>CM068300.1:60432045-60663758 GCA_034768395.1 Linum lewisii
ACAAACATTCCCCACCCAAATTTACGTTTAAAAAAAAGGATGCCACTTTCCTTTGGGGTCAAATACGAATTTTTTGGTCGGTTACAAAGTGGTTCTGAAATTTCAAAATATTACGAACTGGTCCTGAAACTTTGAATTGTGTTACAATTCAGTCTTGTAATCGTTGACGGTAGCATACACTGGCCATTATTGACACATCATGAAAAAATTAATAAAATATTATATTTTTATAACGTGCTAGTGCCATTTTGTCATGTCATCATTGACACGTCATCAAATAATAATAAAATAGTAATTTTTTTTATGATGTGTCGGTGATGTTGTGCAAAAATGGCCGGGAATATGCCACCGTCGGTGACTACAGGACTAAATCATAGCACGATTCATAATTTCGGAACCAACCCGTAACATTTTGAAGTTTCATGTTTGTAACCCGGTCCAAAATTTTAAAATGTATTAATTATTTGACCCATTTCCTTCCTTTAAGAGATGCCAATATAGGTAGCAAGTAGCAACAGAGTAGTAGCAGAGATCAGAGTTTTAATTTCCATGGCGACGAAGCAGAGACCAAATGTCCTTCTTGTTCCACAACCAGCACAAGGCCATGTTTTCCCAATGTTTAAGCTCGCACATAATCTTACTCACCACGGAATCACAGTCACAGTTGCTAATTTGGATTTCATTCACCATAAGATGATTATCCCAGAAGAGAAGAAAACAGAGCATGGTGGAATCAAGCTGGTTTCACTTGGTGGCGGATTTGGTCCTGATTTTGACAGCAATGATCCATTCGCATTTACAGAGAGCGTGGAGAAAGTATTGCCGAATCAACTGCGAGAGCTGCTTCTGCAGATTCAGCTTCAGCAAGAAGAGCAATTCAGTTGTGTCATTGCAGATGCATTCCTTTTTGGAGCGTTCATCGTAGCCAAGGAATTCGGGATCAAAACTGCTGCGCTTTGGACTTCCTCCATGGAGAATCTGGCTTTGATGCTTCGTATTCCTCACCTCATTGATTCCTGCACGATTGATGAAAACGGTAAATCAATTGATAACGTAACTAATTTGAAGTTTCTGGGTTTCTGTTCGTTTGTTTGTTTGTTGATTCTATAGATGTTGGATTAATTGCAGGTTCCTTGCTGAACAAAGAGTTGCCGATTTCCATCTGTGAAGTTTCAAAGTTGCTAGGGTTTGTAAGGAAATGCCATAAAGACTTTCATTGATTCTCATTCAGCATATATAGTCGACAGTGCTTACAAATCAAGACAAAGAAGAAATGATGAGTTGTTGCTTATTTTGCAACAACCTCTGCTACAGAGAAAACAGAAAATCATAAGGGAATCTTCCTCACGAGTGGAGCACGTGCTCTCTCTTCACTTAACAGTCTGAATAGAAACGGCACCGTTATCGTCTGCTTTGTTCAACGAGCTGCCCTTGGTTCGAGTCGCTGCAGAAGCGGAAAAATGGATATTTTTCATATCTCCTGTTACCCCCCTGCAAGCTGGTGGGCATATGTTATGAACACCAAGCTTGGCCAACAGAGACTGGAAAGGACCAGGAGGAAGAGGCTTCGTAAAGATGTCTGCAAGTTGATTGTGAGTAGGAACATGGAGAAGTTTGACGACTTGTTGTTGAAGCTTCTCTCGGACAAGATGACAGTCGAGTTCAATGTGCTTTGTGCGCTCATGGAATATGGGATTTTCTGCAATGTGGATGGCCGACTGATTGTCACAATATATAACAGCAGGTTGCAAATGTGGGACACACAAATCATTGAGTAGGTAGAGAAGCCATTGGAGCTCACAAACTGTGTGAGCCAAGGCACGATATTCAGCCTCACAGGAAGAACGGGAGATGGTGCTCTGCTTCTTGCTTTTCCAGGAGATAAGAGAATCACCCATATAAATGCAATATCCTGTTACTGATCTGCGTGTATCAGGACATGCTGCCCAATCCGAATCACTGAAGGCTCGGAGATTCAGAGAACTGGAAGAAGAAAAGATTAAACCAGAAGCAGGAGTTGACTTTAAGTACCGTAGGATCCTTGTAACAGCCTTGTAATGAGCTTGAGTGGGACTGGCCATGAACTGGCTAACCTGCTGTGTTGCAAAGCTGATGTCGGGTCTTGTTGTAGTAAGATAAATCAACTTCCCAACTAATCTTCGATAGTGTTCTGGATCATCATAAACATTTGTACTTTCAACAGATAAATGAAGCTTGTAATCCATTGGGGTAGTCACTGGCTTAGAATGTAATAAACCTGCCTCATCCAAAATTTCCAGAGTATATTTTCGCTGAGATAGATGAACACCACTAGAAGATCGTGCCACCTCTAGGCCCAGAAAATATCTCAAAACCCCAAGATCCTTGATTTTAAACTCTTCATGAAGCATGTTCTTTAATTGAAGAATTGCATTCATATCATTTCCTCCAATAATCAAATCATCAACATATATGAGAATTGCAATAAAAGAGGAACCCGAATTATGTAAGAAGAGAGAGTGATCCACTTTGCTTTGAACATAGCCAGCAGATTGTAATTTATCAGACAATTTCGTGAACCACTGCCTGGAAGCCTGCTTAAGACCATACAAGGACTTATGAAGTTTGCAAACAGGGTTAGGTATACTTTGATCAATACTTAGTCCTGGTGGTATGGTCATGAACACCTCCTCTGTGAGGTCACCATGAAGAAATGCATTGTTTATATCTAGCTGATGGAGATGCCAGTTCTGTGTTGCAGCAAGAGCTAAAAAGAGACGCACAGTAGTCATCTTGACAACAGGAGCAAAAGTCTCCTGATAATCCACCCCTTCCTGTTGTGTGTAACCCTTAGCTACCAAACGTGCTTTATACCTTTCAAGACTACCATCTGATTTGTATTTCACCCTGTAAACCCATTTGCACCCAATTGCTGATTTATCTGATGGCAATGGAACCACAGACCATGTGTTGTTCAGTGCAAGAGCATCTAACTCAGTTGTCATTGCATCTTTCCATTCAGGGTATAAAACAGCCTTTTTGTATGAATCTGGCTCTTTAATGGCAGAAATACTTAGAACATAACGTTTGTGAATAGGGTCAAGGTCATCATAAGAAAGAACAGTATGTAGAGAATGAGGAGAGGAACCTTTTGATACCTGAGGAGTTGCCTGGGGAGTTGATTCAGCACTGGTAGTTTGCACAAGGAGATCACAGTGAAAGTCCTGCAAATAGCTAGGAGGCTTATGTGTTCTGGTAGATTTTCTTAGGGCTGGTGGTGATGGTAAAGGTTCAGAAACTGGTGAGGGATGATCAGAATCTACATCATCAATGATATCTAAAGGCTCTGAATTTGTAGGAGAGGATGGAGGATTATCATTCTCTTGATTGACTGTGTGTGAAAAAGAATTGGAATCAGAAATATCATCATCAGTGGAGTGAATGAATGGAAATGAGGAAGTTTCTGCAGAAGGTTGAGGAAGATTATGAAAAGGAAAAACAGATTCATAGAAGACAACATCTCTTGAAACAAAGGTAGAATGAGTTGATAAATCATAAATTTTGTATCCTTTAATGCCTGGAGTGAAACCAATGAATACTCCTTTTCTAGCTCTAGGATCAAACTTAGTTCGATGTGTTGTGATAGTAGTAGCAAAACAAAGGCTACCAAAGACTTTAAGATCTGCAAGATTGGGTGGTTTATGGTAGAGAACCTCAAAAGGTGTCTTGTTTTGGATGGTAGAAGTTGGAGCTCGGTTAATGAGAAAGACTGCATGTCTAACACAGTCTGCCCAGAAACCAGAAGGAAGATTGGCTTGGAATTTGAGTGCTCTGGCTATGTTGAGGATATGTTGGTGTTTCCTTTCAGCTTTGCTATTTTGCTGAGGTGTTTCTACACATGTCATCTCATGCCTAATGCCTTTCTCTAGAAAGAAGTCAGTCATAGCAAATTCCTTCCCTTGATCAATACGGATGCATTGAATTTGTGCATGGAACTGATTTTGCACATAAGAATAGAAAGAAATGAGGTTTGGCCTGGTTTCTGACTTGAATTTCATGAACATAATCCAAGTCATTCGACTGAAATCATCCACTATAGTAAGAAAATATTTATAACCATCATAAGAAGGATGAGGATTAGGACCCCATATGTCCACATGTATGAGTTGAAAACATCTGTTTGAAACTGAACTACTAACAGGGAAAGGAGTTCTCCTTTGTCTAGAGAAATGACATATTTCACAAGGTAGGTGTGGCTGAGTAGCTATAGGACTATATATAGATTTAAGTAAGGGTATCTTGAAATGAGATATATGGCCTAATCTATAGTGCCAAAGATCAAAAGAGGGGTTGATTTGAGCAGAAGCTATGTGACTAACTGGTTTGCTGGCAATCAGGTGATACAATCCATTGTGCAATCTAGCAGAACCAATCGTCTCCTCCTTGGCAATGTCCTGTATATAACAAAAGGTAGAAGAGAAGATAAGTTTGATGTTGAGCTGGTTACACAACTTGCTGACAGATATCAAATTGAAAGTAAACTGAGGAACAAATAACACATCTTGCAGCACAAGGTTATCACTCAGTATAACCGTTCCCATGTGAGTGGCTTTGACTTGAGTTCCTGTAGGTAGAGTAATCATGATGCCTGTGATGGCTCTATGTGTGGAAAACAAGCTCATAGAGCTAATAACATGATCTGATGCTCCTGTATCAACTATCCAATCAATATTGTTAGAAACTGCTGAATTAAGGACAAATCTTGTTAACTTGCCTTCAGTATTTTGAACAAAAGCTGTTGCAGAATGAGTGTTGGTGCTTGAGGTTTTCTGCCCTTGAATCATATTCATCAGTTGACTGAATTGATCTTGTGAAAGTTGAACACTTCCTGTCTCTTGTCCTGCAATTGCTGCATTAGCTTGTGGCCTGTAACCTGGCAAATTTCCTTGAGGTCTGAATGCGGGTCTGGGAAAAAGTGGCCTTGCCCTGAAGCTGCCACTGCTTCCAGGGAATGGTCTTGGCTGCATTCCTGGTGGCCATCCATGCTTGTGGAAGCACCTATCCTTTGTGTGACCCATTTGCTTGCAGTGAGTACAAATAGGCCTCGATCTATTATCATAAGGTGGTCTGTAAGGCCTTTGAAAACCTGGTTGTGCTGCATAATTCACAGATGGTTGTGTCCCTTGTGCCACCATGCTGAGATTGTTAATAGAATTCCCTTTTGCCTGTGTTCCATAAAGTTGCCTTTCATGCTGGATCATGCGCTGCACTACTCTGTCAATTGATGGAAGCTCATCTCCAAAAAGAACTTGAGATCTTGGTGCAGCAAAGTTCTCATTTAATCCTCTTAAAAACTGAATCACATGATTAGTTTCCTCATATTTGTTCACTAACTTCATAGCTGTGCAATCAAAATGACTTGTTGCAGTGCATTCACAAGCCTGAATAGGTTGATAGTTCTTTAACTCATCCTTAAGGGCAATAATCACTCCATAATAATCATTCACAGATTGATTTCCTTGCTTTAAATTAGCTAGTTCCTCCTGTATTTCTGCTATTCTAACAACATCACCTTGACCATACCTTTCTTTCAGGCTTTGCCATGCTTCAAGGGCTGTCTTGAGACCCATGACCGTCTTCCTGACTGCTGGTTCACAGGACTGTTGAATCCAGCTGAGCACCATAATATTGCACCTGGTCCAGGGCCAGAACATGGTTTCTGTTGCATCTGGCTCCTTGAGGCTTCCATTGATGAAGCCTAGCTTGTTCTTTGCTCCAAGAGCATTGAACATAGCTCTATTCCAATCCGTATAGTTAGCTGTGGTAAGCTTCTATGCGACCAGAGATTGCCCTGGCTGCTCACTCCCATGTAGATAATATGGATCTGATAATGGATACTCTCCTCCATTTGTGGTACTCGAGTCTTTTGTGGTGTTGTCTGTCATGGTTTTTTTTAAGAATGGTTCAGCTCTGATACCATTTCAAAGTTGCTAGGGTTTGTAAGGAAATGCCATAAAGGCTTTCATTGATTCTCATTCAGCATATATAGTCGACAGTGCTTACAAATCAAGACAAAGAAGAAATGATGAGCTGTTGCTTATTTTGCAACAACCTCTGCTACAGAGAAAACAGAAAATCATAAGGGAATCTTCCTCACGAGCGGAGCACATGCTCTCTCTTCACTTAACAGTCTGAATAGAAACGGCACCGTTATCGTCTGCTTTGTTCAACGAGCTGCCCTTGGTTCGAGTCGCTGCAGAAGCAGAAAAATGGATATTTTTCATATCTCCTGTTATGAAGGGATACTCGCTTGGAAGGGTAGCGAGTTACCGTGGAGTTGTCCATCCGACCAACTCCAGAACATTTTATTCCACCACTACTGCGTCAGGCCGTCACAATACTTGTCACTTTTTGATTGCGTAATCGTCAACTCATTTCACGAACTCGAGCCCTCAGCTTTTCAATTGTTTCCCAACTTCCTTTCAATAGGTCCATTAGTCATAAATTCCCCTAACAGTAATCTTCCAGGAAGCTTTTGGCGTCAGGATCGAACCTGTTTGGCATGGCTTGATGAGCAGCCTCCGAACTCGGTTATATACGTTGCATTTGGAAGCATCGCTCTTTTTAACCAGCAGCAATTCGAGGAACTGACATCTGGTCTCGAAATGACTGGAAGGTCGTTCCTCTGGGTGATTAGAACAAATTTTGTGAAAGGGTCGGGTGTGGAATTCCTAGATGGATTTCTCGAGAGGGTTGCGAATCGTGGAAAGATTATGGAGTGGACGAATCAAGAGGAGGTGCTTTCTCATCCTTCTACGAGGTGTTTCGTGAGCCATTGCGGGTGGAACTCCACGTTAGATGGGTTGTTGTGTGGTGTTCCGTTTCTATGTTGGCCTTACTTTGGTGATCAATTCCATAACAAGGAATCAATATCTGAATCTTGGAAGGTTGGTTTGAAATTGGATGCTGAAGATGAGACTGAACTGATTACCAAAACGGAAATTGTTAGCAAGATTGAACAACTGTTCAATGATGGTGATGATGATACAATAAGAGGAAATGCAATTAGGTTGAGGGAAACTGCCATGAAGAGTGTGAATGAGGGTGGCTCTTCTAATCGCATTTTCTTGAGTTTCATCAACGATTTGTAATCCTAGTTTAAGAGTTTGTTGGACTCTTTCAGAACTATTATTAATAAGTGGCTAATGAGCACAATCACTATCTTATGTTTGGGGTATTAATAAACAAGCTTTTTTTAAACCGGTTGATTGGCGAGGCACGTGTAATTTTTTTCATGTTTTTTGTCTTAATCTAAATAGTAATAATAAGAATGGTGAACACTCCGGTGACGCGCGTAATCGGTGACGCTGATACGTGGCAGCATCTGATTGGTTGGGAATATTTCTGTGTAACAATGTATTTTTAATACATGAATCCTATTTGTATTGCAATTTAATACCCCATTAAACTAGATTAACAAAACAAACTCCATTTTAGTTTATTTAAATTTTATTATTTAGAATATTCTTTTTTCAATGCTCTTGACTCCTGCCATCGGCGGTGGTGTTGACGACCATTAAACCTGGGAAATCACCATCAGCGGCCACGAACATTCTATTACATCCATCATATTAATCGGGGTCTAAATAAGTTGAGAAAGCAATTCCATTTGTTGGGAGGGAGAAAAAGACGATGCATCCATCATATATAGGTTTCCAAGGGAATCGTCTCCGAAGGTAGCGTATCCGAAGCAGCCACAGAGCATGTAGAAGACGGTAGTTACAAAGATGCTAGTTAGGGAGGCTCTCTTCATCGTCTTTGATTCTGATGGTAGAATTTTACCGCAACATGTGAGTCATAACTGATGGTGAGAAATTGTGGGCAAAACAGGGGACAGTAAAAACAGAGCAAGTAGTTCTTTCGTAGATGTCAATTGGACTGATTGAACTAGACGAGTTAGGAACCAATTAATGGTGTTTTGGGTAATCGGCGGCCCCGATGCTGACATCGGTGAGGCTTCCTTTAACGGTTTTGTTCTCAATGACTTTAGCAACGCAAGACCGAGTCCGATGGATAAGTAGGTGAAGGACATAACAGAGGCGTCGACGATGGACAGCCAAGAGAGCTGATCGAAATCAGGAATTTGAGAGAAAAGGAATTGAGCTATTCCGAACGCAATCATGTAAGGGTTTGCGTTCATGTGGCATGGATCCATCCCTCCGCTTCGATGGAAACAATTCGCCATAAAATCAACTGTATGTGTAGTAATTAAGGAAATGCTCACATCATGCTGATGGAAGAAGCAATTGTATAGGCGATGGCGGCTACGAAGAGATTGGCGTACTGGACGTAGCTGCAAATCTTCTCCTGGAAATCTCCTCTGATCATCGATGGAGAAGAAAAAAAATCAATATTCTATCAAATCCATAATGGTTCGTTGATGCTGGTGGTTCGTTGATGCGTTGATGGTTCTTTGAATGTTTGAAGAAGGTAAATAAATTGTGATGTCCAAACAAACCTTTGACTTAACGAATGGAATGTTGGATAGAAAATTGGATTGACGATTTTATTGAATTGGGTGACCATTTGATACATTCAGAACAATTACAATACTAAATATGTGCTAAAAAATTAGTATTATGTGAGCCAATCACGCGCTGCCACGTGTCAGCGTCATCGGTGACGCGCGTCATCGGAGTGTTCACCTAATAAGAATATGACTTCATTGATTTATTTTGATTTATTTGTATGATTAATTTGAATTTTAACTAAGTTAATTGTAAACTAAAAATTAAAAATAAGCTTCAATAGATTATAATCATTTAATATACATCATTTAAAAATTTTAATTTATGATTTCATCGACATAATTATCTTACATGTCATATATATTATATAGTAATAAATTTAAGAACTTAATTTTCTAAAAAATTGATTAATGAGAACTAAAAATATTACCTAGTAGATATTCACAAAATTGGATGTGAATTAAGAATATACATAAAAAAAATACGTAGCTAGCCTTCATTTCAAGCTCCCACCACCAAGAACAGCTGAGAAAAACTCAGAAAATCCTACTCCTTTCTCTAGGGTTCGCCCAACTTTTCCCCAGTTTTCAGCAGAATCAAAGCAGATGGGCATCTAATAAAACGGGAATGGCGAACTGGGATTAGAACACCTTTCCCAAATCAGTATGAAACTCATTCATAGAAGGGTTGAATCAATTTAATTTAGTACTCGAGTTAACAAAGATCTCATCGGACGTCGGCACGAGGGACCAAAGATCTCATCGGAACCATAGAGACAGAGGATTTAGGTCTGTATTTTTCTTTACTTTTGCAGGAAGAGAGAGAGAGGAGTGGAGGGAGAGAGAGGAAAGGTAAGAGGATATTTTATTTTTTTATTTGATTAGTTTTGATTTATTTTTATTGGGTCAAATACTCAAAACGTCCTGAAACTATGAGGAGTGTTAGAAACTCGTCCTAAAACTTTAATCCGTTACAGAGTGGTCCTAATACTATGAAATAGGTTACAGAGTAGTCCTAATTACGTCATCGGTGTACTTTTCAAGCTATTTTGCCACGTCAACATTGACATGTGATCGAAAATATAATTTAAAATTCAACAATCTAATTCAAATATAAATCTAAATTCATCTAACTTATAAAATCTGGTTCAAAACTCAATCTAGTGAGTCGGATTGATTTAATTTTAAATTTGAATCAACTTAAGATGAATTTTAAATTATATTTTCGATGACATGTCAATGTTGACGTGGCAAAATGGCTTGAAAAGTACACCGATGACGTCATTAGGACTACTTTGTAACCCATTTCATAGTATTAGGACCACTCTGTAACGGATTAAAGTTTTAGGATGAGTTTCTAACACGCCCCATAGTTTCAGGACGTTTTGAGTATTTCACCCTATTTTTATTTTGCTAATATTTTATTATTATTTATGATGATTGGGCCGGTTGAGTCATCTTTCACGTTAGTATTGGATGGAAGTTGGACGAAATTTTTAGACTGGACCATCTTGACGAGTTTTATACATAGGTGACCGACACGTTATAAGGTGAAACGTACGGGACTCTTTAAGTCAATGACCCCATCTAACTTATAAACTTTGGTTCAAAATTAAATCTAGCGAGTTAGATTGATTTAATTTTAGATTTGAATCAGTTTAAGTTAAATTTTAAATTAAGTTTTTGATGACATGTCAACGGTAATGTCGCAAAATGAATGAAAAAGTACATGGATGACATCATTAGGACTAATTTGTTACACATTACATAGTAATAGGACCACTATGTAACGAATTAAAATTGTAAGACGAGTTTGTAACCGGCCGATAGTTTCAGGACGTTTTAAGTATTTGACCCGCTGATTAACAAACTAAAAATTTACTAAAGTACCACATACGCAACTAAAACGTTAGATGACCAGTTTGATAATTAATAAACAGTTAGGTGACCCCAAAAGCAATTGACTTTTTAATTTCGCCAATGAGAAGAAGGATACGTGGGCGATGACTGAATGGGCTGGACTGGGTACGCATACCAACGCCCACCGTATACGTCGATCAAGTAGAGAATAAAATAATACGTAGAAATGCACGGGCAAAGGATCTGCGTCCAGGAAATAGAGTTTGGACTGTTCCAAATCCAAAACACGGAGGGGCATTTTAGGTATTTTCAAAAAATTAGAAAACCCTAATTCTCCCTGTTGGCTGCCGTCATTCAACCCAACTCTCGCCGTTGCTTCCGATGTCGAGAACCAAAGAGCAACATCCAGCCTAGCCCCCGACTTCGGACTTGCAGATCTACGTACTCTCTGCCACCCCTTCAATTCCAATCACACCGGAAATCCTCCACCAACTCCGGCCGACTCGGAGATTTGACGGTGAACGGTAGGTCAGCGGAAGAGCAGCGGAACGCTTCCAATAACGCCGGAAATCCTCCACCAAATCCGGAAGACACTCGGAGATCCGACAGTGAACGGCGGGCCAGCGGAAGAGCAGCGGGACGCTTCCAATTACGCCGGAAACCCTCCACCAACTCCGGACGACACTCGGAGATCCGACGGTGAACTGCGGGTCAGCGGAAGAGCAGCGAAACGCGGAGGCTGGCAGATCGAGTTGGAAATCGGAGGTAGGCTGCCGGCGGAGCGTGGAGGCCGGAGTAGAAGTCACTCTTCATATCTCAAGGTTGAAGAAGAGTGACTTCTTTGTCACCTAATTTAGTTGAGTGATTGGTTTGTAATTATTAACAATTGTGGAATTTAATAGTAATTAATGAAAATCAACTATTTCACTTTCAGTCCCTCTTTTTTAGTTATAGACAGTTGACTGATTGTTTAGTATTTAAAATTACTATTTCAGTACTATTGTTTATGTCGTTGATATTGTTTGAATAACCTTTAAACTAGATAAATTGTTTGTCGCATTAACTAGTTCGTATAATTAGTTAACTAGTTATCACTCAACTAAAATTCAAAACTAGTTATCAACTAAATAACCTCGTTAACTAGTTATTCAATCATCATGTTAACTAGTTAACTCGATAAGTTAACTAGTTAACTAATTTTGATAACTAGTTATCAACTATGAATCCTGTTAACTAGTTAACAACTTGATAAATAGTTAACTCAATTGGTTAACTAGTTAACAACTTGATAAATAGTTAACTCAATTGGTTAACTAGTTAACAACTTAACTAGTTAACTCGATTGGTTAACTAGTTAATACGATAAGATAACTAGTTAATTTGATAAGTTAATTAGTTAACTAGAGTAGTAACTAGTTAACAACTTGATAAATAGTTAACTCAATCGGTTAACTAGTTAACTCGATTAGCTAACTAGTTAACTCGATTGGGTAACTAGTTAACTCGATTGGGTAACTAGTTAACTCGATTGGTTAACTTAACTCGTTATTTAAATCATGATCTTAACTAGTTAACTAATTAAAAACATCATAACTAGTTAACAAACAATTCAATTACCTATCATGGTAATTCGTTAACTAGTTATCAACAAAATAGCATGTTAACTAGTTATCTGCTGATAACTAGTTAACTGTAAAAACTCAGGTTAACTAGTTAACTAGTTATAAATAAAAAAAATCTTGTTAATTAGTTAACTTGTCATTGCCGGAAAAGTCACCGGATTTTGGTTGGTCGCCGGAGCCTCACCGGAAAAGTAGCCGGAAAACATGTTAACTAGCTAATTAACCGTAAAAAACCCAAGTTAACTAGTTATCAATAAAAAAATCATGTTAACAAGTTATTAGTAAAAATCAGGTTAACTAGTTAACTTGTCCTTGCTGGAAAAGTTGCCGGAAAACTGTCGGAAAAAGTCGTCCGAAAATTCGCCGGCGACGATGGTAACAAGTTATTAGTAAAAGCAGGTTAACTAGTTAACTTGTTCTCGCCGGAAAAGTTGCCGAAAAAAGTCACCGGAAAAATCGTCAGAAAAAAATCATGAAAAGTCGGTAATCGGGAGGTATTTCAACGGTCGCCGAGATGGTGGTTCGGAGTACGGTGCGGATGAATGATGTGAACTGTTTAGTCATAAATTAAATTATTTATATAAATATAATAATAAATATTTTAATTAAATATATGTAATAATTAAATAATTTGTGTAAAGTCCTAAATGTCCCTAACAAATCTAGACCATTAGATTGGTCAAAGGATCAAACTAGATCTAATGGTTGGAAATGGGTTTGGAACTTTCCAAATCTGTTCCAAATGTATCGTACTCGGTTCTTTATACAAAATAATATACTAAAAAATCGTTTCTTTCTATATGATTATTTCCTCGTGAAACACAGTCACTCATCGAATGAGCTCAAGCTTCGTGGGATCTTTACCATTATCATATTCCCCCAATTCATGGAAGAGCTCGCCCAATCCCAAGATACCATTTACAGTAGCGGACAACAAAGCCTATTGACAATACAATAGTAAACAACACTCCAATGACAGATTGATTCCAAAAGCTGCATCAGTCGCCTCGTCTCTTTCGTCTCCTACTCGTTCTTCTCTGGCTGATTTTCGATCCAAACAGGTTTCCGATTCTTACGACCTTTTGGTCAACCGGAGCGACTAAGAAATGAAGCTGACGCCCAGAGAAGTGGAGAAGCTAGGTCTCCACAACGCAGGATTTCTCGCCCAGAAGCGACTTGCTCGTGGCCTCAAGCTCAATTACACCGAGTCCGTCGCTCTTATTGCTTCTCAGGTTCTTTTGCTTCAATTTTCTTCACGATTCTCAATGGGTAGCTTTAGAATTCACTAGTTGAATCTCATTGGGGAATTTTGTTCGTCATGTAGATTCTGGAGTTTGTTCGAGATGGTGACAAGAGCGTGGCAGAGTTGATGGATGTTGGGAAGCAGCTCTTAGGAAGGTACAATTTTGCTATGTGTGAATTATCCATACCCGTTTTGATACTAAACTCATATCCTTGTCACTTATATAATATAAGAACTTCCACCATTGTTCGAACTTCAAACCCATTTCTCCTTCTTCTTCGGTCAAACGTGGTTGCTGCTATTGATTCACTTATCTAGCAGTTGTGAGATTGTCTGCTATAGCATATTGTGGATACCCATTTTATCCAATCGGGTGTTATGGGTCATCCACGTCTAAATTCAATCTCGTGTCCCAACCCATTTGGGTAAAAAAGGTACCGTACCCATCGAATAGCAAAACCGGTATAAAATTAATCATATAACCACTCATGTGCCCAATGTTTGATGTGTTGCTATCATGAGTAATCTGATGCTTCTTCTTTATCTAGTGCGTACTGAAAAGTTGCAGTTTTGGTGTATCTTGACTACAGGAGACAAGTGCTTCCAGCAGTTCCCAGTTTGCTTCATTCTGTACAGGTACTTTGGATTGATTAATAACTTCTTTATATATGTGTAGCTCTTTTCTTATGAAAGGTGATGTTTTATTAAAAGAACTGTACAGTGACTGAGAAATTTTGTATACATCTTACCCATTATAACCTCTCTCGGCAACTCGAATTATTGGCATGCAACACTTTTTTCACAGAGCCTTCGATTTTGAGGTCTTGACATGGAATTATGTTAGTCCATATAACCAATTCACATACACGAGGCTTGGGGGACCTGTGCAAACTTAAATCCCCTAACATAAGTTTCGTTTGAGGGTGGCGTGTTAATGAATATAAACCAGTTCTGAGCTTCTTCCTACAACTTGAGTTATTGGAATGTAATGTTCTCCACACTAACCTCCTCACATTAGTGTAGCTCTCTGAACATTAGTCTCATGGATTTGATTTGAAACTTGCAGGTTGAAGGCACTTTTCCTGATGGGACCAAGCTTATAACTGTTCATGATGCTATTGCTTGTGAGAATGGGGATCTTCAGCTGGCTCTGCACGGCTCTTTTCTCCCAAGTAAGGGCTGACATTACTTTGTGAAAATGATTATGGATTTGACCAAGCTTTCTGTAGTTTTGATGGAAGAACCAATTTTGCAGTTCCTTCAATCGACAAGTTCCCTGGAATCAAAGAGGCTGAATTTCCTGGGGAGATAATCTATGGAGATGGGAGCATAACTCTGAACCCAGGAAGGAAAGCTGTGATCTTGAAAGTTGTTAATACAGGAGACAGGCCAGTTCAGGTTGGCAGCCATTATCATTTCATTGAGACGAATCCGTACTTGCTCTTTGACCGGTTAAAAGCACTTGGGATGCGCCTCAACATACCTGCTGGAACTGCTACTCGATTCGAGGTCCGTGTTTTGCTTCTAATATGTTTTCGGTAGGGTTGCATACGAGCAAAGCTGAGTTGAATTGAGCTTATTGCATGTTTAAGCTTTAAGCTCCACTCGTTAAATTTTAAGAGACTTTCAGCTGGAACATTGAAACTCACGTCGGGATAGGCCCGTTAACAATCATTGACGAGTCAAATTCGAACTCAACTGAATTTTGACTTGCTAATATTACTGACGAGTCCGATGATAGCTCTAACTCGAGTTTTGCATGCTAAAAATTCTTCACCAAGTTGATGGTTCTTATACTATGCCAGCCAGGGGAATGTAAGAGTGTTGTACTTGTTAGCATTGGCGGTCAGAAGGTGATCAGAGGTGGGAATGGCATCGTTGATGGCTCCGTTAGCGATACCAGCAACGCTACCTTACTGGAGACCATTACCGCTCGAGGATTTGGGAATAAAGAAGAAGCTAATTCCAGGTTTGTTTCAGCTTACTTACTATGAAGCTTTTTACTTTCAGTGTCCTGGAATTCCTTCAACTGATTGCAACTACTGTTTAACAGTGAAGGCATAACTGGGGAAGATCCTGCTTTCACCACAGTCGTCTCTCGCGAGGCGTATGCGAACATGTATGGTCCCACTACCGGCGACAAGGTTCGATTAGGGGACACCAATCTGTACGCCGAGATCGAAAGGGACTTTGCTGTCTTTGGGGACGAATGCGTTTTCGGAGGTGGGAAGGTCATAAGGGATGGAATGGGACAGTCTGCTGGACATCGACCCGTGGACTCGCTCGACACGGTTATAACGAATGCTGTGATCATTGACTACAGCGGGATCTACAAGGCTGATATCGGTATTAGAGGCGGCCGGATTGCTGCCATTGGTAAAGCTGGGAACCCTGATGTCATGGACAGTGTTCATAGCGACATGATCATTGGAGTAAGTTCTTATTTCTTGGTAGATTTTTTGAGAATGTCAGGTTATTAATGATGCTGTAGTAATAGGGGTGGGAATTCGGTCAGGTCAAATCGGATCGATTGTGGTCAGTCATCTTGACCACAATCGGTGCAAATTCATGACCGTGACTGTGGTCATGGTCAAATTTTAACTCAGCCAACCATACCCAAATTGAAAATCAGGCATGATCAACCGAAACAAACTGTTTTTGGACCAACTAGCATTAGTACATCCTAAAAGAATCTAGAAATAGAATCCTGGCGGAAAATAACTGTATATGAACGACGAAATGGGCCTCTAAATTGAATCTCTTGTTTTTATGGTTTGTTTATGTGAACTGAAATGTTAATGAGTCGTCAAATTAATGCTAAAAAATCTCTGTGGGTAGTGTGCTAGCCTAACCTACTAGGTCAAATGGGTTGCGATCATGGGTTTTGGCTCAAATTCGGTTGTTTAGGTCTGAATTTAGGCCAAATCCCATGACAGCTACCAAATTCAAAATCGATAATTTGGTCATGATTGGCCCAAATTCGGTCATTTTGGTTGATCAAAATGACCACTGACGAAACTTGGGCAAAAATCCATGACCAAAATCAGTAATTCGGCCATGTTTCGATCAATGACCATTTGAATTCAGTTACTGAGTCGATCAAACTGAAGAAAATGTGACTGAGTTCCCACTCCCATCTTTAGATTGTGATTATATTGACTTGTTGATCAGGTGAACACAGAGGTTATAGCTGGAGAAGGGATGATCATAACTGCAGGAGCCATAGATTGTCATGTCCACTTCATATGTCCTCAGCTGGCACACGAGGCAATATCGAGCGGTAACGAGAGAGGAAGCTGCGTACATTGCTCGAAATCTTGTGTGGTAGTCCTCCTGATGCTCATCGAATATACGCAGGGATTACAACGCTGATTGGTGGCGGAACAGGACCTGCTGATGGGACCCGAGCAACTACTTGTACTCCTGCTGCATCACACATGAAGCTAATGTTGCAATCTACTGATGACCTACCTCTAAATTTCGGATTCACGGGAAAGGTAACGGTTGATTTGTATTATGTTTGAAATATCCATTGTGCATTGTGGCTACCTATCACTTTTCGTAACTCATCTGCTCGTTTCGATTCAGGGTAATGCTGCCAAGCCTGAAGAGCTCCATGACATAATTAAAGCTGGGGCAATGGGGCTGAAGCTGCATGAAGACTGGGGAACTACCCCAGCTGCAATAGACAACTGCTTGGCAGTAGCAGATGAATATGATGTCCAGGTGGGCACCTTACCCCAGTTTGAAGGAATCAAGAAGTTGCAAGATTAAGGCTTGTCAGTAGGTTTTAATTCCTCCGATTTTTTTCGCCAGGTCAATATCCATACGGACACCTTGAACGAGTCTGGATTCGTGGAACACACCATTGCAGCATTCAAAGGGAGGACCATTCATACATATCACAGGTAGCTTGAAACACAAGTCTTGTCCTTTTAACCTACCGGCCAAGTAACTTCTGGGACCTGTTTTGACAGTGAAGGTGCAGGTGGTGGCCATGCTCCAGACATCATCAAGGTGTGTGGTGTTAAGAACGTCCTCCCTTCATCGACGAATCCCACAAGACCTTTCACTTCGAATACGATAGACGAGCATCTCGACATGTTGGTGAGTTTCGATGATTAAGAGAAGAGTATCCATGTATAATGCACAGAAGGGTTTTCGGATGTTTCACTGTCGGAAATGTTCATTTTGCTTGTGCAGATGGTCTGCCATCACCTTGACAAGGACATACCTGAAGATGTGGCTTTTGCTGAATCGAGAATACGAGCTGAGACAATTGCTGCAGAGGACATACTGCATGACATGGGGGCAATCAGCATCATATCTTCTGATTCACAGGCCATGGGCCGGATTGCAGAGGTAACACTTTCGATTTCAATCACGAAGTTCACTGATTTTTCGAGCTAATGTTCGCTTTTGCTGAACTCTTTGCTCTCTGCACCAGGTCATAAGCAGAACATGGCAAACTGCTCACAAGATGAAATCGCAAAGGGGAATGATTGGATCAGACAACGATAACTTGCGGATCAAGCGATATGTTGCTAAGTACACCATAAACCCAGCCATAGCAAATGGAGTTTCAGATCACATCGGTTCAGTTGAGGTAAATGGAAATTTGATGAACGACCTTCGAATCTGTTAGATCGAACAATCAGGTCCGATACATACGGTCTTTCTACAGGTTGGAAAATGGGCCGATCTCGTGCTGTGGCAACCTGCATTCTTCGGAGCAAAACCAGAGATGGTTATCAAAGGTGGCGTGATAGCATGGGCTAACATGGGTGACCCAAATGCAAGCATCCCAACTCCCGAGCCGGTAAGAAAATCAAGCTACCAACAGCGATCCTAAAAGGGTTTTGTTCGACTTAGTAGTAACATCGTGATCGCTCCATTGTAGGTGATCTCAAGGCCTATGTTCGGAGCATTTGGCAAGGCCGGAAGCGAAAACTCCATTGCCTTTGTCAGCAAGGCAAGTTTGGTTTCCTTCTCTCTTGAAAAAAGCCATACCATGAACCCTAAATATATTGAACTGTCTTTGCAAAACAGGCAGCCTTAGATAACGGCATCAAAGCTCTATACGGGCTTGACAAACGAGTCGAAGCAGTGGGGAACGTAAGGAAGCTAACCAAACTCGACATGAAGCTCAACGATTCGCTCCCGGAAATTACAGTCGATCCCGAGACTTACACTGTCACGGCAAATGGCGAAGCTTTAACTTGCTCTGCAGCCACTACAGTTCCTCTTTCAAGGAATTACTTCATGTTCTAGTTTATCAATTGATTTAAAAATGTCGAAACTAAAACGATTTCATCGAAATTTTTTTTGTGATATTACTTGAATAAAAGGCGAAAATCGCTTTAAGTCTATAGCTTGGCAGTTGACATTACAAGCTTTGTCAAGTCCTTCCTCAGAACCTTGCCTTGGGCATTCTTTGGCAAAGAATCGATGAACATTACTCTATGTATCCTCTTGTATGGTGCAACCTAAACAACACAAAGAATCAACTCCAGTTTCGGTATTGGGTTAAACTGCTATCGAAAATGTGTATATGGTAACACGAAATTACCTGATCTGCGATGAACTCCTTGATCTGTGATTCGCCTATTGTGCTTCCATACTTCCTTGCCACGAACGCTACCGGAACCTGTCCTGCTTTCTCGTCAGGAAACCTGCAAAAATTTCGACCACATGACATCTAGCTCTTTTTTCGTTTGCTGAACATTTACGAAATGAGAACTTACGGGACGACTGCTGCCTCGAGAATTTCAGGATGTGACTGCAGCAGATGCTCTAGCTCAGCTGGGGCTACCTGGATTCAATCCAAATTCGACAATTAACTCCAAGGAAACAATAGGAAAAACCAGAATCGTATATACGATGATAACCTGATAGCCTTTGCATTTGATCAGCTCCTTGATCCTGTCAACCACGAACAGGAAACCTTCTTCATCGATGTAGCAAAGGTCTCCAGTTCTTAACCATCCTTCCGAATCCAATGTCCTAGCAGTTGCTTCTTCATCATCAACGTAACCTGCAGGCGATCACAGGAAATCAGAATCCTTGAGGCACAAGGATTTCGAGATAAAGTTTCTGTCACGATCGAGCTATCAATTTCGCTACATAAATGATTCATCAATCAAGATAAAGACTCGGTCACAGGAAGTCAGTACCCTTCATAATGGCTGGCCCTCTAATCCAGAGCTCTCCAGCTTTTCCAGGAGGAAGAGGAATTCCTGTTTCAGGATGAACAATCTTCGCTTCGCAGCTGGGGCAAAGCTTCCCTGTTGCACCTCCCACCTTACTCTCCGTGGGTCCTACCGTCGTAAACACCCTCCCCGTTGATTCGGTCAACCCGTACGCCTTCATGTTCCATCACAGCCGTCCATTATCAGAAATGAGTAAAAAAATTTCAAAAAAACTAATAAATTTATCTAACCTGAACTAGCAGAGCCCTTGGAAACAGTTTGTTGAAGAGCGCGGCTGCATCTCTCCCCAGTGGGGCGCCACCACAGGCAACAACTTCAAGCGAGCTCAGATCGTAGCCGTCCATCACATTTCGATCCAATTTTATCAGGGAAGTAACAAGCGGCGGCGCTGCTGCCACGTGGCTAACGCGATATTCCTGAATCGATTTCAGCATCTTCTTCACCTCGATTCTCTCCATCGAGACGAGCGTTTCTCCGAAGGCGATCGTTCGCAGACAGAGAGCGAATCCGTAGATGTGGAAATACGGAACCGTCGCTAGACATACCGCCGGCGGAGATTTCCTCGCCGGTCGACTGGCGTGAACGGCGGCAACCACGGACGTGAAGTTACGGTGAGTTAGCAGCACTCCTTTGGTTTTCCCTGTTGTTCCTGAGGAGTAGAGGATCGCTGCGGCATCCGATTGGCAGATAGTGACCGATGGTTCGAGGTCTCCGGATCTGGCTTCTGTGGAGGCTGTTAGCGAATCGAACTCGACCGAGTCGATTAGGATTGTCCTGAGGTAGGAGGGAATCTTGTGAGCTGTACCAGATGTCGCGAATGCAATTCTAGGTTTAGACAAGCTAAGCAGGTGGAGAATCTCCTGCTTGGAGCTCGCTGGATTCGCCGGCGAGACGATGACGCCGATAGACAGGAGGGAGAGGTAGAGTACCGGGACATCGACGGAGTTTGAAGAGAGGATGAAAGCCGCATCTCCCTTCCTGAGTCCAACCTTCCGGCGAAGGGAAGACGCTAGCGTCTTGGCACGCGGAACGAGGTCCGCGAACGAAATGCGACGGCCGGTAACGCCGTCTATGAGAGCAGAGGAAGTCGGTGGCGGAGGGAAGGAGTGTAGCAGAGAGAAGATGAAATCGGCGAAAGAGAGCGGCGGATGTGCGACTGGAGGCCTTAGACTATGATAGATTTTGGTTTCTGAACAGAAGCCGTTTCTGGGATCGATTGACGACGATTTGGGCGAGTTTGGGGACGTTCGCGTAGACATGGTCGAAGAGCAGAGTGAGTCTCATTTTTGCAATAGGCTTGAGGCCAAAATTCAACTTTTAAAATGGTCATTTTTCGCGTATTTCAAAGTACGGCTTGTGTGTTGATCTAATGGATGCTACCGCCAAATTAAATGGATCATTGTTTTGCCATTAAACGCGATGTTACTCCACCATTGAATAACAGAATAAATGATTGTTTGGTGCGATTTATGAATCGCCAAAAAACGATTTTTCAGTCTGAAACAATTTCTTGGCCCTGCACTTCCTTTCAATATATGAAAGAACTTTGCCTCTCTACTTTGAAACTTAACAATACAATAACTATTATAAACTGTTTGATCATTTGTATTTGAGCGTCCTTCTGATCGATTAACTTATGACGTATTGTGCCTGATTTGGAGGAAGTTCGTCATGGTCAATGGCGAGTGTAGTCCCTCAATCTGAGTAGTGCAATCAGAGTTTGAAGGGGTAGTACAACAACCAGCAGCGACTTGACAAATGGTATTTTTTGTCGTTATTCATAGTCCACGTCATCAGTGTGATATAGAATCTAATAGAGAGATTCCCCGCCAAACAAACTCTGAGATCTTTAGTTTGGCAACATTGAAACGTGAACTGTTACCTCCACCGGTGAATTAAGAATTAAGAGGTTGTTTGGATGCGTTTTATGATTTCCAAAACTAGTTCAGTTCTAACATTCTCCCAGCATCCTTGTTTAAGTATTAAATCTCTCAACTTTTCTCAATACTCACTTGCAATTTACTGGAGGTCCATATACCAGCATCAACTTAACCTAGCACTGTTTGGGTTCTTGCTTGGTGGAGGGTCTGGAAGAGCAGAAATCACGTTGTCTTTAATCATGCTCAATTTCGTATTGAATCCATGTTCGGGCAATTTGCCTCGCATTTATCTGAATTACCCATTTTCCTTTTTCCACCATCCCCTCAGCCCTCTCTCTCGCCGCACTCCCCCTACTTCCCCGGCACCCCCGATGGTCCCCCCGATGCACAACCGCCTAAAGGTAAACGTAGATGGTGCTGTCTGCTCCCCCATGGTGGAGCCACAGGATGGGTTCTCCGGTCTCCTAATGGTATGGTTCTGCATGCTATAGGAACTCTTGGATCCTTTTACCCTTGAACTTTTAGCATGTAGAGATGCGGTGACTTGGTGTGTTTTTTCTGGCCTTTTTCAGGTTGATTTTGAAGGTGATGCAGAGATGATTTCGAAAGCTGTCCGTGATCACGAAGGATTAAGATCCACTGGGGGGATTATCGTTCAAGAGATCCTTCGTCTGATGGGTTCCAGTCCAAGCTTCAGGCTGCTCACGGTCCGCCGTTCAGCAAATAGGGCCGCCCATTCTGTGACACGTTTGGCTCTTAGATATCTCCCAGGGGTGTTGCCGATAGTCCTCATTCCCTTGGTAAATTGTAGTTAATTTACTGCTTACTACCTTGATTCTCCTCGCGGAGCTATCTAAGTCAAAAAAAAAAAATCTCGTATTTGACTATGTTAAACTGCATTTATTTTCTAAATGTTGGGCCAAAATATGATTTGAAAACTGAGGTAGGCCCACCAGAGTGAACAATATCTAGGCAGTTAGCCATCACACCAAGACCGTGAAGATTCTATTCGTGGATAATTACGTAAAATTTGGTGAAATAGGTAAAGATCATTTCAACATCTGAAACAGTATACTTTTGGACCATTACACATTTTCCTTTCATTCGCACCACAGGTGAAAAACTTGAACAGTTACATGTATAAGTTGATCGATGACCAGCAGTGAAAAGGTCTCGAGATGACTGAGGAAGCAAACTGTTGTTCACAGAAGGAACGAGCCGCTTGCAAGCTTTTACCACCTCCGCACCAGGCCATGGTATGTAGGAAGCGAAGAGGATAGGCACAGAAGCAACGGAGAGGGTAAAAGAGCGAGTACAACAATTGTCCAATATTGAAATGCCTAAGAACAGAGGACAGATGACGTTCAAAATTGCGAAAAAGAAGACATAAATTCTGCAATCAAATCATATTCAAAAGGGTTGCGGCCAGCAGGTCGTACACCATTGAGTGTAAAGAGAGACAACTGGACAGACATAAGCCTCCGCTGGTTTGTCCAGCCTATTCTCCATCGGACATAAAATTCCGTGTGACCCAAGTTCCGAATTTATGCAACTTTAGCACCATAATAAACAAATCGAAAGGGACAAGTCACTCTACATCCTAGACCATTAAACTAAACTATGAAGCATTAGCACTAACCCATACGCTAGTTCTGAATGCCGAAATCTTGGTAAAGGAGAGACAAATCATAGAAGACTTTTCAGGCATGGTTACGGTTTGAGAACAAGAAACTGAATTTCATCACAAAAAATAGACAAACAACATGCATCTACAGCTTAAAATTGCATGACCTCAAAAGGAAGTGTAAAATGAACAGTGAATGCAGAAACGGAAACGAAAGGCCTGATCTAGTGGGGATCAAAACCAAGGGTTGTTGTGTACCTCTAGCGACCATTGGAGACAGTTAGTTGAAAGTGTTCTATAAGATCGGCAGTAGGCAGGTAACCTCCAGAGAGTACTTGCTTTGATACTGCAGTTAGATCAGCAGACAGTGTCATCAAACAGTTCTTCATAGCTCATTCACAGACTTTTCAAACAGGAAACTGTATAGATAATGTAGTATCAAAGCAGAACTATCTCTTCATGTGACTTTAACATATTCTAAACCAACACATTCGAAAATCTCCTCGGAGTCTAACTGTATTCATGTAAAGCAACGAAGGCCATAATTTCAAGAACCCAATGACAATCTCACATAAAGTTTGTCGGTGTCTTTTTCCCTTTCAGTCAGATAATCCATCAGAAAAGACAAACTCACAAGCCATGTACAAGAGAAGCTTGAAGGATGAAAACCTTCTCGCAAGTAAATCAATCACAAGATTGCTCAAGTGAATTAACATAAGCTTGCTCAGACATAACAAGCTAAATGCAACAACTGATGACCTATGATCGTCTTTGTAGCAATAATATTGAGTAGAAATCCAGAATGGAGCATATTACAGGACAGATAGAACTCAGAACAACACAACATCAAGGGATATTAGGAACTTAACACAGTGAACAAGTACAGAATTACTAAAACTGACAGACGAAACACAAAACAAGGTGGACATGATACAAATGATTAGTGAACTTCTCCAAACGGGACGCATAACACAATCTAAGAAAATTAAACGGCACCAATTAGGTCAGAATGATGTAGTAAGGAAACCAAATTAACACACAGCACAACAGCCATCCAGGACAGCAAGTGAAACAAGTGTTATATTTACCTCTGACAAATCATGGTTACTGAGTATTCTTTGTCAATGAAACGCTAAGAATGTCTCCTCCACTTCAAACCAACAGTCTCTTGCAAACACAATGTGAATATTAAAAGAAACATAATAGGCAGCTGCAACATATAGTCTTTAATCTTCAAAACCAAATTTTGATAAAATTGTTTACAATGTACCAACAGAAATATGTTACATACACTCATTCAGCTGGAACTGATTTTTCGAAAGAAGAAAAGCCATTATGCCACACCTTGCGAAGCAAGCAGTGTCACAGATGGATAACTATATCCTGAATAACCTTGATGACGAAATCAACCTGCAACACAACTACTTCATGGCAGGAGGCAAGTAACTTTCCCAATCAAAACACCAGATGAGCCAGCTAAAAACATTGAATGACCGTCTGATAATCAATGTTTGCAACTTCCCCCTCACCTCAACCTTGCATTGTGCCAACAATATGAAAAGCCTATCGTGATTCACGGAGAAGGCCGAGGGGAGGATTATTTAGCCAAATAAACCACCAGTTCCCAATTCTGCTTGCCGCAGCTCTTTACGGCGTTGCTCCTCAAGTGGATCTGGGCTCTTCATTATTCTCCGCAGACGTCTAGTCACAAGTAAAGAACAATATTTAGAAACAAAAGCTAAAAGATTGTGTTGAAGATCAGACGCTTCTAGCTATTTCTATTACACAAGGGTTAAGTACCTGTCTTGTGCGTGTTGAGCAGGGAAAGTAGGCATGAAATCTTTGGACTTAGGAAGAGGTACTTCACGAAACCACTCATGATTTAGAGCAGCATCAACAGTAATTCGCTGAAAATAATAATCACAAGTCCTTAAAAATAAATTCGTAATCATGCATCAGGGCTGAAAAACACTGTTAAAATTTGTGCCTACCTTCTCAGGGTCATAGGTGAGTAGTTTGTTCAACAAATCAAACCCAGCATCAGAGAGCACTGGAGATCCAGTGAAAGATGTTGCTGGAAACTTCTTACGTAGCAGGTTATACCTGAAATAAGTAGGTGAGACAGTTAACAAAGTGCAGGAACGCAAAAGACAAACTGAAAATTTCACTGTAGATGCCAGATCACCAGACCATAATCACCCAGCTGGGAGCCTGGGAAAACAGCAACAGGAATAAGAATGACTGGCTCTTATGATAAGTTCGAATTTGATATAAATGAAAAATAGATACTTACTGATGCTTAACGAAATTAACCTTGACTCTTGGTAACTTTGAAAATCCAGGCCATATTGTTTCATTTGGCGTACCAAGGATTCGGAAAATCTGAGATTCAATAGAAATAAGTTAAGGCTAGAAAACAAAAACTACTGGAGACATCTGGTAATCAAGATATTCTTTGAGCTACCTCACCTTGTCAAGCTGATCAACCTCTGTTTTGCCATTGAACAAAGGTTGTTTTGATAGCATTTCAGCCATAATACAGCCCAATGACCACATGTCAATTGCTGTTGAGTACTGCTCAGCTCCAAGAAGAAGTTCAGGCGCCCTGGACATGAACACAACGGAATCAGACAATAATCTCTCAAACTGTAGGCTAAACACAGATGACAGAAAGATCAAAAGGCTACCGCTTACCTGTACCAAAGGGTAACCACCATGTGAGTATATGGCTTCAATGGGCTACCATATTGACGAGCCAACCCAAAATCACAGATCTTCAACTCACCCCGATTGTTTAGTAGTATATTTGAAGTCTTCAGATCCCGATGGAGCACCCAGTTATCGTGCAAATACTTCGTACCTTCCAATAGCTGCAACATCAAGCATTTAACTTCACTCTGACTAAATGGCTGCTTCATAGACTCCATGAGCCCTTTTAGATCATGCTCCATGTACTCCATCACCATAAAAATGCTGTCCAAACTACTACCTACCACAACCTCTTTAACGTCAACAATAGAAGGATGATGAAAGGAAAGTAGAATGTTTATCTCCCTCAAAGAAGTAAGAGGAAAACCTTCTCGTTCTTTCTCCATTTTTACCTTTTTCAAGGCCACAATTTCACCAGTTTTCTTATCTTTCGCTCTAAACACAACACCATATGTACCTTCATCTATCTTATTAAGTCTCTCAAACTCATCAACACTCCTACAGCCCCTAAGCATGCTTATACTTCTCTGAGGAGGACCAGCTGGTTCTGGTGTTTCAGGAGAACTGTCATCATCTTCCGAATCAGTATCTAAGTTTACATTGTTCCTATCCTTGTACTCGCGATCCCCATCAACCTCCATATATTCATCCCTCTCAGAATCATTATTAGGATACTCATCTCTACTTGAAGACCTAGGACGAGATCCAGGTTCATCAGAAGCTGATGACCTCCCATTGGCTCCTTCAGACCCTTCTCTCGTGAGATCTCCAGGTTCGGGAGTAGCGGACTTACTTCGCACTTTAGAATCAGATGAGTCGGGATAAGGCGCCTTCTTCCTTCTTTTAGGCATTTCCTGATCTTCCACAATTTCACCTTCGTCAGCAGGAGAATTGTTCCCAGCTGCCCACCTTGAGGATGATATATGCCGAGTTGGGACATAATCTTCATCTTCTAAAGCCTCTGGTTGGAGACCTTCGTTCTGTTTGTATCCTTCCGACACTAATGCTGGAGCTTCGAATTCTACAGGAGACTCAGAGTCGGCTGAACGTTTAGCATCTGGATCCCTGACAGGGGATGATGGCTGTGATTTCTCATTTTTATCAATTCGGGTGGGAGATGTACCCACAGTTACATCCACAGTAACGTCAGGTAACTCATGTTGCAGCTTAGGCATGGGAAGGGGAGGTGGTGGAGGAAGAGGAAGAGTGGGTACCACCTCCTTATGAACCCTTATTTCAGACGAATTACTCACCTCCTTACCATCCCTATCCCACACAATAAGGAGAAAACTTGCGCTTCTTCTCAACAGGAGCCCTTGTTATGCCATTCTCTACCACCTTCGAAACCTCCTTGTCATTATCTACCTGTGATTCAGACTCGATCCCACCATCAGACCCACTATCACTAGACAATTCACCAGGCTCTCTATCCACAGCCCTAACCGCAAAATCACACCGTCGGGGTCCACTGGCCCCTTCACCACGACCACTACCACTACTGCCTGAATTGCTCCTACTAGATGAGCACCGATTCCCACCGTTAACTACCTCCCTCTCCTTCATCTCTCTCTGTCTGGCTCTACCATTCGACCCATCCTTCAAGTCACGAACTCGCACACGCTCACGATCATATTCTCTATTACCATTCCCCGTCCTATCATACCTCTCCTTAGAGTACCCTGAATCCTTCCTCGACAACTCAAATCCCGCCTCCCGTTCCCTGAACTCATAATCTCGATAGACTCCATGTCTCCCAGACGCCATGAATTAAAGCAAACACAAACGAAACACTCCAAACACAACTCCCCGCGATTCCTACCGCCAACGAAACCCTAAACCCGCCGGATACAATTTTACTCAATAAACAAGCAAAATCCAGCTACAAGCAGGAATCTCGGGCGAAGAAACTTCGAGAATCAAGCATAGAAAGGAACCAGCACAACCAAACAATCGAATTCAGATCTTCGAGCTAAAACCCTAGGGGAATTGAGACCTCGGCAGAATCGAGCAAACAAGCGACAACGAAATCCGGCAATCCCGATTGAGATTGCGTGCTATTGATCGGAGATCTCGGAATTGGATTGGATTTTAGGAGGCGTACCCGATTCGAGCAGTGTAGAAAAGGCGGCGATTCGTTGAATATCGAGGGAGAGAGAATTGAAGAAGCTCGAGCTCCCAATCGATAAAAGAGGGAAAGAGGATAATAGAAAAGGATTAAAACGAATATAATTGAGTGGATGAGCGGGAGAATGAATTTACGTTTCTAGCCTTTTGGTTGCGTACAATGGGAAAAGGGTATAAGTGAGATTGCATAGATTAATGTATGTATTTATTTACGTAATTTGTTTATAATGAGATTAATATTAATATTAAATTATAATTTTCCCGCCGGTACCTGCAATAATGCACACATGGAGTGTAGGGCAGTAAGGTGTGTCTTTTATCTAAATTACGTGTAATGTTAAAATTTGTTTATACCAAAGCTAATCACCCTAACATAACGCCTCTAATATTTTGTTTATAACGTACAATAAAGTTATTAAATCATAAGCTCATGAAAATTATATCAATCATAAGAACATGGTACACAGTCGGCGATCTTGTCGTTTTATCAGGACTCAAATAGATCATTGATTATATAAAAGAAAGCAGGATCCTAGTAGACCCTGGCCCGATACATAAAATGCATTGGCCGAATATATTTTTGTACGGAAAAATTCATGTATTTTAGCTATTCGGGTCCAGAGGATCCTGGGCCGGGCCAAGGGTAGACTCCCCATGACTTCGCCACTGGAGAACAATTACCTATAAATTTCAGTATTTTCAAACCGTATAGTTGAAAGTCCACCCAGATTGTATAAAACCCGACAATCCAACTAGTTATTACATAAAAAGTATATTAAATTTATTTAATCAAATTTGTATAAAATCCGACAATCCAATCCAATATGATGCAACTGGGTGAGTTCACGAGATAGATAAGGTGTAGTGCTTCATGTTTTTTGAAACGTCGTATCCGAGTATATTTTGATCTCTTCCTTCTTGATCTACTGGCCTGTAGGTTGTTGTTTGGTGTTTTTTTTTTTTTTGATGAATGGGTTGTTGTTTGGTGTTGGTTTTCAATTTTTTTGTACTATGACATAGAGGCCGATGCTGATCAAATTTCTCTCCTACTTCACTTTGGTGCTACTTCTCTAGCCTCACGAGGACTGATTGTCAATGAGTTCCTCTAAATGGTGACAACGACACCAATTATTCGTCTTTCAACTATGCGTCGTTCAACCAATCGAGCCGTCCATTCAGTAACATTTCTGACTCTTAGATATCTTTTAAGGGTGTTGTCGGTAGTCCTCACTCTCTAGATTGATCGTAGATATTTTACTGCTTTCTATTGCTATGTCTGTAAAAAAAAAAACTCTCAACCCTACAACCCGGTTGCATGTGATCCAACATGTAACCGGTTTAATTTATACCCGATCGATCAACCGAACCTACCCGAGTCATATAATCCGCATCTCTCGACTGAAACTTCAAATTCTTATACAAATTAACACCAAAAATCAAATTCCGATACAGAGACATTACAATGGTGAGAATTGAATCATTCATTCATTCATTCTGCAACTATAGCAGAATGCCATGTTTTTATGTCTTATTCAGTCTTTCTATCACCAGCAAAGGGAAGGGAGCTTGAAGGAGAAGGAAGATGGCAAGTGACCATTCCTTCTAATGTAATCGGCCCTCTCCGACGTCCTCACGTCCTTCTCGTTCAGTTTCGCCTCTGCATTCGCTCGCTTCTCCTCCGCCACTCTCTTCGTTGTCGCCAGCTTGTTCGCTAGCTTCTCTTGCGCTCGAGCCTTCATCCTCTCCGCTTTCACCTGCCATGATACGCGAGATCCAAACGATTCAGCAATGCAGTTATCAGTCACACATTGCTAGGATACATAACGAATGTCAAATGTCCATGTCTCGTAAGCCCTAGCACAACCCGCCTCCAATTTCGAAAAGATCAAACAACGTCACAAATCGCGAAATGAGCTGTCATAAGGAAATCTTTTAGGCCCTAGGTAGGATGCTAAGGTAGAGAATCCACGAGACCATGAGGCTCGAGATCGTTCTTCAAGCCTCGGGGTTCTACCACGACTAGAATCAAGCTCAACAAAGTCTTCTTCTCTCAAATTGGTCAATGCGTCAAGAGGGTGTGGTATGAGTACAAGTAAAAAATGAGCGTTACTAGCTCGTAAAGTCTACTTAATTGCGATTAGAAGCGATCAAAACGATCGTCGAAAACGCAATTAAGAGTGTAAGTAAGTGTTTACCTCCATCTTTCTCATTTCCATCTCTGCTTTCCTCTTCTCATGATTCTCCCATGCTTGAATCTTCACCTCTTCCCTTTTATACCTACAAATCATCACAAGATTTGATTATAAACCAAACCCACTCAATTTGGTTGACCCAAATGCGAATTCCTTATCGATTCAATCACGTATTGAAGATCAGAGCAAGGATATCAAAGATCAAATCGAAACAACATTTTTAGAACCAACAATAACTTCAATTAAACCTTAATTAAGCATGATTAATTAGTTAATAATCACCTTGCCATGTATTTAGCACGCTCAGCTTCATCCCAAGCAGAAGCCCTCGCTTCCAACGGGTTCACCGGGTTCCCGCCGTTACCGGAATCCTCCATCTTTATCACGCTATTCATTTCGCTGCCGTTTACCCTACCACCTCCGCCTCCGCCGCTCGTCGGAATCTGGAAACCTTCTTGAACAACGCCACCATTGTGATGGTGGTGGTGATGAACCGCCGCTCCTCTCACTGGTGTCGTCGACCCGGACGACATCGGACTCCTCGCCGCCGGCGTAGTAGCCCTAATCGGCGTAGCCGACCTCGACGGCTCCTGACTAGCAATCGGAGTCATCTCCGTCCCCATATCCCTAACGCAAATCGATCTAATCGCCGGCGGAGCAGCAGAGACCGGATTATTCGCTCCGGCAGCCGGCTTATTGATCCGCCAAATCGACTCGTCGTCGCACTCGACTTTCTTCGTCCGATCTCCGCCGCCTCCCCGTCCATCTTCTCCGCCGCTCGAATACCCCTCCTCTTCCTCCAGCTCCTGCTGCGGCACCGGCGCAATCAGCCGCCGATCGTCGGCGTTCGAATTCCTAGGATTTTGGATCTGATTCTTATCTCCTCCTCCGCCGCCGCGTAGACCAACCAGCCACTTCTGCGCGTCGTCCCACTTCGACGGCGTCGGCTTCCCCAACGCAATCCTGTGGTGATGCTGCTGACGGTGATTATGCTGAGCTGAAGAAGAAGAAGACGAGTTCTTATTATTCGTTCTGCTACCTTTATGAAACTCGAAGCTAATCGCACCATTGTTGCCCGGATTCTCCTGTTGATTATGAGCTGGCGTTGTTGCTCCATTGCTGTAGCAACTCTTATCCTCTATAGATCTCATCTTCCCAAAACGACGTCGTATAGTACCAATTCGTCCCAATAACCCGATAACTCGAGACCCGTTTCCCTGAAGCTCAAATGCAGCAGAACCCGAATCTCGAAAGAACCGGTTCGTCCCTGTAACTCAGAGACCCGTTACAGTAAAGCACAAATGCAGCAAACCCCAGTTGAAAGATTGGCTAGATCTCAAAACTTGGTGGTGGTGATATGTAACCAAAGATGGATAGGTAAATTGATTGAAGAAGGAACATGAGCAAGTTGAGATGACACATTTAACAGAGATCAGCTGGACTGTGTAAAGACTATGGACCCAGAAATGAAAGAAGATGAAGAAGAAGAAGACAGATTCACAGAGAGAAAACCCTACACGCAGAGGGATACAGATATCTGAAGCTGAAAGCTCTTTAATTCTGGATTCAGTTTCCTTATCAGAGGGGACCCCAAGAAAGCGGAAGAACAGGGGAAGTGAGGGGTTTACTACTGTTTTAGTGAGGAAGAACAGAGGTTGAAATGTTAGCTCTCAAAACCATGGAAGGTGGAGATGAAGGAGTAGAAAGAGAGAGTTTTCAGTGTTCAGATCCATTGAAGATTAAAATATACAGAAGGTTTAAAGGCTAGTAACAACTCTCTGGCATGGCTTGAAACTTGAGCCAGGAACTTAGCACTAGGAACCAAAAACTATAACATTGATTGCCACTAGTCACTTCTCATGGAGGAAATTAGGCAAGAAATTGGTACTAGGTGCTGAAAAAATTGATAATATATGAACAAAATACCATAAAATTAATTAAATTCTAGGTGAATTTAGAGTTGTAAGGTGGTTAAATGATTTTTTCAGGTATAAAAAGTCGTAAGTAGTTTATTGAATTTTGTAGTTATTAATTAAATAATTATTAATGTGTGCCATTGTTGAGTAATTAAGGGAAAGACTAATGTGTGTCATTCTCGAGTAATTAAATGGAACAATTCCACGCCTTGAGAAATTGGGACTAGGAAGTCACGATTCACCATATTTATCGTGAAGCGAACAACACTACGGATTTCTTGGCCAATTTAGGTCAACATCTTGATCTTGGGACTCATGTTTTCCCGTTTCCTGTTAATTCTCTTTTGTGTATAAGATACGACCTTATTGGTGTTTGCTTACCGCGTTCTATTAATAACATTTCTTAAGGACTGAGCCTTATCTTTCACTAAAAAAGGAGAAAGACTGCATTGATAAAAACGTTTCATAGATCATCTGGTGTATAGGAGCTCAATTACACCTAAAAATTAAGTATTTTTTTACCGTAGCTCGCAAGAAACATTACTTTAAGTCTCGATAGCCTCTACGCACAATGACATGATGATAGTTGAACAAATTTTGAGGCAGTTATAATGCAATCACTAGTATGTATTATGTAACATTGTTAAGAACTAATTACAAAAACCCACATTGATTAATAAGTTAATTGGATTATCATAGTATTATATTAGCAAAATTAATACATGTTTGTAAAACGGTGTCGTATTGATAGGCACATTGAAAATTGTGAGTAAAACTTTTGTCAGTCGACCCTCCCAAAAGAAGAACATATAACATAGGAGCTGAATTACTTTGGTTTTAAAAGGCAGTTGGGCAACTTTAACGGTAACTGGGTACTACGGCGGGTAGTAAAAAAAAGGAGGTGACTGACACGTGGACGGTGGAGATTAAGGGGATAGAGTGGCAGTTGATTATTATATTTTAATAAATGGAAAAATAATAAATAAAATAGTAAAAAATTGGGTTAAATCTCTCTCTGAGGCATTTCACGTGGATATATTATGGGGAGTCTCTCTGATTTTGGATTGTTTTCTAGTGTTCACTAGTCTGACTAAATTTCCCATCATGCTTGCTTGCTGGAAATTCTGATGAACCCTAATTTTTAATTTTTGGCTGCACATGTATGGGCTTCCCCCATTTTCAGATGATTGGCCCACTGTCATAATTGTTTTAGTTTTTTTGTATTTGTATGTGTTGATTGATCATATAATTGATTATAATTACCTTACCATGTAAGTGAATCATTAGTTTTTATTTAACTAATAATTGGTTGCTACCTTTGTTCTTTAACCATGAGGTCGAGAATCTAGTTCTTGCTTATGGGAATAAAGTACATCGTGTGATTTAAAATGAACGTTATTGGAAGGTTTGAGGTTTTCCAAACTAATAGGAAAAGCAACCTTAGATTAGATGTGCTCATTTTCTATCTATTAGTGTTCAATTAGGATGTGGTTGTCACATGTCTTGCTCTAATTGGTTGGACCGATCATGCATAATGACCATCACGACTGTGACTTGCCCGGAGAATGACGCTTGTCTGGAAATCCAAGTCGTTATGTCGTGGGCCCTTACGATTTCAGAGGGCTGAAGTTTTCTTATTGATCTAGAGAGAATCGGGACATGCAAAGCCGGTTCGGGCTATCCAGGGATATGACGACTTTCAATTATGAACGAACAATTAAAAGTTCTTGTGCACGAGATTTAATATGATCTTATAATAAAATGTTCTTGCGGGTGCAATTGAACAATCACCTTATATAGCACCTTCATGTCGTGTTGGTGCAACACTTGGTTCGAGATAAATCGAATATTTTACATTATAAATTCGATTCTTGCTCGGAGCAACTCCTCCTCGAATGATAAGTGAAAGGGGTCTATTTCTTGAAGAAGACTAGACATGTGGCTTTGTCCTCCATGGCCCGCCCCTACGATATTCATCACTGTCACTGTCTTTAAAAACATTAATCTGAGATTTAGACCCATCACCAGAAACAGAAACAGCAGCAGCAGCAAATTCTAATATGTATACATACACGTATACTGATCATAATATACTCGAGTTCGTACGAATCTTGAACCTCGTTCGATATAAGGTGTGTCATTTGTTAAACATCAACCTTCAAACATCATCATTGGATTTGATCTTAACAATAAATTGGCTAATGATTAGTACAGAGTAACAACCCTAAAGACCTGTAATTCTGTCATCACAAACATGGTAGAAATCATCTGCTAGATTTTGGAGTCTATAATTACATTTGCTGAGGACGAAACCCATTACCCTTAATACTTTGTAAACAAATCACATTTACGAAAGAATAGAAACTGTTCTGAAGGAATCTATATACTTTATGAGGTTAAGGGTTTCAAGAACCCAGAATAATGGCATCACTTGAACCATGCTGCAATTGCAGGTCACGCTGAACTTTTTAGCGGTTTGATGGTGCATGAGAGGAGAGTCTTCAGCTTTGACTAGTTGCCATTGTGATCAGATGGCCGATGATCGCTGTCACTACTCCAAGCAAGCTACCCGCGATGACCTATCAAACACATAGAATCGATACAAAACTGAGTGATTGCTCAATCGTAGACTCGAGATTGTATTTGGAGAGAGTTCTACTTGTGTAATGATAACAATTCCACATTACTTCACACTCTCTTTAACATTCTGAGCTCAGACATAATAACACAAGCATAATGTAACCTATAGTATATCGGCCAAGCAAACTATACACCGGACGACCTATATCTCCGGATGCATCAATAAAACATACGTAATGAGGTTCTTCGATATTTCAATCGTGGACACGAGATTGATTCTAGAGAGGTCTACTAGTCTAATGCACATTTTCAGTTCAAACATGACAACGTAAGCATATAATGCAACCTATGGTATATGCTCCAAGCAAACTACCAACTACGACCTACATCTCCACAGATGATCGATAAAACCTACGTTACGAGGTTGTCTTCGATGACTCAACTCTCAATTGTAGACATAATTTTCAGAGACTTCTATTCGTCTAATGCATATTCTCAGCTCAAATATAACAATATAAGCATGTCATGCAACCTATGTACTCCAAGCAAACTACCTGCTATGACCTACATCACCGGATGCAATCAATGAAACATATGGTTATGAGGTTTCCTTCAATGTCTCAATCATAGATTCATCATTCGAGACAGTTTTCAGAGAGGTCTACTCGTGTAATGATAAACAATCCACATTAACTTCACACTCTCCCACATTCTCAGCTAGAACATAACGACTTAAGCATATAAGGGAACCTATTGTATATATACCCCAAGCAAACTACCCGCGATGCCCCACATCACCAGATGCAATCAATAAAACATAATGGTTATGAGGTTGCATTCAATGTCTAAATCGTGGACTCGAGATTGATTTCAAAGAATTCTGATAAACTATCGCACATCCTCAGATCCAACATAACAACATAAGCATATAATGCAGCGTATGGTAAATGTACCTGAGCAGGAGTATGACCAAGGAGTTCACGCAAAGGTTTGCTTTCGGCCAAAGGATGTTCAGCAGGGAGTTCGTACACAATTTGATTCAACAGCTGCAGAAAACAAATCACTATTCAATAACCACAAACTCTACTAAACAATAACAATTGCTGTGACAATGAATCCGATAAGCAATTGAACCTCTGCTTGCCGGCCAGCTTGTAGTCTTACACCAGTTGCATCATACATCACCTGCAAAGAAGAATGATAAAAATCATTACTTCCTTAATCATTTAACCTTAAAGAAAGAAAGAAGAGAATCATTGTTTGCAAAAATGATGAAGAGAACCATACGATGGAAGCCAAGATCAAAGCGGCAGCGAAAAGAGATCCTTCAAACCCTTCCTGGAATCCGATGGCCATTGCTAGTGCAGTGACAGTAGACGAATGAGAAGACGGCATTCCACCTGATCCAATGAGCTGCTTCACATCCCATCTTTTTTCCCTGTACCTGTGAAATCCAGGAAAAGCCTTAAGAACACTCACAAGATTTAGCTAAGACTAATCCAACAAATCTAGGAATTAGCTGTTTAGCTCCACGACAGCTACCTAACTCTAATCATATTCCATTCTCATTCCAATTCAAAGATCTCTGAGGCCGGCCAGTAACGGATCAGATAATCGAAAAGATGATAGACAGTTCAAAGGTTGCCGCACTATAACAGAATCCATCCAAATCAACACACGGGGAACTCAAACAAAACATAGGTCGAACAGACTCCAATCGAGAGCAAACACAATTAAGACAATTCGGTTGATAAAATGGAATTATGAAACCGTACCAGGAGGTGAAGAACTTGGTGGATTGGGCGATAGCGAAGGCGACCAAAGCCGAGATGAGAGGGTAATTGGTGATGAAGGAGGAAGACGAAGAAGAAGAAGATCCGGAATCGGCTGAATCCGCCATGTAACCGGAAATCCCGACTTCACAAATTCCCTCAGGGTGCGTCTGTTGTTACTTATGCATCGGAAGATGGACGGAGAGACTGACACGAAGACCCCGCCGTGTGAACAGTGAGGAACAGAGTTTGAGAAGCAAAAGAAAGAAAGGGTGATTGGGCTTTGCTTAGAAAGAGGAGTAAAGCTTCTCCATGTTTGGGGTAATTCCAATGGCTACTTTTCGGACTTCTGGCTCCTTCGTAACGGATCTGGACAACTGAAGATGCCAATATGCTAATATTTTCCCCTCCCCATATTTTGTTACGATTACGAATATGCCCTCCAGACAAGCTAAAACCGCCAAATCAACTCTCGTTGTTTTGTTTTGTTTTGTTTTGTTTAGGGAAAGGGCTGTTTCGCCCCTTTACTTTTCTAAAGTGACAACTAACTCCCTATACCTCAAAATTATTATATTGACTCCCTACACATTTTCACGTTTAATGTTTGATACACTCCGTCAATTTTTCTGTTATTTTTATGTGGAAACTGCTTTGTCACTCCACAACGTTATCTCCATTTATCCACATAAGTCTATCAAGTTGACATTATATAAAATTTTGTTTATCTTGACTTTGTTGATTCCCGGAAAATATTGGTTATTCCACCGAAACAAAATAAAAACGGAAATTTTTATGTGGACAAACGAAAATGATGTGGTGGAGTGACAAAAAAGATATAACGGGGAAGACAAAAAATTCAACATGAAAAAGTGTAGGGGTCAATGTTATATTTTTTTAGTACAAGGAGTTAGTTGTTCCTTTGAAAAAGTTAGGGGACAAAACAACCATTTTTCCTTTTGTTTTATATTTTCTTTCAAAGTCTGATGCTGAATTTCCAATTGTATCCTTACACTCAAAGATGGGTGACTTGCCATTGTATCATACTCAAGTAGTTTAGAATCTCGAGTTACATAAAGAATTAAGTTAATATAGTGTAGATAAGCAATAAATACTTGTTTAAGTATAAATTTCAAGCGATCAAATTTATCATTGTACAATTTATAAGATATATGATAGCGTATTTATTGACATAAGTGGGTAATTCAGTTGGGCAAACATAGAATGATCGCAGGTGGGATGGAGAAGCATTGAATGATATCGCAAATGAAGTGATGAAGCAACTAAAATGTAGGACGATAGCTTCATAACAAACAATGCATCCACTAAAATAGTGTACTTGAAGACACATTCATCGTTAAAAGCATGAGTTTCCCAAATAAAACACAAAATGACCACACTAGTCAAACTCTTCAATAAAAATACAACCGCCGTACGGTACACCAAACTAAAAAGAGCAACAACATATTTTGTAAGTCTAGTATAGATGATACATTAATCATGTCAAGTCAACTTGCTACATATATATACCCTTCTTATATTTTTTTATAAAATTATATTATTAACTTGACATTTATGAAATGAATCTCATAACACAATATTGTAATATAAATTTGTATAAGGTATCACAAAATTCCAATCATGTACACTCACGCAAAAGACTAACACTACATAAAAAATTAAAATAAGAACGGTCCCCATTTGACCAACACTACAGCTACGTTAATCAGGTATCAAAATGTTTCCCCTAAGTTTGATCAAGTTAATTATCTAGAGCTTAGAGCAATGGGGATAAGACGGTGCCATACCAGTGTCGCTTTGGTAGTCCTTAATACACCGCCGTTTCGCTCTCCTTTCTGCATCAGGACTCCACAGTAAGCATATTTGCTAAAGAACCAGATCAAAGAGGTACAACTGAAATTGGTTTTGTTCTCTAGTCTTTACTTTCTTACTTACTTACCCCAACTGTTACAATTGGTCTCCTTAGTGCTAGGCTGTGTCTCAGTGTACGTTCATTTTCCAGCACACTTCATTAACTCTCCCTTGGCAGCTTCCATAACCACTTGGAAATCGGTTCCACTATACCTTCCCCTGCACAAACACAAAAGGTTGAAGAGTTCAAGAGCTTGTACATTTTCCACGACACTGACGAAGAAATGGTTAACTATGGAAGAGACTGGGAGGGTACCAGAAATGAGTGCTGGACCAGGTCGAGGAAGGATAAGCTGGACTGCCAATCCCGTGCATGATTCTCGCCACTGCTCTTGGTGTGAACTTCATCGTGTGCGAGTTGCTCTGCAGAAAGACCTGCGTACATGAATGACACCACTGCTTTAAATACTACTGATTAGGGACTTGCAGTGAAATCCACACTCACGAGTATTCAACCTAAACCCTAAACCGTGTACCTGCCCCAAAACCCATCACATTTTGTCATACCTACAAGCTGATGTTGTAGAGAATCAATACATCCCAATAACTCGAGTTGTTGGGTGAGGATTCTGAATTGTTTTTTTATAACATTCATTAATAGATAGTTTATCTTGTAATGAACACTTCACCTTTATATCTGCTCTCAGAAACGGGCTGCACTGGAGAGCCGATTCTGTCACTGGTTCGTGGCTGGTCTCTTCTTCGTTGAAATAGTCAAGAATCCGTCTCTGTAAGCATGCTGTGTGCTTGCTGCTCTTGCAACCTTGCGTCTTCTTACACTCATTTGTGGCAAACTGTACAGCATTGTGCATTGCTTCTAGCCTTCTTACCTGGAGAAAAGAACACACTTAAAGACACATAAATTCACTGTCCAGAAAGGGAGACACTATTTCATTACTGGTTCATAATCAATCACCTTGCAGAGTTCGACTTCGGACAACCATTTGGTGAGATGTTCTGAAAGGGAGCACAAGTCCTTGGGAACTTCCACGATTGTATAACAAAAGGCTGGATCCTTGAGCTCGTATGTTATTTCACCTTTCCACTATAATCACATTAAAAACACGAATAACTACACCAGTTCTATGGAATTCGAGCACAGGTAAGCATAGCCTTAAAACGAGATTTAAGGGCCAATCTGAAACACTAAATTCAGCAGTAAATCATGATTTCATAAGTTCCACGTTGGAGAATCATGTATTATGTGAGCTAAAATGTATAGACAATTAGAAGACAGATTATTTTAAAGTGCTCTCAGCTTGATACCTTGAGCTTCGTCAGGTGATCTGATAACTCAGTAATGGAGATACCGATGTTATTTGCGACCGAAGGTATGTCAAAAATGTGTTCTCCTTGCTTGGATTCACAACTGAAAAACATAGTTAGGCTCATGATCACTTGAAGAGTTCCTGAAACCAAAGGAGATATTGTTCTTTTGCAAGGGTTGCAATCAGAATTCAAAAATGGTGCTGACCTTTTCAAAATTGCAGATACTAGGATATCCTTGGCAGCAAGTTCCCCTGGTGAAGTCTGCATTTTTTTGCATCTCAAAGCATCAACCACTGAGTGCAATAAGATTTAAGAAAAAACAGCAAATTCTTGGAAACACAGTCAATCTGTTTGATCGGGTTAAGCACAATCAATTAGAGCTTCATGGGCCATCTAGTAAGACACTCTGAGCCACTAGAGCTTTCAAGCAATGGAACTCGATATCCAAAACAGGTATTGTAGAGTTTCAAGAAACTTGAATTAGTTTCCAGGAAGGTGGAGAAACAGATATTAAGATTCACTAAGCGAGCAAATTAGGCTGTTAAGAATTGAAGGTATAGATTCTTGTCCACAACCAACCTTGTAGAAACTCAAAGAGCATGTCACATTGACTTGTGGAAGTAAGCGCAAGTATTTCACATCCCCCAACTCCAACTGTGTTAGAAGCGTGACCATCACCTTACAACATAGATAAACAAGTAAAACACTGACAGGTTGAAAATTGCTAACAAGAAACTGTTCAGGAGTCTCTTCCATTCTTGTTCACTATATTGAAGGACTGAAAAGGTCATGATCATGCCTGTAAACTGTGGTCATTTTCTCAAATTTGTTTAAAGCTAATAGGGTCAAGGGCATTAAGAACTACCTCTTCTTTCATGTCAAATTTGCGAGATGCAGATTCTTTGATAATTGAATGGACCTTTCCTTTTGACCCAGTTTCACTGGTAAATACTTGAGAGAGGAACTTGTTTACTGCATATTCATCTACTCCATCACTGAAAGAAACACAATATCATATTCCATTTCCAGAATTTGAACTGTAAGTTCCCATTGACGAAAGACATTAGGCAATATATATATGCCAACCTATGCATTAGGCTTCGAAGCTTGAAATAGGTGATATCATCGAAAAATAGATGGCAATGGGATACTCGCCCATCCCTTCCTGCACGTCCAATCTCCTGCTTCGAGGCAATAGCATCTAGTTCAGGCACATTTACCATAAAACAAGCTCTACTGTCAGCAAGTTGTTCAGAACTGAAGTTTTACCTGAACATATTCCTCCAGGCTTTCTGGCAGACTATAATGAATCACCTGGAACAGATTCACATGTGAGAATTCACAATACAAGTGTAAAATATATACCAGAACCAAATCATATCATTGTTAGTCATTTAAAAATGAATACTTCTCTTTTTCTACCATTGACTTTACAGAAAGAATGAAAGAAATTCTGTTACTACTTCATTTTATCTACTTGCAGAATGGGACTAATGGAGTAATGGTGCCATGTGATGCATAAATGAGGGACATGAATAAAATGAACTCTTTTTCTTACTGCTCCAACATCACTCTTGTCTAGCCCCATGCCAAACGCCACAGTTGCAACAACCTTCATTGAGAAATATGTGTAAGCAACTTCGTGAATCATTTGCACGAATATAACTAAAAGAGACAATATGTTTCTCTCACCACTCTAATCTTATTACAACAAAATAACTCTTGTATGCGGCTGCGCTCCTTTGAGAATATACCACTGTGGTAGCTCTGGAAAGAATTAAGAGAAACTTGCATCGTGAAAACTTTACAACAGACTATCGAGGGTCAAAAAAGAAACTTTACATTTGATAGTGGTCGTGAAGTTCACTAAAACTGACCTTTGCTGGGATGTTATTATCGCCCAAGTATTTGCTTACTATATCAGTTTCATACTGTAAATCCAAAGACTAGTTTCAGTTATCTCTTTATACATAGAACTGGTCTAATGAGGATCTACAATACTGGACTGCTCTATATCAGTTTCAGACTGCAATATTGTCCATATGTGTTGCAACAAATTGTTAGAAAGAATTCTCAGTACTTAACAGTAAGCAAAACTGATTTACACACCTGAAATTTACAGTATACAATAATGCTCTTGACTTCACTGAACACGGAAGACTTGATGAGTGACAGCAAGTCTTTCATTCTACAGAGGCCAAATTTTGAAAATTTGCAGTTAAGAGCTATAACTGAATACACCTAACTGAGACATTTGAAGAGAGAGCTAATGCAGATAGAAACTTGCCTGTTTCTACTAAAAGAGACAGACAACTGTAGATTTTCTCTCAGCTGCTCTTTGTGAATGAGATTAGTTGCAGGAATATCTAGAGCAGACATAACAGCGTTCAAGGTCGTGGTAGTGGCGGTCGCTGTCATTGCGAGAATACATCCAATGCTGAGCCGGGCACGTAGTAAAGATGCTCTGAGCCTCATGTATGACGGCCTAAAATTATGAGACCTGTTGTTCAAAAACATCCAACATTATATGACAATTCAGCAATGATAGACCAATCACTCATTCATAAAATGTGAGGAGTGAGAACTGGAGCAGCAGGAAAGTCACCATTCAGAAATACAGTGAGCTTCATCAACCACCAGAAGGGATACAGGAGTCTCAGACAAAATCGACAAGAAATCTGCATTCAAGAACCTCTCCGGTGAAACAAAAAGCACCTGGAACAAGCAATAAATCTTTACCAACATGCCAAATTATAAGGAAAACAGATAGATTCTTCTTATAACTAAACATTAACCAAGCTGGCAAGCTTACCTTAATGTCTCCTTGCTGAAGCTGCCTAGTAGTTTCAGCAACCTCCTCAGGCGTCTATGGAGCTCAAAAGAAGATACATTAGACAAAGCACCGTGATGGTACAACCAGTACAACCAGTAAACCATTGAAAACCGATATAAAGAGAGAATACTACCTGACTGCTACAGAAAAGACCACCCTGAATCTCTGGAGGCAACCGTTTAAGCTGATCAATCATCAATGCAACTAACGGGCTCACTACCAGAGTAATCCCAGGCAAAATGACTGCAGGAATTTGATAACAAAGAGATTTTCCAGCTCCAGTGGGCAAAACCAACATGGTCGATTTCCCATCAAGCACCATTCTAATGGCTTCAAGCTGCCCATCCCTAAATGAACTGTATCCATACATCAAACTCAACAACCTCAACAAATTCTCATCAGACGGCTCACCCCTCGCAGCAGCAACCGCTTCCTGAATCAGCTCACTGCCTTTACTTGGCATCTGCGGAGTGATTTCCGTCGCTAAACCTTCCTCGTCACATATCCCTCCTCCTGCTTCAGCTTCGCCATCCACTGCCTTCAACTTCCCTTTACTCCTTCGATAATACCTCCGATTGTTCGAACCGTAGCTACTCTTCCTTTTCCCTTTCCTGTTAACAAACTTGTTTTTGTTCGTATTGAGCTTCACGAAGTTGCCTTCGTTAGGGTTCCGAATTTTGACCAACGGCGGCGCTGTCACGTCGCCTCGAATCAGATTAAGATTCTTCCTGATTTTGCTAGGTCTCGGGACTTGATCCGCCGTCGAAGTATCAGGCTGCTTGGAATTAGAGAATCGGCAGTGTTCGTCAGCTGATTCGAAAGTGAGAGAAGCTCTTCTGATTTTGGAAAAAGAAGCAGACCTGGAGAAGAATCCGGCTGGTAGAGTCTCCATGGAATTGGACGAGATAGACCGGCTTTGAGCTGAAGAAGAGCAGATCTGGAACGGCAAGTTCGACAGAGGCGTTGAATCGACTGACCCATTGATGTCTCCATTTGACCGGAGAGGAGGATTGTTTGAGTTCGACGGCGGTTCTAGGGATTTAGAACCTGATGATTGGTCTTTGTTTCCAGTTTTTTTATCGGTGCGTGAAGCTTGCCGCAGCGGCTTGGGTGGTGGTGGAAACTTCGCCGGCGATGGATATGAGTTTCTTGGAGGCGTGGCGGAGACGTAGGAGCCGCCGGAGTCTGAATCAGAGTCCATCCGTAGATTCGAGATGACGAAATGGAAAAGGGAGGGAAAATTGCAGAGCCAAATAGCTTTAATAATATTCCCGCCAAGGAACCAACCCCTTTTAAATATATTAAAATTCTATTAATTGTCGCACGTTATTTATCAGGTAACATTAAAAATTGAGTAATTTAATTTGTATATGTTACACATTCATATTGAATAAATTGAGAAGAATTACATTGTGAGCAATTATTAATCGAAAGTAAATCCTATACCAGGTAACATAAAACACCCGTCACACTTCTCAGTTTGAGTTTGAGGACTAAGCATCGAAAAAGATACAGTTTTATCTCCATAGTTATACCTATACAAATACTTGCCCGAATAAGTTACGAAATAAATGCTATTTCTCTCGAACCCTGACTGGCTAGCACAACATCCAAATCCATCCGACCAAGAGTCCAAAAAGAAGGCCCTATCTCCAAGATCATCCACCTCCTCCAACCTCATCGCATCCACGTCCACCCGAAACACTACCATGTGTACGAGGACATCCATGAATGAACAATACCCAAAGAAACACTTGCGAAAGAGTAGAAGCTCGCCGCATGATTCAATCAGATTATGCCTTATGTCTAAGCTCCCTCTTGGTGAGTACACGGGAAACTCAATTTTGTCAACGACTCGAACTTTATAGTTTGGTTCTAATTCGATCTCAAGAAACTTGATCGCTCTTCTCGGTGCCTTCCCAATGCCGTAAATTTTGCCCTTATAGTAAACAACATTGTGCACGTCAAAATTCCCTTCTAGTGTTGTCCATTTCTCGTCTCCAACTCGGCAAAACATTGCAACGCCACTCCTTTCCACGTATCCCAATTCGAGTGACTCTAAGTTGCTGAACCAATAAATCCTGAAATGGAAAGATGATATTTTCTTTCTTGAAATACTTGAGAAAAATCAGACTTTGTTACTAACCTAGTGTCAAGCACACTCTTGCCGGCATGTCTCTGTTTGTACGATTTGATTGCAGATTGGGATCCTTACAATCTGCCCAAAAATAGAAAGTGGAGCGTGCTGCCCCTGTACTTAATCAACGTCGTCCACTCTAAATGACTTGCACTTGATAAATCCTTACCAAGTTGTTTTAGAGAATCAAGAGGGTTGAGCAGGGAGCTTTGGTCTTTGATTCTTGGTGATTCAAGAGAATTCGAACTTGGCAGGGAGCTGAGTTGATTTCGATATACGGGGAGTATATTGAAAGGGTTTCATTTCTCTTTGTAATCGTGTGTAAAGGTTTATCAATAAAAGTGACTATCTCGAAGGGAAACCTTCGAGCGTGGACGTACATCGAAGCTTTAAGCTCGGTGGAACCACGTTAAATCGGTGTCGTGTTCTTGTTCCGTTCGTCTCTGTTTCTGTCGTTAGCATAACAAAGCTGAAGTCAGGATTGACTTCAGTTCCTGCACTCATTGGGTTTGTTTCTGGGCCTTGGTGTGGTCTTTGGCCCACTTCTTTTAAAGCCGTCTTCACACTGCAAGTAAAGAGGGATTAGGGCAAAGGATTTCATTTCCATCTGCAGCAGTTCACGTCTTCTTTCCCGACCAAGGTCACCGAGAGAGAGAGAGCTAGATCGACTGAGTCTTGAGTGAAGGGAGATCAAGCTCAACAAGTGGTATCAGAGCGTTTGGACGCTAACTGAGTCTTTCGGCCGACAAGCGAAAAGATCCGGTAATTTTGTTCTATCTTTCTCTCTTTTGCTCGCATCTATGGAGTCTTCGTCAAATACAGTCTCCTCCGCTGTTTCTGTTTTTCTTGCAGATGGGTTCTCTCAGAACTGACCCCCCAAGTTTGAGGGTGCGCACTATGGATACTGGAAGAACCGCATGGAGCTATTCATCCTATCCACAAATCCTGCACTGTGGAAAATTGTAAGTGAAGGGCCAATTGTTGTCAAAACATCAGCTGATAAATGGACTGAGGATGACATGAAGAATATTCAGAAGAATGCTCAAGCCATGAATCTGATGTACTGCGCCTTAGGTAAGGAAGAATACAGTCGTATTTCTAGTTGCAAATCTGCTAAGAAGATTTGGGATAAACTTTGCATTTCTTATGAAGGAACTAATCTAGTTAAATCATCTAGGATAAACATGCTTAAACATGAGTTTGAATTGTTCAAAATGAATCCAGGAGAGTCGATTAAGGACATGTCTGGTCGTTTTCAAAATATAGTCAACAAACTTAATGCTTTGGGAAAAACATATGAAAATGAAGATTTAGCCAGAAAGTTTTTGTGGTCTCTGCCAAAACAGTGGAGGCCTAAAATCACTGCTATAGAGGAGTCAAAGAATCTTGCTAATATTGACCTGGATGAATTGTTTGGATCATTAAGTATTCATGAAGAAACTCTTAGAAGAGAGGAGGAAAGTGAGGATCCTAAACAAAAGAAATCAATTGCTTTTAAAACAAATGTTGAGAACAGTAGTGATATAGAGAACTATGATGATAATGAACTTGCATTACTCTCTAAGCATGTTAGTAAGCTTCTTAGGTTGAGAAGAGATAGGCAGAGAACAAATTCAAGCTTAAAAGGAAAGGATGTTGATAATTCTAGAAATATGAATGATCGACAATCACCTAGTAATGGAACTAAGGGTCTTAGTAGAACTAAAAAGGAGTCTAGTAGCAGTAGCAGTGGAGGTCCCGTTGGCTGTTTCAGATGTGGCAGGTTAGGTCACATAAAAGCGGAGTGTCCTATGGCAAAGAAAGAAAGGGCGTTCCAAGCTACTTGGAGTGACAGTGACGATAGCGAGAGTGATTCTGATCAAGGTGAGCAAGCTCTTATGGCTGTAACGACTGAAGAAGAAAGCCCCTCTTCGGAAATTTGTTCAAAGGTATCACCTAAAACTTTTCTTTCAGATACTGAGTCCTCTGAATATGATACTGATGCTGGTACAGAAATTGATATTGAAGAAGTTATTAGAGCTGTACAACTTGATTGTGAAAGAGTTGAAGCAAAATACCGAGAGTTTAAACAAAAACTCTCACTAGAAGAAGAAAAGACAAAGAAAGTTGAGTTAGAATTAACTGCTGTTACTAGAGCATGTCATAATGTCAAACTAAATCAAAGAATGCTTTTGATTCAGAACAAAGTGCTGAAATCCGAACTTAGAAAATGGTCAACCTTTTCAACTCAATATTATTTACCACGTTTTAATAGTTTAAAGAGCATTTTCCATCAAGCAAGTTTTAAAACTATTGTTCAAGAATGTACTACATGTTTTGGATTTGGAAACCCTTGCTTTAAATGTATTAAAATTCAGAAAAAAGAGGCATCCAAGGAAGTCTGGATGCCAAAACAAACGTGACTATCTTTGGTGCAGGTTTGCCTCCAAGCTGCAGCTCTTGAGCATAATGAGTGGGTGCTCGATAGTGGGTGTTCTCATAACATGACGGGTAATGAAAGTCTTTTCTCTGTTTTAAACAAGTCTGAAAAAGGTAGGGTTAGCTTTGGAGACAATAAGTCGTGTAAAATCATTGGTAATGGTCAAGTTGGTACAAAACAGAATATTCTTTTGAATGATGTTCTTCTTGTTGAAGGTCTTAAGCATAACTTGCTCTCAATTAGTCAAATTTGTAAAAATGGTAATATTGTCGTCTTTGAAGCTGATACGTGTTATGTTAAGCACAATCATGATGGTAGAGTTTTGTTTAAAGGATATAAGAAAGGAGACATTTATCTGGTAAATCTTAACTACATTGATGACTTTGATAAGTTTTGTCTGGTTTCGGTTAAAACTGAAGATAAACTTGCTTGGCATAGGAAGCTTGGTCACGTTAGTATTAGTGTTCTTGCAAAACTAGGAAATCTGAATCTTGTTAAGGGTTTACCTAAGCTTGATTATACAAAGGATTTTTTTTTCTGTGATGCATGCGCTAAAGGAAAACAAACTAAGTCTTCCTTTAAATCAAAAACTGATATTTCTACTAACCGTTGTCTTGAGCTTTTACACTTAGATTTGTTCAGACCGACAAGTACCATGTCACTTGGAGGTGAGTACTATGCTTTTGTCATTGTGGATGATTTCTCTAGATTTACTTGGATTTACTTGCTCTGCCATAAGGATGAAACTTTTCAAAAATTCTGTTCCTTTGTTAAAACTGTTCAAAATGAAAAGAATTTAAATGTTGCTTGTATTCGAAGTGATCATTTTTTTTTGGTGGAAAAGCGGGGCAAGCCCCTAGTTATTATTAGAAAGCACTCTTGGCAAGGCCACCCCCAAAAGGTCGTACCTTAGCCAATGAGCCAGAGCAGAATCCGGTGAATTAAACAAATACAACCCAACATCATAAGAATGCCCCAGATTGGCTAAATAATCGACCGTACAATTGGCCTCACGATAAATATGGGATAGCGAAACTTCCCAATCTCTCCTCATCAAGTCATGGAATTCGCCACCAAGGCAGTATGCTGGCCGGCCGAAGCAACCTCGGACTGTAAAATAGCCACTGCCGCACATGAATCGGATTGGATGGCCACCTTCTTGAACCCAAGATTCCAAGCCAGCTGCACACCCTCAACAATAGCCCTCAACTCTGCTCTTGTGATAGAGCAGTCACCGATATTCGCACAGAATGCCCGAACAAAGCTTCCCTTCTCGTCCCGGATCAGCCCTCCAATAGCTGTAGCACCACTGAGTTGAAGACGAGACCCATCAGTGTTGAGAGTGGCCCAACCCTCCTCTCCCGGCCGCCACGCAATCAGTTGGGTCTGCCGAGCTAAACCCAGCGCTTCTCGGCCCAACTGATTGGTCTTCCAACTCGAGAGAACAAGGCTGGTCCAAAACTCACATTGCTCTCCAACAGCAGAAACCGACTGATCAAGGTTCTCAAAGATCAATTTGTTCCTAGCACCCCATAGCAACCAAACAGTGAGGCCAAACTTAATGTTGTTCTTCTCGTTCTGAAGCATAGCCGACCACCAACTGTCAAATTGGCTATGATTCCCCCTCTCAGTAACCGCCAGCGGAAGCACCTTGGCCCAAACCTGCACAGCAAACGGACAATCTAAAAGCACATGGGAGATAGATTCAGAGACTGAAGAACAACGGGGACAAAACACCTGATTGGTGAGATGCCGTCAGCCTCTTTCTTCATTGGTGAGAAGACGATTGTGAGACGCAATCCACAGGAAATGCTTAACCTTATTAGGCCCGTGCCACCGCCAGATAGTTGGCCAGATAGTATCAGCCGACGCCGAAGAAGAGTCACTTAGCAACTGGAAGGCTGACCGGACCGAAAATCTACCGTCGGGTTCCAGTCCCCAGACCATCGAGTCTTTACCAAGGCTCTCCTTTGGAGGAGACATCCCAATAACCTGCAATGCCATCTCTCTGGGAAGGACAGAAAAAGGAAGTCGGAGTTCCAAGCGCCATTAATAGAACAAACCTCTGAGACAAGAAGAGACGGGTTAACTCCCTGAATATTAGTTGCATGGTCGATGAGGATGGCCCCACTATCGACCCAACGATCCATCCAAAACTGAGTACTACAACCATCTCTAACGCTCCAGTGCAGGCCATTGGAGACCGAGGGCCACACCTTCAACAATCCTCTCCAAATGGCAGAAAAGCCAGACTTTCTAGCTAAAACAAGACCCGCTGGAGTCTTCTTGAGATACTTAGAAATTAACACCTTGGCCCAGAGCTCATCCGGCCGCTCCAGCAGCCCCCAAACAATCTTCATGAGAAAAGCTCTATTAAGATCACGAGCATTCCTTAGGCCTAAACCACCCAGATTCTTGGGTTTGCAGACTGTATCCCAATTGATATTGTGAATTTTCCTAGCCCCCTCAATCGAGCCCCAGATGAAATTCCTGATTTTTCTGCCAATACTATCGCAGATGGAAGCAGGGAGAAAAGCAGTCTACATAGCAAAGGATGGAATGGCATTTAAAACTGACGAAGCCAACGTAACTCTACCCGCAAGGGAGAGGTTGTTTACCTTCCAACCTGCCAGCTTCTTATCCATCCGATCCAGAATATACTCATAGGTGGCCTTAGTAACTCTACCATGAATGATAGGCACCCCCAAATATCTACCAAGATTTTGAGTAGCCGCAATTCCAAGACACTCAGAAACCTCTCTAGAGATGTTTCGATTAATCTTAGCCGAGAAGAAGATACGAGATTTATCCTTGTTTATACTCTGACCTGAAGCTTCACAGAAGTGACTCAGAATATCTAACATAACCAGAGCTTGATCCTTACTAGCATGGCCCATAAAAACCAGATCATCAGCAAAAAACACATGAGAAAGCGGCTCACCATTCCTGACAAGACGAACCGGCTTCCAATACCCATAGTTAACTGCAGAAATCACCATACGACTAAGCCTCTCCATACACAAGGTGAAGAGGTAGGGGGAGAGCGGACACCCCTGCCTCAAACCCCTCGACGGGATGAAGGACTCTGAGCAGCAGCCATTCCATAAAACTTGGAAAGACGGAGTAGAAATACAGCTCATGATAACATCCTGCAGATTAGCTGGGAGGCCCACATGCTCCAGCGTATCCTTAACAAAGCTCCACTCAGTCTTGTCATAAGCTTTGGATAAATCAATCTTGATGATCATATGAGGCTTCTTACCCGAATCTCTAGAGAGGGAGTGAACAGCTTCTTGAACAATGAGAATATTATCAGTAATGTGTCTGCCAGGGACGAAACTGGTTTGAGACTGATGTGTAAGCTCTCCCATGAAACCCTTAAGACGGTTCGCAACACACTTCGTGAGAGTCTTATACACCACATTACAAAGACTGATAGGTCTGAAGTCAGACATATACACAGGGGACGAGACCTTGGGTATAAGAGTGATAAGCGTCTCATTAATATCCTTGATCCTGCCCGGCGAAAGAAAACAGTTGGAGACAAAGGAAGTGAAATCTTCACCAACCGTCTCCCAGCATCTCTGAAAAAAGATAGGGCCAAAACCATCTTTGCCCGGCGCTTTCAGCGCACCCATACTCTTAACCGCCGACCAGATCTCAGCAGCCGAAAGAGCTCTTCCCAAATTGCCTTGAGCCTCAACACTAATCTGGTTAGAAAAACCCATGAGAGTAGCGGCAGATGACCCATCAGAGCAGTAGAAGTTTCTGAAGTAGTCCATAGCCAGTTCCATGAGAAGCGGTTGGGACGTAACCCAGGTACCATTAGCATCTCTAAGATGAGTGACACGATTAAAGGCTCTTCTTCTAAGGGTAGCAATATGGAAAAAATGAGTATTTCTATCCCCCTCCGCTATCCATTTCGAACGCGACTTTTGCAACCAAAGAGACTCCTCCTGCCAAAAACCGCCTCTAAGTTGGATCTGACACGTTTCTCTTCTGCCAGGTTGGACGGCGAGGGCAGATTGGCGGAATTAATCTCAGCAATTTCCAGCATCTTCAAAAGACGTTTTTTCCTACGAAAAATATTGCCAAACACAAATTTATTCCAATGAGACAGATCAGTTGTAAGCTCACTCAAGGCCGAAGGCAACTCAGAGCCAACTTTCCATTTATGCTTAAGAACGTGCTTAAAACTAGCATGAGAGAACCAAGCAGAAAGAAAACGAAAAGGCTTAACGGAGGGCGAGTACACCTGATTTTCAGCACGAAGAAGAATCGGACGATGGTCGGACTTCAACATATGGAGATGTAAAACAGAGGATTCAGGAAAATAGAGAAGCCAATGAGAATTCACCAGAGCTCGATCAAGGCGGACTAAGACATTGTTACGCGCTCAAGTGAACTTAGGACCCTGAACCGGGATGTCTGACAGACCGCAAATATCCACTCTGTCAATGAATGACTTATTACGAGCCCGGCTGAACGCCACACCCCCCTTTTGTCAGAGGCAGACAAAATAGAGTTAAAGTCTCCAATGACGGTCCAAGGATCGCTCATAGACGCGGAAAGAGACTTAAGAGTATCCCACAACAGGACTCTCTCCGTCGCGGTAGGGCTGGCGTAAATAGCTGTAATAAAGAACACAGAGCCGGACTCCATTTTCCCCTTAAGATGAATGAATTGGAAGCCTGAGGAAACAACATCCAACTCAATCTGATTAGAGTCCCACACAACCCAAATTCCACCTTTGAATCCTCTAGCATCAACCCGGAAGCTAGAATCAAATCCCATCCCATCGACGACCCTAGCCGCCTTAGATCCGCTGATCTTCGGCTCAATAATGACTGCGAGAGAAAATTTAACAACATTAACATATGATTTGAAGCTAGTCAAAAAAGACTTGTGGCCAGCACCACAATAATTCCAACAAAAGAGGTTTGGTAACATAAAAAAGAGGGTAGAAAGGACTCCCTGAACGGAGACGAAGCAACCCCAAGAGACGCTGCTTACAGTTCCTTCATGACGGAGTCCCCAAGCTGGACATTATCTTTTTGGACAGCAACCTTGAGCTTGATACCCTGGCTACCAGCATCCTTAGATCTGTTCTTTGAAATTTTTGACCCCTTGGAAGGAATGTGATTCCTCTTTAGAGATGGAGGCAAACGACTTTCACCCTTAATCACTTCACCTGGAACAGAGGCAACAACCTTCCTGAAACAGAAGAGTCGGTCGGGGGAGTCTCAAAAGACTTGGTAAGCAAAGAAATCGAGCCTGCTTCACACGAGCCCGCCGACTTTAAGACCCCCTGACTGGGTAAATCCGAGGATGACGGACCAGGCCCAGTGCCAAGGCCCAACTCAGTTGATACCAGATTGACAAGCGATCCAGGAACAGAGGCCGGCCCAACCGAGAAAGGATCCACGTTCTCCTTGCCCGAATTCTGGATCAAAGCCTCAACGGTAACCAAATCAGAAATCTTCATTGTTCCACTATCCCCCACTAATATCTCGGCTGCTTGTGCGGCATTAACACTCCCCCGCAAAGAATCATCAGTAGTTTCCTTATTCTCAAAAACTAAAAATCTGTTTTCTTTCTTGGCAACGGGTTCCGGACGTGGAGCCCCGGACGGAGGAGGCGGCTTCTCGGTGGTCGCCGGCTTAGTCTGCTGAGTCCCCGGCGTCCTCGCCTTCCAGAGATTCTTTTTCACTTGCATCCAGGGGCCGAAGTCCTCCTCGACTTCCGGCCTGACCTCCAATTCTTCAACACCCTGGAAAATCGGATTAGCATAAGTAGCCGTGTGAGGCTCAACATCAACCTTCTCTGGTTCAAGTTTGCAAGAATCATCTCTGTGTCCATAACACCCACAGTTAAAACAGATGACATGGAGCCCTTCGTACTCGATACGTCGGACTCGACGTCGAAGGCGATATTTTGAAAGAAGCGGCTTTGATAAATCCACCTCGACGCAGATTCTCGCAAAATTACCCCTTGAGCCTTCAATGGTCGTATAATCAATACGAACAGTTTTCCCGATACGATCACCGATAAGCCGAAGGATCGAGCTATCAAAGTATTCGAATGGGAGACATGGGAGTCTAACCCACACCCGAAGAGTTGATAGCAGAGTTTCCTCCGGCCGGAAATAGGGACGCCACTCTTGAATCACCACGTAGTGATCGTTGATCATCCATGGACCTCCGAACATGGCACGTTCGTGATCAACCACCAATTCAAATCTCACAATATAGAAGCTAAATCCCACATCCGAGACCTGAATATTGCCCTTCTTCGCCCACAACTATGGAAGTTTACGACTCATGAAGCTGTACGGGAATCGGCTATTAAGGGTATTCACGATAATCGCATCGCGAAATTTCATACGAACCCTCATCTTCTCTTCAGCTGGGATCCGAATAGTCGGACACCTAGGATCATCATCATCCATCTCCACATCGGACTCATCAGACAGAACCGTCTCAGCATCAGTAACATTATAATTCCAGAATTTCGCAACTTTGTCACGAAAAGACTCATCCATCGGGATAGGGCTCGACGGCTCGCTCCCCAAGGCAGTCTCAGTCACGACATCCTGGTTAGTTCTCGCCCTCTTCACCACCTTACAAGGAGAAGCCGACGAGCTAGCCCCCGGCCCAGCTGGCGGGTGTTCCATGGAAAGCAGCAGCGGAAACGAGAGAGAGACAGAGACTTTTTTTTTAGTCATGAATTTGATATCTTCTGTGAAAATTTTGGTATTAAGCACAACTTTTCTGCTCCTAGGACTCCTCAACAAAATGGAGTTGTTGAAAGAAAAAATCGAACTCTTGTAGAAATTGCTTGAACTATGTTAAATGACTTTGGTTTACCTAAAGTTTTCTGGGGTGAAGCTGTTAACACGGCTTGTTACATTACAAATAGGGCTCTGATTCGTAAAAAATTAAATCAAACTACTTATGAGATTTGGAAAGGAAGAAAACCAAATATTAGTTACTTTCGACCTTTTGGATGCAAGTGCTTCATTTTAAACACGAAAGATCTTCTTGGAAAATTTGACGCGAAGTCAGATGAGAGAGTTTTTCTCGGGTATTCTAATCACAGTAGAGCCTATCGTGTGTTTAACAAACGCAGCTCTAAAGTTGAGGAATCTATACATGTTATTTTTGACGAAACTGCGTGTTTAGATATTGATTTACAGGAGATTGATGATGATGACTTTGGGCTTTTACAAATGAATAAGGGCAGTGATTCACATATTGAAACTGCACCTGCAATTGGAAATCCACAGTCACCAGAGGACGTGTCTCTTTCACACCCGAAACCACCACAATACATCTCTAAGAGACATCCATCTGAACAAGTCATCGGATCCCTGGATACAGGTTTGACTACTCGTTCTAAAAAGGTTTATTCTGCGTTTATTTCAACCATTGAACCAAAAAATATTAAAGATGCATTGTTTGATGAATGTTGGATTGATGCCATGAATGAGGAACTTGTTCAATTTGAAAGAGCTGACGTTTGGGATTTAGTCGAAAGACCTAGGGATAGACAGATTATTGGAACTAAGTGGGTTTTTAGAAATAAAACTGATGAAGAAGGGGAAATTGTTAGAAATAAGGCTAGACTTGTTGCACAAGGTTATTGTCAGGAAGAGGGCATTGATTTTGATGAAACTTTTGCTCCTGTTGCTAGAATTGAAGCTATTCGTCTATTATGTGCCTTTGCTAGTCTAAATAGGTTTAAATTATTTCAAATGGACGTTAAAAGTGCTTTTCTTAATGGGATTTTAAAAGAAGTGGTTTTTGTGTCTCAACCTCCTGGCTTTGAAAATCATAAATTTCCAGATCACGTCTATAAACTTAAGAAAGCTCTGTATGGGTTAAAACAAGCTCCTAGGGCTTGGTATGAGAAACTGAGTTCTTTTCTCACGAGTCAAGGGTTCAGTAGAGGAAATGTGGATAAAACTTTGTTTATCTATCACTCTGGCCAACACATCTTGCTTGTGCAAGTTTATGTTGATGATATCATTTTCGGTTCTACAACTCCTTCCTTGTGTAAAAAGTTTGAAGTTAAAATGCAGAGTCAGTTTGAAATGAGCATGATGGGTGAATTAACTTTTTTCCTTGGTCTGTAAATTAAACAATCCCCTACTGGAATTTTTCTGTCTCAAACTAAATACTGTGTTAGTATGCTTAGTAAATTTGGTATGACTACTGTTAAAACTAGCTCTACTCCTATGTCTACCTCTGTCAAACTTAGTATTAATGATGAAGGAAAAATTGTAAGTGATAAACTTTATAGGGGGATGATCGGTTCTTTACTCTATCTTACGGCTAGTCGACCTGATATTGCTTTCAGTGTAGGCGTCTGTGCTAGGTTTCAATCTGCACCTAAGGAATGTCACATGTCTGCTGTTAAACGAGTCTTTCGCTATCTTAAGGGAACGAGTCATTTCGGGCTGTGGTATCCCTCTTGTGGACCTATACTCTGATTCAGATTTCGCGGGTAGTATTTCCGATAGACGAAGCACCTCGGGGGCTTGTCAGTTTCTCGGAAACTCACTCATTTCTTGGTTTAGTAAAAAACAGAATTGTGTGGCCTTGTCTACTGCCGAGGCTGAGTACGTGGCAGCCGGTAGCTCAAGTACGCAAATTGTCTGGTTAAAATCTCAGCTAAATGACTTTGGTTTTCAAAATTTGACTGTTCCTCTTTTGTGCGATAATACTAGTGCTATTAACATCACTAAAAATCCGGTTCATCATTCTCGTACAAAGCACATTTCAATTAAGCATCACTTCATTAGGGAACTTGTTCAGAATAAGGAAATCGTCCTTGAGTTTATTAGTACTGAGAATCAATTGGCGGATATCTTTACAAAATCCTTGCCAGTTGACAGATTCATCCGTATTAGGACCTGTTTAGGAGTAATTTCCTTGAATGATACCCTTCATGCAATAAATAACATTCCTTAAGTCCTCTGTCTGTTTAATTTATCTTAAATTCGTGATTCTACTTTCTTTTTCTTGTTGTGCTAAAAATCTCTTTTCCTTTTCCGCTTTTCTTTGCCTCTCCTTATATTCTGCCCTCGCCTCTTCATCTTCTCATTCTCTTCTTCCTCTCATCCCTATGAATTTCTCCTTGGATTTCTTTAATCCCGCTGTCGCGGCTCTTACCATGAAGCATGTGGTCTATATAAATGACTACATGCGTGATTCCTCTCATCGAGCTATTTACAACCAATTTTATTTTGATAGAGATCTCCTTCATCAAGTTGTAGTCGACACCACCTCTTTCAGTCGCTACAATCTAAATCCTGCTCCTCTGATTGCTAATCTTGGTTGGAGTGCGGTTCTGTGTACTCCACCTCCTTCCGTTGTGTATCCGGACATCGTCTATCAATTTTATGCAAATCTGAAGCTTGCTGGACCTCTGTGTGAAGGACGGTTCAATACGTACGTTGAAGGTCATATCATCTTCGTTACTCCCTTGCTACTAGCTCAGGTTCTTGGGCTTCCCAACACCGGTAACAAACTCTTCTCTTGTGATGATTTCCGCTATTTCAACTTCGATCCGTGTGCTGCTCTAAGTCGTTGGACTGGAAAATCCTTCTCCAATCATGCTGTTACTGATAGGGCTGTTGACGAACCAAGCTGCTCGTGTTCGGCTCGGCGTTCGGCTCGAAAAAAGCTCGCCCGTGACTCGGCTCGAAACGAAACGAAACGAGCCAGCTCGCGAGCCGGCTCGTTTATTAACGAGCCGAGCTCGAGCTCATGCCTGCTCGGCTCGGCTGGCTCGCGAGCCAACTCGGTTCGTTGGCTCGAACAATCTAGCTCGCGAGCTGGCTCGTTTGAGCTCGTTACACGGCTCGTGAGCTGGCTCGAGAATGGCTCATGAGCTGGCTCGATCAAGTAGCTCGCGAGCTAGCTCGATTTTGGAGCTCGCGAGCTAGCTCGATTGCAGAGTTCGCGAGCTGACTCGATTAACTGGTTAGTTTTCTAATCGCTACCCCCGATCCGAGCTCGAAAACTTGCAAACGAGCTCTAATCGAGCTCGGGCTCGTTCAGGCTTGTTAACGAGCCTACACGAGCTCGAGTTCGAGTAGAGCTCGAAAGCTTGCAATCGAGCTCGATTCGAGCTCGAGCTCGTGTAGGCTCGTTATCGAGCTAGCTTCGAACCGAGCCGAGCCGAGCTCGAGCCAAGAAAATTTTGGCCGAGCCGAGCTCGAGCCAACATTCAAACCTCACGAGCCGAGCTCGAGCTGGGCAAAGCTCGGCTCGGCTCGGCTCGTCAGCACCCCTAGTTACTGATGCTCTTTCACTTCCTGACCATCTCAAAGTGTTTCACTTTTTCCTTACTCGAGTTCTTCTTCCTCGTTCCTTGGGTCTGGATCTGGTAACTCCTCTGGATACATGGCTTATTCATTGTGCTACAATGGGTATTCCTGTAAACTTTTGCTGCCTCATGTTTGCTACCATGGCGAACTATGGTATTCCTGACTATGAAGGGAGTCTTCCCTTTGGAACCCAGATTTGTACTCTCATCTCCAAATTGGGAATCCCGCTAAAATTCAAGTTTTCCGAACCCACGTCCGTGGAGCACTTGCGTGCACAACACGTGCTTCGTCGGGTTGGGTGGTCCAAGTGTGTTCCGCTACCTGTCAATGGCTCAGGGGGAGAGATTCGTTACAACTGTTCTGGGATGGATGCTGATGTGGTCAATAGCGCCGAGAGTGAGGAGAGAGCACGACTTACTGTGTGGTGTGAACACGACGATGCATCTGACTTTGTGGAGAGCCCCGACTATCTCTTTTGGTTTTGTTCTGGCTTGAGTCTTTCAAAGAAACGTTTACTGAAGTGTTTAATTGTTGTTTTGGGTTTAAACTTTTGAATATTCTGGATGGTTGCTGCTGAATGATCTCTGAACTTTTGATTGTTTTTCTGAACGTTTGGTTTTTGTTTTTCCTTGATTAATTCTGCATTTTTCAAGCTTGGTTGTGTGTGGTGTGTTCTTCGTTTTCGTGCATGTCTCTCTGATTTGTTAATGCAGGATAAGAACAGTCTCAAGAAAGAAAAGAAGGAGCCATTCACAGGCTTAGGGGGAGAATGCTGAACCAATAAATCCTGAAATGGAAAGATGATATTTTCTTTCTTGAAATACTTGAGAAAAATCAGACTTTGTTACTAACCTAGTGTCAAGCATACTCTTGCTGGCATGTCTCTGTTTGTACGATTTGATTGCAGATTGGGATCCTTACAATCTGCCCAAAAATAGAAAGTGGAGCGTGCTGCCCCTGTACTTAATCAACGTCGTCTACTCTAAATGACTTGCACTTGATAAATCCTTACCAAGTTGTTTTAGAGAATCAAGAGGGTTGAGCAGGGAGCTTTGGTCTTTGATTCTTGGTGATTCAAGAGAATTCGAACTTGGCAGGGAGCGGAGTTGATTTCGATATACGGGGAGTATATTGAAAGGGTTTCATTTCTCTTTGTAATCGTGTGTAAAGGTTTATCAATAAAAGTGACTATCTCGAAGGGAAACCTTCGAGCGTGGACGTACATCGAAGCTTTAAGCTCGGTGGAACCACGTTAAATCGGTGTCGTGTTCTTGTTCCGTTCGTCTCTGTTTCTATCGTTAGCATAACAAAGCTGAAGTCAGGATTGACTTCAGTTCCTGCACTCATTGGGTTTGTTTCTGGGCCTTGGTGTGGTCTTTGGCCCACTTCTTTTAAAGCCGTCTTCACACTGCAAGTAAAGAGGGGTTAGGGCAGAGGATTTCATTTCCATCTGCAGCAGTTCACGTCTTCTTTCCCGAACAAGGTCACCGAGAGAGAGAGAGCTGGATCGACTGAGTCTTGAGTGAAGGGAGATCAAGCTCAACATAAGTCGAACGCATCATAGTCGATTTCCTGCACTCCCTGAAATACTCGTTTCTTGTCGTCGTTAAGATAACCAAAAACCGCCACGACAAGCTCGGAATCCCCGAGTTCGAGGAGTAGACAACAAGTAGATGTGAAGTTAGAGATTCCCCAATTGGGAGTGGAACCATGGGCATGGACGGCGTCGTATTGAGCAATACGCATTCTCCTCCCTCCTCTTCCAAATTCGCTACTAGCATCACTCGTCGATGATCGCTACCATACGGTGTCTTCATATTCAGTATCTCCCTCGTATGCGCCACGCCACTCGATAAATTCAGAAAAGTGTGTCTTTTATCTTTCGATCCGTGACGCAAGATGACCCATGGCTTCCCCACCGTTAATACTTCTTTCTCCTTCCTTGTCTCCGTTAACGGTGGCTGTATATATCATATAGTAGTCAAAATCAACATTTGAAATTATTAAATTATAAATATAGATTGAAATGTTAATCAACTACGATACCTTGGATGGCTGCAGGAATTTGAGCTCACGGATGAAATAGAAAGGATGAATTGTACTACTTTGGGCATGGGGATCCTCATCCTGATCGACCGATGACCAGTCCAATTGTTGGTCGGAGAAGATTTGAAAATTGGGCAGCAGCCACGTAGAGTTGAGCGGATGTTCCGTATCGCACAAGTCTTCAGATCCATACCGGCCTTCAAAAGTGTGGAAGCGTCTCGTCGAAAGCGAGTAGAACACATTACAATTGCGGTGGTGTATGTCGAAACTAGGAAAGTGGATCGTATTCTCAAATCCCTTGATTTCCATATCTCGACCCTGCATTACAACAGAAGACGTCCGACTCAAGAAGATGACCTGATCGCCCAACGTGGACACATTCCGCCACCTCTGTAGAATCTCATCAAGCACGAAAACCCTAACGGTCTCCCCGCCAACCATGACAGAAATCAATTCACCCTTACATGACTCCGCGAGGTAGGCTTTACAGAAGGGGTCTTGGGTGAATGCCCCTCGTGTGGTTGAGAATTCTCCACATGTTCCTCCGTTTCTTAGCTCGAGGATTGAAGACCCCGAGAACTCCGTCTAAGCCGATGAAGTAGAAACATCCGTTGTGGAAAACAGGGGTCGAGGAGAAATCAGAGGATTTGAACACCCCCTTGCAAGGAATTGACTGCATTCTGATGCCTGCGAATCGCGGGTTGTTTGAGAAGTTTCGTGTAGTGTAGTGTAGGAACCCTCTATGTCCATTGTAGTGTGTCCATTCTGTATCTCCTCGTCGAAGGAAACAAATGTATGCGGATACATGATGGAACATATCGACAATGCCAAAAACGACGCAGCCTGGAGAAGTAGGTGGATCAGAAAAGCTCATCCGATTCAAAGAGAAACAATCGCCAGTAAGCAAGTCAGGCAGTTTGATGACGTGGCCGGTAGAAGGTTGGTAGAAAAAGAAGCGTTCTCCTCGAGAAAGAAGCAACCAGCCATGCTTACAACAGTGGATTTCAGTGTCTTTACGGATGCAGGGGGGAGCATCGATGCGGTAGTGCTTGTTGTAAGCTGGTGAGTATAGCTGCCAATACGACCTCGTGGAGGATGAATTGAATAGAAATCGTACCAAGAAGGGATGCTTCACCATCTCGGAGACCGGAGAAATGTTGTGCTTGAGTCGAGGAATCGGAGTCAATTGCCAGTGTGTACATACGGATCGGAATCTCGCGATATCATTGCCAAATAATCTCGCCAAAACTAGTTGCAGGATCTCCAAAGGAAGATCGGACCACGGCCTTTGCTGATCAAGATCAGTTTTCATATTGAATGTAAAGGATCTTTGTTTGTCTTTTGTTTTGCGTTTGCCTTTATTTATAGGATTCATTCGAGCTTGTCTTTTTCCTTATAGGAAAGGGAAAGAGACAAAAAAAAAAAAAAAAGGTTATTATTTTTACAAGGCCCAAACTGCAACGATAAATTTCCTTCTTTTATCTAAGAGATAATATTGTAAACCCTAAAAACAAAGTGCTAATATAGTACTACAAGTCCACGATAACTACGGTATGTTAGAACCGGACCAGAAAAAGAAGAATCTGTGGTTTACACTCACTGGAAAATAAACCAGAGACACTCACTTCATTCATGGCACAAAAGAACACAGCTGCTCATTATGACGAACCAGGAATCAGGCACTGCTCTGCACTCGCTTCTTAGAGTTGTTCTTGGGTTGTATCTTCACGAAAGCCTTTGTTAGATCCTGGAGACAGAACAACGGAATCCATATATAAGTATTTCGCACTTGTTTCTGGCGAGATTGTTGTTGTTCATGCTTCACTAAACAGATTAAAAGAATAGCGATATGCATGGCTATTAGAGCAGTGACCAGATAAGAAGATCCGAGTCAGAAGAATGCTCAAGGGGACAACCAAATCACTCGAGAAATTCCATTCATATTATGAGCAGAGCTAATGTTTAGGCATATTCAACAGTTTTCTGATGAAACTAACCAAATATGGAATGGTTCAGTGGATGAAATAAAAAGGTACTAGAAGTGGATCAGAGTTAATCTTAAACCCTTAACCCTTCATGGTTGTTTCTAGCATATTAATCACTGGTTGAAGTAGAAGACACAGTTGTTTGCAGGTACTCTGGTCTACTAAGCAGATTAAAAGAACAATGCATATCCTCACCAGGACAGTGAGCAACCAAGAATAAATACGAGACAACGAATCACTGATGATCTTAATGCGCATAGACAATGGATCATAGTTTTACTACTAAACCCTTAACCCTCTGTGGTTGTCTCTAGCATTTAAATCACAGGTTGAAGTAGAATACAGAGTTATTCACAACTACATCTACGGATGCAGCAATAAGCTGACTAGTAATATCAGAATTGGAAGAATGCACAAGGTAACCCTTTAATCATTCAAGAAATTCCAGTCATCTTATTAGCATGGCTACTCTTTAGACATATATCAACGTCCCCTAATGAAACTGCCGAATTCCGAATGTTAATTCAGTATGGTACCTGAGCCGGATCTTTCTGAAATGCATCTGAATTCCAAAGATTCTCCAACTTGTAGTAAGCTCTTGCATTTCATCAAGAGCATGAACTGTCACCCTTCCTACATAAGGTAAAAAAATAAAGGAAGTTTCAGAGCTAAGTATGAAACTTATAAGAATCCATTGTTTTCTAATCGTAATGAATGATACGAATTTGAGTTCAAGTTTGAATTTCAGCGATAATCAATTCCTAACTCCTTAACCATTGGTAATAAATGGAAGCCACATGTGAAACAAATACCAAGATTCCGACGATCCAATTCCCTCCTTCTTCCCCTTCCACACTTGGAAGCATCATCCTCTTAGCTCCCTTCTGCTTCTGCTTAACCTGTTCAATCCAATTCAAACTAATCAACTAGCCAGAAAAGCTCAAATTCAGTCATCCATTGTTAACTCAGGACCACACACCTTCCTAAATTCAGCTACTGATTAACATGTTTCCAATTAGGGCTTGGAGCAGGAGTTTGGCCAGGTCTAAAACAAACGAACGCAAACAGAAATGAATCAAAAATCACAGAACCAAACCTGCCTTATAAATGAGCGCTTCGGCGATGTTCTTGACGTGCCAGGTGGACCTTCCGGTTGCAATCACCATGTAGTCGACCGGTAGCTGATCTGCAGCCAACCCTTTCCAAGGGTTGGATTTTGTTCCAACCCTTTCCTAGCCATTGAATCATCTTCTTGACCAATCTAATGGTCTAAATTTGATAGGGTTATTTAGGACATTTCACACTTAATTTAATTATTGTTTTATTTTAAATATTTAATAATATTTCAGTGACCGGCCGACCACTCTCCGGCGACCGGCCGACCACTCTCCGGCGACCGGCCGCCGTGTTCCAGTGACTTTTCTGGCGACCGGCCGCCGGTCTCCGGTGACTTTTCCGGTGAGACTCCGGCGGCTGACCAAACTCCGGTGACTTTTCCGACGAAGTACATGTTAACTAGTTAACCCTTTTTAAAAAATTTCTAAATTTATTAATACCTGTTCTAACGGTTAACTAGTTAACAGATTCTTTTGCTGATAACTAGTTATCTGCACTAGTTCACAATATATTTAACTAGTTAACTCGATTAGATAACTAGTTAACAACGTGATAACTAGTTAACTTGATTGGTTAACTAGTTAACTCATTCACTAAATTTAACTAGTTAATTGGTTAACTAGTTAACTTGTTATATTTAACTAGTTAACTCAATTAGATAACTAGTTAACAACGTGATAACTAGTTAACTTGATTGGTTAACTAGTTAACTCGTTAACTAAATTTAACTAGTTAACTAAATTTAACTAGTTAGTTAATAAATCGAGTTAACTAGTTATCAATGTCAACATAAAAAAAATTAGTGACTAAAATTGAAAATTTTAATACTAAACATTCAAATTATTTATAAATAAAAATAGAGTGACTAAATTGTAATTTTTTATAATTATTAAATAATTTTCATCCTTTTCAACATTGCAGTACGCCGCCGTCAACGATGCCGATGCCGATGCTCTACGCCACCGTCGTTCGATGATTCTCTTTGCTCCGGGAATGCTACTCCGATGGCCGCCATTACTCCACCGGTCTCCACGATCCTCTATAGTTGCTCCACCTACCGATGGCATCGTCAATCGCCGGAGAAAACATCTCTCCTACAACAGCACCTAGAGTTTTCTTCCAACAACTACCACTGGAGAAACCTCAGACTTCTATCTATGGTCCCCGGGACGAGTTCGTCGGACGAAGAGAGGTGGACCAAGGACGGAAAATCAAAGGAGTCGGCGGCGGCGGTGTGTACGAAGGGGAAGGGAAAAGAGAGGCTGCGTAGATTTGACGTTATTGCCCTTGACGTGTTTGGGCCGATCCGCATCACAGGGGATAATTGGGTGCAGTGGACTGGGTTGGGCCTGTCCAACCTTTAAAGGTTAAAGGTTGGACGTGAATCGTCTGCCGTAGTTGAGCCAATCGTCGCGGTTTCCTGTTTCCAGCAGGTACCACTTTAACGTTGTCGGTTCTAACGTCGTTGAGGATCTTCTCCACCTCACCGAGCTCAGCAAGCTCCCGTCGCTGTTGTTGATTTCCGGTCGAGCGGCAGAAGAGCAGAGACCGCGGTTGTTGCCTGAAAACCTTAGCCGCCATGACTGGTGGAGGAGTGAAGATGAACTTGATCGGAGAGATCCATTTCCATTATCCCGTCCCAAAGACAAAGGGTAAGTACTAAAACTTTCGGTTGTATTACGAAATAGTCCGAAAACTTTCATTCATTATTAGGTAGTCTCGTTACAATGAAACGGGTTACGAAATGATTCCATTACGATATTAGGTTTTTCTCAGCCATTTTTTCGCATCACCACCACTAACACATCTTAATAAAACTAATTTTAAATGTACAAAATTTTAATCACTTAAATCGAACTCAAATCCTTGCAACAAACTCGATCTAATTTTCAATCAAATTATTGATCTACCCCTCATAGACTACAAGACATACACTCGTTCTCATATCTCACGTGTCACACCGTCAGTTTCTATTAGTATGAGCTGATAATTTGTCATACGTTTCTCCCAAAATCGAACATGTTTCATCTCATGCGGATGCCATACTATGCAGAAACAACTTGTTACTACAAAGAGGCCCTAGCGAAATCCTTAGAAGGATAGGGCAGTGGTCAAATTGACATGGCTCCAAGTGACCAAAAAGGAGTATGGAAATAAATCTAACTAAGCATCATTTAGCAAGAAGCGATCAAGCCTTTCATCAATGACTATGACATCCAAATTTGTAAGTTTACCGTGTGGGTCAAATATGTTTACATGGCAGGTGAACGTGTAAGGCTAACAGAGATAACTATTAAACTAACAGAAGGACCTAATTATGAAATTGGTATAAAAAGGAGGGGTTAAAATACAAATTTTACATTATTGATAATTTGATATAAATAACCGTGACTGTTGTTGTAGAAGTTAAAAGTTTTAAAAGTTGGAAAGAAAGAAAGCGGCGATCAACCTCAACCGAGCTTAAGGTGGAGAAATTTGTTGTTCCAAAATGGCGGAGAAATTTAACATCACAAAGATTTTAGTTGAAATGGAAGGATCCAAAATGCAAAGTGGTCAAAGTAGGAAGGGTAAAAAGAACGATTTATAGTATAGGGGACTATTTGTTAAGTTACCAAAATAGAGGGGGCAAAAGTTCTATTTTCCCTAATATAAAATTAATAAAATAATAATTTTATTAATATGTTAGTGCATTGGGAGGTGACTCAGCTGCCACAACAACATTTAACTGAAATTAAAAATTTGGATGGAGTTGAACGGAGATACCGTTTCAAAATTTACTGAAACGATCGTAACTGAATTGAAACTTTTGAAACAATGTGTATCAAAATGAATTTCGACCAAACGTAGTGTACTAAAAAAGTTAACACCTCCAGCCGTGTAAGGTTGCCTTCTAAGTTTACATGACCACATTTTAGCTTTGTAAGGCTTCTTTTATATATCCAGCTGTGTATGATAATTCATTCTTCCTTGTAAGGCCTAAAATTAAATATTTGCGACCAAAAGTAATAAAATCAACCCTAAATTTGTAAATAGTTTTAGAATAGGTTTAGATTATAATTAGTTAATTAATACATAAATGTAGAAAATCCTGAATCAACAACAAATATTAAGTTTTGGGGTTTTGGAATTTTCTAGTACTTTTAATTTTTTTTTGTACTATCAGTAGCAAAATTCGTAACTATGTCCAAAACTAGACAAATGTGACTTGCAGCCCAGCGATGCGCCAGCCAGCCAAAATCCAACCGTTGCAGCGCATCGTCACTTGGCGATGTTACCATTAGGTAACTAGCCGTTAGTTACCGTTGGCCTGCCTATAGCCAACGGTAACCAGCAGCTAGTATAAAACCTCATACACCTCACCCCATTTAGTCACACCTCCTCTCTCAATTTCCATTCTCTCAAGGTAACTCCTATCATTTTCGAGTTAAGGTTTTGTGGAGTTTGATTAGTTTCGAGTTATTGTTATTGTTTGTATGCTTAATATGTACGTCTTATTTTTTTGTATGTAGGTACCAATTGTTATTCCCATCCAAGCTTACGTCGCATATTGTAGTTTCAAACCTCGTTCGAAGAAGGCCGCTTAATCTCAATATTATACTAATTAAATTTATTTAATTATGATTATGTATACTTAATTATAACTATGGATACTTAATTATGATTATGAATACTTAATTGCAGATGGATTTCATATTTGGAGAGGTGTCGCGTGACGTACGAAGTGGTAGTCCCGAAGATCCTTCTATTTTATGGGGTGATGCCGAACGACATCGTGCATCGACAATTTTCGAAGCTGAGGTTAGTACATTTAATATTGATTAATACATAGAATATTATTTACTAGTAATAGTAATTAATTATTTAGTTTTAATATCAATGTTAATTGGTATAACTGACAATGATTAATTATATTGTTGTAATTTGCTTATACATACGTAATTAGCTTATATAATATTAAGACTAATTGGTTCTACTAATAGTAATTAATATCAAAAATTAAAATGTTTAGGCTAATATTAATTATTATGTAACTATTTGATTAGATACTTGGAAAATAATGTTATACAATATTAATATTAAGCATTATAATTAATAGTAATTATTTTGATAGTTGGATTTAGTATTTACTAGGACTTACTCAAATTTTTTTTTTTTGGCATAGAGGACTTACTAAAAAATTGAGTACAAGTTATTAATTTTATTACATCTTCTTTCCTCAAATATTAAGAGTCATATATGACGCTTAATTGTCGTCACTCTAAGAAGATCGTAAAGTACGATCCTAGGTTCGAGCCTTACCTTACGCGTGTCGACCTACAGCAGCTGACAAAATGCTTGGATATGACCCCCGATCCTGAGCTCATCACCGCGTTGGCCGAGAGGTGGCGTCCGGAGACGAACACGTTCCACCTGTACCAGGGTGAGGCGACCACCACACTCGAGAACGTGCAGTTTCTCACCGGTCTGAGCGTAGATATATTTTGGACTTCTTCGGCAGCTGCATCTTTGATGATCGGTCTGGTGCTTATGCGCACCTCTTCTTCCTTCCACTATTAGAGGACATGGAGCGTGTGGACGAGTACTCTTGGGGGGGCGCCGCACTGTCGTGGCTATATGGAGAGCTTGGTCGTTGTGCTTTACGCATAAAGAGCATCCCCACCCGCGACCACATAGGCGACATCAGAGGATGGATGGTGTTAGTACAAGTGTGGGCGCTTGAGAGATCTATGTCCATCTCGCGTCGAGTTCACGTGAGTCGCAAGATTGCACCGTAGCATGCACCTGTTCCACGCATGCCACATGGTTAGAGTTACGACTTCGTATTTCGTGTTTCAATTTCATTCCACCTTCTCACGATCTACGAATGACGTACTTCATTCCACATTATCGTAGGTGGCTAAAGTGGTATCACGCGAAGACCAGATACCTCACGGTAGTACAGTACCGCCAGCTTTTCGACGTGGGGACTCCATTTCTAGTATGATTTTGTGTCGTGTTTGCTTTCATTCGGTTTTAGGGTATAGGATTTGAAGGCGTCTAACTTCCGACTTTGTTTTACGCAGTGGCATCCGTACGAGGGCGATCGTGAGCATTACAGTTCATGTACATTCCCCGTTTACCGCGTCATCGCACCACTCATCTGCTTCTTCAGTGCCATGTGGCGTAGGCCGGATCAGGTTTTGCGCTAGTTTGGGATGGATCAGCCCATGGGCGAGATCATAAGTAACCTGGAGGTGACACAGCGTGGGTGGCTGCACATAGATGTGGTAGCCGGTTCGCTGGATATCGCCAGATGTGGTCCGTTTGTTTTGGCCACGTGGTTGCGGGTCCATGGCTCCGAGACAGGGATGACTTTCACTTCCATATAGATTATGAGCAGTAGTATCATCGCATCACCAGACGTACAATGTGTCACTGAGGAGCCGTCATGGAGTCTTTAGTACGTTCTCTTATAAGCATTATCAGTACCACTTGTAGTCGTAGGTTAAATTCTAACGTAATCTTCTTATTATGTTTTGTAGGTCGATGGGATTGAGCGTCTCTACTCTCTACATAACGACGGGTCGACCCGATCTCACACCACATGATCAGTAGGATATGCATGCTACTCTTCAGTCCATGATGCATGCATCTGGCGGGATCCAGAGGACAACGAAGACTAGGCTTCCTAGGAGGGCACCACGACAGGACACACATCCCCGATATCTACAGTACCTAGTGCTTGCGCCTCCACCTGCCAGGAATCCTACAGTGCGTCAGCATGTAGAGGTCCCTCCCATCCCTTACTTGTGGGAGCCCAACTTGTCTCAGTGGGATGATCCACATCGAGATCAAGCACAATACACCAAGCACTACGTATTCGAGACCGAGAGACCTTGTAACATCCCAACCTTTTCTGACAAGATACTGTCCGCTTTGGGCCCAGCCCTCACGAATTTAGGGGCACATTGGAAGGGACAAGGTAGGCATAGAGGTCGGGATGGTGGGGGTCGATTGAGATGGTAGGGGTCGTGATGGTATGGGTCGGGATGGTGGGGGTCGATTGAGATGGTAGGGGCTGTGAGTAGTGTTTTTTCTTCATTGTATTCGGACTCATGTTTGCATTTACTTATCTTGTCATTGTATTTTTTTACTTCATTCTAATGGGAGATGTAGTTTATTTTAGTTGTTACTTCTTTGTAATGGGACGGATATGTAGTACTTATGTTAGTTTTTACAACTTTATTGTAATGGGAGATGTAGTTTATTTTAGTTGTTACTTCTTTGTAATGGGACGGATATGTAGTACTTATGTTAGTTTTTACGTCTTTGTATTCGCACTTGGGTTTCCAAATGTTATGTCGCTCAAGGACATGCATGAATTGCCTACACACTGATGAAAGGCTGCACCAAGGACATACATGAATTGACCACACATTGATGAAAGGTTGCACAGATGACAGTCATAAATTGACCACACGCTAATGAAAGGTTGAAAGGCTGCACAGAGGACAGTCATAAATTGACCACAAACTAATGAAAGACTTCACAAAGTCATTAATACTCTTTGACGTATCAATGATAACAGGATGGCCATAGCACATATATGAATCCACCTTCTACATTATATAGATGACTGAATGCACCTCCATTGCATCACTTCCATAATCACATCTTCTTACTTAGGCATTAGATACTAAGCAATCAACAACAAGTAATCTCATTCACTAATGCCACCCACCCACGCACATCCAACACATTCCTCATATCTTTTATTTTGCTTTTTCCATCCACCACAAGTTGGCAACTCCTGCAAATTAGTAACTGATCCATTTTAGTAGAGTGCATCCCTCTCTCCATGTGACATCTGATCCTATTACTCGTGTTCTTTATTGTCGAAAGACAGACATGGAGTCCCCCACTCTCATCTGATCCTATTACTAGTGTTCTTTTAGTTTAGTAATTGTTTCTGTACACAACTTTTGACATTATTAACAATACACACACTTTACACGTTGACATAATAGTGAGATTTACTATTGTGAGGACCCATTAAGAGCCTTTATATGAGAACAGTACTTCTTACAACCGTTGGTTGATGATCTTAATCTAACGATAATGAATCAGGTATGAAATCTACATTAAATAAATTAAAGGTGTAGATTAATGTTCTTATATAAGGATATTTAGTGGTCCTCATATCGAAAATTTTCGGTAATAGTTTCGTTTTTGATCTAGTTCCTAGGCATAAGAGTGAGAGAGAAGTTTGTTAATAGCCTAGCCTTTGTGTGTTGAAAATAATTTATTTGTTCTTTTAACTTGGAATAAGACAGAAACTTTGACTTTTTCTTCAAACACCAGAACTAGTCAATTTGCTTTCTGAAAACAAAATTCTAGGCGTCGTTTGGTATAGAGGAAATCCACCTGTGTTTCTTGGAAACTCTGTATTCTGAGATATCCTTGTTTGTTTACTGTCTAATGGAGCTGGGGTTTTGTATTTCAGATACCCAGAGTTTCTTATTGTCTCCAGAATGTGTATTCTGACAATTTCTACTTTTATCAGAAATTCTGACTTCCCCCAAATAGAATAATGGACCCACTGTCTTCCCCTCCTATTTTCTTTACCAAATATACATACCAAACAATGTAATTTAACATCCTCCAACTTTTAACAAACACTTTTCCACCATTCTCCTATTTTCATATTTCCCCTAATTCTCAATCCCCTATACCAAACGACCTAGTGAAGTTTATTGCAGTGACAAGTATAAACAGTAGCTAAAGTTCTTGACTTTTCAATCCTCTTGTTGATCTTGCATTTTTACCTTCATCTTTTTAGTAGAAAATAGATAAAATAAATTTCATCTTCAGGGATGCTTATTTCTTTCTGGCCAACAAAGATAGTCGACGGTAGATATTGAGGACAATGTTACGGAAGTCCTTGCTAGGGTGACCAATCAAGACCACTTAATGGAGAAATGGTGGTTCAATAGTTGTAGATATTGACGCTTACCTGGACTCTTCCCTAGAGTTGAAGCTACATGGTGATCGTAACCGGAAGGTCCACCTAGCACGTCAAGAACATCGCCGAAGCGCTCATTTACAAGGCAGGTTTGGTTCTGTGATTTTCGAGTCATTTTTGTTTGCATTCGTTTGTTTTAGACTGGCCAAACTCCTGTCTTAAACCTTAATTGAAAAGATATTAATCAGTAGCTGAATTTAATAAGCCGTGCGTTCCTGAGTTCCTTTGTTCCTTCTCCAGGATCTAACCAAGGCTTTCGTGAAGATACGACCCAAGAACAACTCTAAGAAGCGAGTGCTGAGCAATGCCTGATTCCTGGTTCGTTGAAACGAGCAGCTGTGATATCCTTAGTCTCTGTTCAGTAGTTCTTCTGCATCATGAATGAAGTGAGTGTCTCTGGTTTTCTTTTTCAGTGTGTAAACCACAAATTCTTCTCTTTTCTGGAGAATGATTCCCTCTTCGTATAGACCTTCTGTACAAAGATAACAAGGAGATTTATTTATGGGCTTTAGATTGTCTATACTAATCGTTGTGTAGAAATGTCTAGAACATTGTACATAAGCAAATATGTCAAACAAGCGTGAACTACCAAGTAAAGTTGCTATGTAATCAACAACATGATTACATTCTCGGTTAGAGGCTCATTTCTCTCTTAGACCATAAGCATCATGAGATTAAGCTCGGGTGATTGACGTTGTCATGACGAAAATGATAAACAATGGAAGAACTGAAATGCATAAGAATTTACGTCATCGTCGAACATTGTGCACGAGCTAATACATCAAACAAGTGTGATCAAGTGGTAAACTACAAGATGAAGGTGTTGTATAATTCAAATCATAACTACATTTTTCAGGTAGAAGGATAAAATCGAACGTCTCAATCTTTCCTTATTTAGCAAGTGTCACAGAAATGTGCTCAAATGATTTTCAATATTTCCTTATTTAGCAAGTATCACGGAAATGCGCTCAAATGATTAACATCGTAGTGATGAAGATGAAAGACAATAGATAAATCAAAATGCATAAGAATCTTAAGTTGATGTAGCTTTCAACTATCAACCAACTCGACACAAATGATCGAGCCCTCCACCTAGATTGGGCAAATGTGTGACTTTTTGTATTCAAGTGGGACAACAAATATCCATCTAGTTAGTACTTTGAATAGTACAATTTAAAAATGAATGGTACCACATACGATAACATTGTGATCATACCACCTATACAATTTAATAACGAATGGTACCACATATGATAACATTGTGATCATACCACCTATAGAATATGCAAAGATTATAATTTTCAATAATCAGAATAATAACACAATCCTTATTAATGCATGACGAACATGAATAGTAAAATCTCTCTATGCATACTGTAATTGTACCATTCAGTGTTAAATTGTATCATTCATAAAAATACATGAATGGTACAATTTCACAACGAATAGTAGTATCACATAATATACAGAAATACAATATACGAACGAATTGTACAACTATATGATGAATCGTACCATACATTGAATAATTTTTAATAAAAGAAAAGAAGAAAATTGAAAAATGCAAAATAAATAAAATAACCACAGTAACCATGAAACGTGAGAGGTGGAGAAGTGAGTGGTTATTTTTCATTATCATATATTTACTAATATATCATTTGGTACATTTAGTACTATTTAATTAAAGATACAAATTCAATAATCCAGATTCAATTTCTTAAATAAGAAAGGGATAATGGTGTTTTGCCCCCCTCTACTTTGCCAAGTTAACAAACAGCCCCCTATACTATAAAATGATCAATTTACCCCCTCCTACTATGCCAACCTAACAAACAGCCCCTTCCATCCAAAATTCCGTTAAGTGATGACTAACCAATATGACTCATCCACAATTAATGAATGTACATTGCCACATCATTAATGACAGTACACTTTAAGTATAAAAGGCAATAAAAATATTAATTTTAAATTTATAAATTAAAAAGTATACATTTAATTTTTTTATGGATTTTTATTTTTAATTTTTTCAATTAAATAAATATTTTATATTTAAAAATTTCAAAGTTATTTTAGAAAAAATTGTATATTTATTTTAGAAAAAAAATTAATTTCATTTTTAATATTAAAATACATAAGCGAAATATTTTTTAAATTTTTTATTTATAAATTTAATTTAATTCTTTTTATAATTTTTCTTTTTTTCTTTTTAGTTCAGTTGAGATGGATGAAAGTCGTTGATGTGGCAATGTACAATCATTAAAGTGGATGAGTCATATTGGTGAGTCTATCACTTAACGGAATTTTGGATGGAAATTCGAATGAAAGGAGTTGTTTGTTAAGTTGGCATAGTAGGAGGGGATAAATTGATCATTTCATAGTATAGGGGCTGTTTGTTAACTTGGCAAAGTAGAGGGGGGCAAACGGACTCGTGGAGCCCAGAGATCGCCTTGGGACCACTCTTCCCCACATTTTCCCAATAAGAAATATGTGTGATTTCTCAACTTAAAATCTCCCCCGAATTGAGGAGAAAAAACGGTTAGTTGGATCGGGCCAACCGACGACCCGAACCGCATCCCAACAAAATGCGCTGCTCACCAAATTCTCGTACACAGCTCCCACACTAACTTCGTTTTTATCGACCAGGCTGCTTGCTTCTTCTTCCGGAGCTTCCAAAGCCATGGACACTCTATGAAACTGAAGCTGCATCGCAACTCTCTCTCTGGCTGCTCTCATCACTTCGCATTCTTCTCCGATCATCAGGAGGAACTTACTAGGAGGAGCTCTCATGGCTGCTGTTACAGGATCCACCTCTGTCGCCTTCAAATCCACCGGTTTCGCCTCCTCCTCCGGCGACAGGAGCATTAACCAGTTCCGCAACTGTTCTTCGGTTCCCGTACGAGCTTCCGCGAGCCTCCACGTTTCTCGCGCTAGCCTCTGGTGTAGATCGAGAAGCTCGGTGGCGTCTTCCGGTAATCGATTCCCTCCGTTTGTGATTGTGGAGTTTGGTTAAATGTTTTGTGTTGAAGTGTAATTGAGAGAGAGCGTGTTGGTGCGCAGGTGTGAGAGCTCAGGTTGCTACAGCTGAACAAGTGAGCAGCGAGTCAGTTAAGAAGGTGGAATCTCCGGTAGTTATTGTAACTGGAGCTTCGAGAGGAATCGGCAAGGCTATTGCATTGTCGTTAGGGAAAGCAGGCTGCAAGGTCAGTTTAGATTGGTTGAACGATTGTTCATTTCTCTCTGCATGGTTTAGGAGATTGAACTTGAACTTGTTTTCTGTGAATTATCTCCAGGTTTTGGTGAACTATGCAAGGTCTTCTAAGGAGGCCGAGGAAGTCTCCAAAGAGGTGAGTTCATGAGTGCTCCTATTAGACTTACCTATGAATCTATTACTCTGTGCTGCATTATCGAATGTGTGTATGAATGCTTGCTCTGAGCGATTGGTTTATGTCTTTTAGATTGAAGCATCCGGTGGTCAGGCTGTAACCTTTGGTGGTGATGTCTCAAAAGAAGAGGATGTGGAGGCCATGATGAAAACTGTGAGCAGATACTACGATTTATTGGCTTATTTGACAAGGAATTTCTTATTTTGATTTGCTTAAACATTTTTTATTGCAGGCGATCAATGCTTTTGGAACAGTTGACATACTGATAAACAATGCTGGTAAACTTAAAGAAATTTGTGCTTGATGACTTATCTCCTCGTTGGGTATCATGATCTTATTAAGCAAATGTTGCAGGGATCACCAGAGACACCTTGTTGATGCGAATGAAGAAAAACCAGTGGCAGGATGTTATTGACCTCAATCTCACTGGTGTCTTCCTTTGTACACAGGTATATAAAGATTAAAGACTATGTTCTTGCTAACTGCACTAGGTTATATGAGTTTTTTACTGTACTAAAAACTGAGTTGGTTTACTGTGTTTTGCAGGCTGCAGCCAAGATTATGATGAAGAAAAGAAAGGTATTGTGATTAAGTTTTACTCGATTTACCATGTCCCTAGAGTCTGTCTTGAACCTAGTTAAAGTTGCCCAGTTAGGTGATATTCCCGACTCGTCATTTATCCAACTTGAACAAGCTAGACAAAGAAGTTTAGACTTCATACTGTTGTGTCTGTAGTTCCATCCGTTATCGATTCTATCATACTCTGTCTCCAACTTGTAAGTTTTCAATCTTCTTGTGTTATGAAGGGAAGGATTATTAATATCGCTTCAGTCGTTGGTTTGGTTGGCAATGTTGGGCAAGCCAACTACAGTGCTGCAAAGGCAGGAGTCATTGGCTTCACGAAGAGTGTTGCAAAGGAATATGCAAGCAGAAATATCAACGTGGGTAGCATGAACACATTCTTGTGCCTCTTTCAGTTGCTTTTTCCTTCCGAGTTCTTAGATCAGGTCAAGCCTTAATAATCGTCAAACTGGAAACCTAATGAACATATGATTCCAGGTCAATGCCATTGCTCCAGGGTTCATTGCATCCGACATGACTGCCAAGCTTGGGGACGACATTGAAAAGAAAATCTTGGAGACAATTCCGTTAGGTAAGATACAAATCCCATATTGACGGTATCCTTTAACTTGTTCTTTAGCCAGCTTATATTCGTGCTTACTAGTTTCCAGACTCACTTTTCGAGGATGATTATCCGTCATGTCTTTCACTATTCCATTTCTTTAGCCAAAACATGAACTGAACTGAAAATTCCTTTCTTCAAATATGCCTTCCTGATCCTGACCGTGTTTTCTCATTGATTGGTGTCAAATGTGTTTCTTATCTATCCAGGGAGGTACGGCCAGCCAGAAGAGGTCGCTGGATTGGTCGAATTCCTAGCTCTGAATCCAGCTGCCAGCTACATGACCGGCCAGGTAAGAGATTTCCCCCTTTTTGTTAATTTTTTTTTGTTATTCCCCTCTTCATTAATTAAGTTTGAACATGTAATGTCCTACTTGTCACAGAGAAATTTTAGTTAGGTACTCATTCTTACTCATTTTCAATCTTTCTGTATGTTGCATCGTTTTCAAACCCTCGTCGTGACAGACTTCGGTTCAACCATTAGTGTAATAATCTGCAAGTGTGCTTTAACATTATCCATAACAGAACTTAGTCTACCCGTAATTAGATGTACAATAAAACAGACTTGTTTGATCATAGCTAGCTCATACCTCAGTTTAGCATTCGTCATGTTGCTAAAGACACGAGCATTGACTATCGCAGGTGCTTACCATTGACGGAGGAATGGTTATGTAAGCGTAGAGGAGGGAGTTGCATCTTTACCAAATCCAGATACGTGACCTTTTCATTTCTCATTTTTAACCAGGAAGCGTGTCCTATGTTTAGCTTAGTAGTGTTAATAAAGCTGAATGTCACAAATTTAAAAGGACTTGAAAAGAGCATGTATAAGAACACAGTTCAGTACTTGGTTTTTAGCAGTCTTTCTGCGATCTCGTATTGTTCTTTTCTTGTAAGTTTTAATCAAAGGTGTGTTGTATGATTCATGTGAGAAGTCTCTTGAGTGTATGACTCTTCTTTTGGGCCCAGCTGAATACGTGATTAATCCTTCAATGGGCTAATGGGCCTGCTAGATGGGAGGTCCGTATGAACAAACTCAGGCCCGACCAACCCTGCCATTAAACTGAATGGTCTTATGGCTTAGTGATTGATTGACGGTGTTGTGATTTAATTTTCAATATTCATTTGGAGGAGAATGAAAACATAATCATCAAACTATTACACTAACTTATGCAGATAGAATATTTGATATTCAAAACTGTGATTGAGTATCATACGGAAAAAGACCAAAAAATTATTACTCGGGCTACTCCATGATAGGTGGCCTAATGTCACTTGTCTCTGAGATAAATAGAATATGGTATCCAAGATTGAACCACATTTTTTTTGGTAGGAATCATAACCAAAATTAGGTTGTAATTGGACTCAATCTTCAGTGTGTGTCCCGTTGTGTCGGATACGTTTCCAAATGTAAAAATACACGGGTCCAATTTTGTTTGACTAACAAATTTCGGCAGCTCAATTGCGTTCTAATTCAGATGAATTCCAATGGAATTGGGCTTGAATGCGAATTCCGGTTGGAGTTGGATCTAAATAACTAAAAAATATTGCATTTTGTTCTTCTCCTAAAGAGTCGCCCCTGATACTGCTAATATGGTTGTATTTGTTCTTATTTTTCTGGCTATTTTTTTTTTTTTTCATTTCTTGCCCCATTTTCTTGATCTACTTGCGTATCAAAGGAAGAAGTTTGCTCAAAGCTCGACGACGAGTACCCCGGGCAAAGTTGGACCACATATTAGATTACTAAGATTCACTTCAACATTTGAGACACATTCATCATTTTCATTACTCGATTAACAATCAAATTTTCCATGTAGTGACATGACATCCACTAGCTCAATTAATTCGAGAAATCTCGTCACACTAATCAAACCACAAAGAATCAATCACTCATGAGTACGAGTTTGATTGTCATCCTTTGCTTGACCTTATGGAAGCGTGATCTCAAGTGTTGGTTGATTATGAACAACTTAAGAAAAAACTAAACTTGATTAATTAATTAGTGTGTACTGTGTAGTGCACGTAGAAGAAATGGAATATGAGAAGCTGGCAAACATAAATGCGAATATCCAACACAAAGCATAAAACGTATTGACATGAAACTCAGCCACCAATCACAAACAACTTCACTTTGCGTCTTAGCCTTCCTTTAGTGCTTTGCTTGCACCCTTATCCTCTCATCCATCTATTTATCAATCATTTCTAGTCAATCTTTTTTCTTCATTCTTCTTATGGCTTAATATCCATTTTGGTCATTAACCTATAGGTTATAACTCCATGTTCATTAACTTTTAAAATGTAACATAATTGCTAATAATATATTGCAGTCGATACGTCATTTCATCAATTATTTGTCTAAATCTTTTGTTAAGTGTTGGTATCATAAAGCCAACTTATGAGTTTTGTTCATGTCACCCAATGCCATGTTAGCTAATTCACTCTAGACCTAACCAAACAGACCAATCTAACCTATTCTAAATCAATCGGCCAACCATCCAACCATCCAACCACCCTAGATTCCACTTTAAATACTTAATACATTATGAAACTTTGAGTTGAGTTACAAAGTGGTCCCGAAACTTTAAAATGTTACAGACTGGTCCTGAAACTTTGAATCGTGTTATGATTTAGTCCTGCAGTCGCCGGCGTTAGCATATTGCAGCCATTTTTCCACGTCACCGCTAACACGTCATCAAAAAATTTATTAATTTTTTGATGACATGTCAATGGTGATGTGACAAAATGACAATTACACATCATAAAAATATAATATTTTTTATGACGTGTCAATGGTGACGTGGAAAAATAGCCAGAATATACCACCACCAGCGACTGCAGGACTGGATCGTAACAAGATTCAAAATTTTGGGACCAATTTGTAACATTTTTAAGTTTTGGGACCACTTTGTAACTCGATACAAAGTTGAAGTAATTGTCCTTGATGAAACTTTTAATTCATAATTTCATCTTCTCTTCAATAAAAGCCACATTATTAATTCATTATCATTTCATAATAATAAAAGCTAATATTTGGTAATGATAATTACCAAATATCTGATCTGTCACCCAATAAAGAAAAAAAAAAAACAAAAAATGAAAACAGAGCCTTTCGATAACGATCCGCCATTGTTAAAATGATCCCTTTCTCCAGACGAAAGAACCTTCCGAATATTCCCCTCCTTCATAAATCACTCAGCTCTGCAATTCCCTCAACTCCTCATCCCAAATCCGCCATGGATTCTCTCAACTTCTTCACATCCTCCTTCCTCTTCTTCACCACAGTCTACCTCTTCGCCTACTTCATCCTCTTCCGCCATTGGGGACCAAAACACCGCTCCGAAGCTTCCTCATCCTTCATGTCCTTATCCCACGGCACACCCGCCGTAATCCTCTCAATCCACGCCTTACTCTCCTCCTCCGCCTCCTCCTCATCCTCCTCCTTCGCAACCCTAAATTCCCACACTCAAAACTCCGTCCTCGAATTCAGCACCGCATACTTCGTCGCCGACCTCCTCCACTACCTAATCTTCTTCCCCACCGACGTCCTCTTCATCCTCCACCACTTGGCCACGCTCTACGTCTTCCTCACCTCCCGATTCCTCGTCGGCCGAGGAGCTTACGGCCTGCTGGAGCTGCTGATCTTGGCGGAGGCCACAAGCGCGTGCCAGAACGTGTGGAGTATTTCTAGGTTTAGGAAGGAGGAGTCTGCAGCGGCGGCGAAGCTGTACGAGTTTCTTTCGCCGCCGTTCTACGTGTTCTATTTCGTGGTGAGGGGGATTTTGGGGCCGGTGTTCATGATTCAGATGGTGGTTTTCTTCGCCGGAGGGGAGGCGGGTGGGCTGATTCCGGCGTGGATTTGGGGGTCGTGGATGGTGGTGATTGTATCGGCGATAGTGGTTAGTGTAATGTGGGTAATGGGTCATTGGGTTGGTTGGTGTAAAGAGAAAGGGGTTTTAGGGTTTGATTCGAAGAATAAGATGAACAAGGTTAAGTAGAGAGTTAAGATTAATTTGATTAAAGATTGTTGTAAAATTGGTCTATTGTGTGTGTAAAGATTTGGTTAGTGATGATGATTAGTGATTGTGTTATTGGTTTAATGTGCAAAGACTATGATTAGTGATCTTGTGATTGATTTGAAAAATTGTACCGAAATTGTACCGCTATTTTTATCTCTCATACGTTGACCAATTTGTATTTTGGATCCTTCCATTTCAACTATAAGAAGGATCAACTATAAGTATGAGAGATAAAAATAGCGGTTTATACAATAAGGGGCTATTTGTTAAGTTGACAAAGTAGAAAGACCAAAATGCTATTTTACTATATTGGAAATAAAAGTGTTAGAAGAATGGAAAGCTGAAATCGCCACTATAAGTGGCGATTTTGGGCTGACAAAAGCAGCCCCAAAATCGCCACTTATAGTGGCGATTAAGAAAATCGCCACTATAAGTGGCGATTTTCGGGCTGAGCTGATATCGCCACTTAATTTGGCGATGTACGCGTCCAGTCAGCACACACAAGCCTACTTTGGGAATTGACCGTAGAACGAGCCTATTTTGGAATTGAATTTTGGCCGAAGCCTATTTTTGGAAAAAATCCCGAAAAATGAGTACTAGAGTTCAATTTGTAATGATAAACACTTGGAAAGTCGTTTTGGACGTTTACAATTCAGTGACGGGGGTAGGGTTCCGAGACCGGGTTGGCATCAAGGAAATCATTTCTTTGATCCCATCAAGGAAGGGCATTTTGGAAATTCCCAAAAAGCTATTCAGTCCTCCATCGTCATAGGTAAGCCGCCGCCGTCGCCCTCAATAAAATTATATATATTTTAAAAAAATGTTGTTGATGTGATTCGAAATCATAACCTCTTTGGATAAATACTAAACTTCTACTAATGTGATACCAAACGCTTATTGATATTATATAATAATAAAATTATCTTATTAAATAGATGCACATGGTTTATAAAAAAATGTCTACACAAGTACGAAATATGTGTACACTAGTATATAAAAATAGGTGTGGACGTGTACGAATAGGCGTGCACATGTATACACATTAGATTATTAAGTAGTGTGCACTTGATTTATACAAAATATGTACACACGAGTATGAAGTATGTGCACACTAGTGTAAAAAATAAGTATGCACGTGTACGAATAGGTGTACACATTTATACATGTGTACAAGATAAGTGCACGTGTATAAAAAAAGTAAGTACATAAATGTTTACGTGTATAAAACAGGATTTATTACTTAAATGATCATTAAACTTTGACCAAATAACCCGATGGTCACTGTTCTTCAAAAAATTTCCTAGCACTCACACAACTTTGGCCGATCCAATTTTCCATCCATCTGCATACATGGCGATGCCATCAAGGCAGCCACATCATCTAAACTGCCACATCAACTAAACCAAACTCAAACCCAAACCCAAACCCATACACCCAAACCCAAACCCAAACCCAAACCCAAACCAACCCAAACCCAAACCCAAACCCAAACCCAACCCATACACATAAACTCTTTCCTCCACCCACCCTCACTCCCTACCGCCGCCGCCCACCTCTGCCGCCGCTCGCCGCCGCCGCCGACCACCCCCGCCGCCTCCGTCGACCACCCCGACGCCTCGCCGACCACCCCGCCGCCGCCTACCAACCAACCAAATCTTCGTTTCGTTTCGTGGGTTTCCAGCAACAGCAGAAGCAAAGCAGGAGCGAAGTCGGCGCGTCAGCCACACGGCATTCTCCACCCGGATTTAGCGGCGGCGGCGCGATAGCCGCTCTCTGTCCAGCTTGGCGGCGAGTACAAAGCTGGTTTCGGATTCGGTGGATCTAAACCTAGATCTTAACTTGGCGCCACCGGTGCCCAATTATATCTCTCAAATAAGATCCACAATCAGCCTTCTCTTCTTCCTCTGTCTCACAACAACGCAATTAACATTTTCCACTTGAAAAGTCGACTTTATGATTACGCATCCAAAGTCAGAAGTCAGAAAAATGTACCGTATTATTCTTCTTCTTCTTGTACGTTGTTGTTCTGGTCAGAATCCCGGACAACGATTGAGCTCCGGCGAATTTCATTTCCCCTTAGGGTTTTGATAGAAATGGTGAAGCTTCGGCGAGAGTTAATCCGATTGTTGTGAGAAGAGGTTGTGGAATTCGAAAAGAGGGTCATGTGTGGAAGTTCAATTGAACAACAAGCTTCTTCAACTTTTAGTGCTTCAACTTTTAGTTGGCCAAGCTTACTTAACCCGGCGGTGGTTGTGGTGAAGGAGAGGAGGAGGAAAGAGAAGGAGGAAAGGATAAGATTTGGTTTGGTAGTTGGGTGGGTGTTTGGGATTTGGGTTGGGTTTCGGTTGGTTAAATGGTCAGTTTTGGGTTAACAAAAAAGTGACATGGCAGATTTGTCTTATGTGGCAGTCCATGTGGTGAGTCCACATAGGCAAACTAACGGAATCATGATGTCCGTAGCTAACAGTGACCTCTAGGATAATTGGGCAAAGTTGTGTGAGTGCTAGGAAATTTTTTGAAGAACAGTGACCACCGGGTTATTTGGTCAAAGTTTAGTGATTGTTTAAGTAACCAACCCGTATAAAACATGTATACATGTATAAAACGTGTACACATGATTTATATAAAATATGTGTACACTAGTGTAAAAAATAAGTGTGCACGTGTACGAATAGGTGTACACGTGTATAAAATGTGTGTACACGTTACATAAACAAAATGTAAGATATTGTGTGCACGTGTACAAAGAGTGTGTGCACGTGTGCAAAAATGTAAGTACATAAACGTGTGCGCGTATAAAACGTGTACAAAACATTTACACATGTACGGAAAATCTTTGCAAATGAGTACACAGTTTATGTACAAAAATGTGTACGTGCACGTACACATGTACAAAAATGTGTACACATATTAAAAACGAGTACGAAGCGTCACCAAAATTTTTTTTCCAGAAAAGTAGGCCCGACACGGTGGTCCGGTGGCCGAAAAAATTTTCAAAATCGAAGCTTCGATCGTCTGGAAAATTCATCGGAGAAGTCGTCGGAGTTCGGTGACCGGAGTTCTGATCGCCGGAGCTCCGGTGACTGGAGTTCTGGTCGCCGAAATTCTGGTCGCCGGAGCTCCGGTCGCCGGAGTTCCGGTAGTTGGCTGTTTCAACTTAAATTAAAAAAATTTAAAAAAAATAAATTAAATTAAATGGTGAAATGACCTTTTTACCCTTTTAATTTAACCATTAGATCTGAAAAAAATGAATCAATGGTTGAGATTGTTCCTTGACACCATCAAGCAAGCCAAATTTGTTTGATGGCAAACTGAACTCGTAGGGCACTACAAGAAAACCTAACATTAGTCACGGTTTTTTGGGCCTTTAGTCACGGTTTTTACCGTGACAAAAAAAATTAGTCACGATTTTTGTAAACCGTGACTAAATCGATCATTTTGTCACGGTTTCAGTAGGAACCGTGACTATTTTTTTTTTCACGGTTTCTAAAGGAACCGTGACCAATATTAGTCACGGTTTTCATAGAAACCGTGACTAATATTAGTCACGGTTTGTTAAGAAATCATGACAAATATTAGTCACGGTTTCTATAAAAACCGTGACAAAAAAAGATCTATTTAGTCACGGTTTGTATAGAAACAGTGACAAAGTGTAGTGATCAAATCGTAAAAAAAAGTTTCAGTGACCCAAATTATCATTTCATCCATTTTTAGAACCAGAGCCTTAACTTCTTCCTTTATACATACTGGTCCATAAACTTAGAAAGTTCACAAAATGTCTCAAATCAAACTAATTCCGTTATTACAAATCAGTCACTCCATTTTTAAATGTCCAATTATAATAGTAATGTCTCAACTTTTCCAGTTATGCAACTTGGTCACTTAATGTCTCATAATCTTGGTTTGGTCACTACAGAATGGTCACTTCTTTTTATGAGGTCGCCATTTTGGTAATGTCGTTTGGATCCAGTTCAACGGCTGCCGGAAGACGCTGCCGGTACGGAGGAGAACGGCCGCCAGAGGAACGAGATCTGGTGGAGGAAGAAGGCGGCGGCGGCCGCACGATGGAGGAAGGAGACGGCGGCGGCGACCTTGTGGTGGAGGAAGAAGAAGACGGCAACGGCGAGAGAAATAGTAGGGAGAAGAAAGAGAAGAATAGAGGAGGAGGGAAGAGAAGTGAAGAAGAAGAAGAAGTGGCTGAGGCAAGGAGAAGAAGTGAGGCAGAGAAGAAGAAGCAGAGGGAGAAGAAGTGAAGAAGAGAAGTGAAGGCTCGGTGGAGAGAAGAAGTGAAGAAGAGGAAAAGGAAAGAGAGAAGAAGGAGAATGCTGGTCAAGCGGCGGATTGACTTAGTCACGGTTACCGTGACTAAATTAGTCACGGTTTCTTAAGAAACCGTGACTAATTTTGTCACGGTTTCTTAAGAAATCGTGACTAATTAGTCACGGTTTTGTGAACCGTGACTAATTAGTCACGGTTTCTTGAGAAACCGTGACTAATTTAGTCAAAAGAAACCATGACTACTTAATCACGGTTCACAAAATCGTGACTAATTAGTCACGGTTCACAAAACCGTGACTAATTAACCGTGACAAATGAGGCTTTTTCTTGTAGTGGGGTTCCCTAGGCCGTGACCCACCTCTCTTCCGAGTCTAGAGCTACTAAAATAAAATAAAATGTTTATTTGGTTAATGGAGTATATCTTTTTGTGAATCATAGGCCTGCGGGTATATAGTGGCAAATGAAATCGTTTTTAACGATTTTGACTCCTTAGAACGGAGTCAATACAAGATGCATGAAACGATCAAGTTGGAGCAACTCTACGAGGCCGTGTAATGGCTATTGGTTTTGAAAACACTGTTACATGCTTGCAAGCAAGATAAAATGTGGCTCATGTCCTTATAGTGTTGTCAAAATGCACATTATGGCATCATAATTTAGATTCTGTATCGCGTGCCGTTATAGTAACTTTTAGGTGCACTTACCGAATTTTGCAGGTTTCTCAAATTCTAGTAAGTTACAAATTGATGATGTGGCTGCAAGTGTTAAAATTCCATCAACCCTAAGTACGGGAAATTATTTATAATATTAAGTATCCTTACTACACTAACTTTTGGTGGGTTATTTACATATATATTCTGAAATATTATACATAATATAAAATGAATCTTTCTATAAAAAACATTTAATTTTTTTTTCACTTATTAATTATAATATAAATAAATATTATATTGCATATTATGAATAGTGAAGTTAATATGAATTTATTAATTAATAACATAAATTTATAAAATATAAATATTAAAAAACCTAAAATAAATATCTCTCAATTTACCAAGTTAACAAGTAACCCCTATATTTTAAATTACTTTTTATCCCTTCTACCTCGATTATTTTTCCTTTTGGGTCCTTCCGTTCCAACTACTGGCATCTTAACATTGAACCTTGACACATCCACAGTAACGGAGAGAGATATTAGGAGACAAAGAGTTGGCCAGTGAGATAAATTGGGGAGGTATTGCGATAGTGGTGAAATACAAAGGGTTTTAAAACCACATGTTTTATTCGGTCATTTCATCGTATCTAATTACTAATTATATATATTCACTAGATATATATATTCACTAGATATATCCCCGCCCCGCCCATTGGCGGGTTGAAATCACGTATGTACATACATATTAAATTTTAATATTAAAAACTATTTTTTTCAAACTTTAATAATAATAATAATAATAATTATATAAAAAACAATAGAGAAAGTAGGACCGGATCCACGTCAAAACCTTCCGGTTTGGAATGTTCCAAACCCAAAATCCGGAAGGGTAGTTCTGTCTTTTTGAAAAATTAAAAATCCTATCTCTACTTTCTCTTTCTCCTTCTAAACTCAACCGCCGCATAAAAATATTAAGTCGTCGTTGCCGTTGCCGTCGCCTTCTTTCTCCTTCCCTTTCTTCTTCGGGTTGAACCGGCGGCGGACGACGGGTCAGCTCGACGACCATCCGTGGGAATAGCACGTCGTCACCTTCTTTCTCCTTCCCCTTCTTCTTCATCGCTTCCTCTCCCCGCTCACCGCCACCATCATCTTCCGCAAAAACACCTCACCTCGAAAGGCTGATATCATCAATAACTCTTCATCCCCTCTCGATCCAGACGAAGACAGCAGCAAAACCATCACCGTCAGCTCGACGGCCGCAGCAGCCTTAGATCTGACTGATTTATTTACTTGGCATCGAGAAAAAAAGACATCAAAAAGCTTCTCCTTACTAGCAGTCGAGCAATCAACTGATTTGACTCACGATTCGATCCAACTCTCACCGGAAGTAGACATAAATGTTGCGGCGAAGATCAACGGAGGAAAGTGGGAGTCAGAGAAGGGAGTAGGGACTGAAATCTAGAAGGCAAGATATTTCCATTTGACAGAGAGAGAAGCGATGTGGCTTCTTTTGGAGACGGCCACGGAGTTCAGTGAAGATAGGATCTGGAATCTTCTCTTCTCTTTGGTTGGGTCGGAAAGGAAGACAGTCAAGTTGAATGAAAACAACAGTGCGTTTCATCAATTGGACTATTGGAGTGGAGAGGGAATAGTTTTTTTTTATGATGATTAGTTTATGATGTTCTTGATGATGATAATGATGTTGTATAGCGAGGCATTTCCCCCATTTTTATCCAATGCTGAATCGATAACCTAGGCATAAAATAAATTCTTTGGAGTTTAAAAATGATGATCATGATGATCATGATGTTGTATGGCGATGATGGGTTAACTGATCAGTGATGTGAATTTTTTTAATCCGATTGGATAACTAGTTAATTCGATTGGTTAACTAGTTAACTCGATTGGTTAACTAGTTAACTCATTGATAACTAGTTAACTCATTGTTAACTAGTTAACTCGATTCAGATAACTAGTTAACACGATGATTAACTAGTTAACTCTTTAGAATTAACTAGTTAACAATATTAACTAGTTAACGATTGTATTAATTCGTTAACTGTTGGTAAGAATTCGTTAACTAGTTATCAACAAAATAACATGTTAACTAGTTATCTGCTAATAACTAGTTAACTGTAAGAACTTAGGTTAATTAGTTACAAATTAAAAAATCTTATTAACTAGTTAACTTGTTCTCGACGGAAAAATCAACGGAGTTTGGTCGGTCACCAGAGCCTCGCCGGAAAAGTCGCCAGAAAACATGTTAACTAACTAGTTAACGGGTAAAAACCCAAGTTATCTAGTTAACTACTTATCAATAAAATAATCATGTTAACAAGTTATTAGTAAAAATCAGGTTAACTAGTAACTTGTCCTCGTCGGAAAAGTCATCGAAAAATTCGTCAGAAAGTTCATCGGAAAAGTCGCCGAAAAAGTCACCGGGAAAATCGCATGCGACGGTGGCCGGGGACGAAGGTTGCCGACTGTTGCAACAGAAAAACATAAATATTTAAAATAAAATATAATAATAAAATATTTAAATTAAATATAATAATTAAATTATTTGTGTAAAGTCCTAAATGCCCCTATTAAATTTGGACCATTAGATTGGTCAAAAGGTCAAACTAGATCTAATGGTTGAGTTGGGTTTGGAACTTTTCAAACGCAAAAAAGTCTGGATCTGATCTCCTCCCGAGAAAGTATGAAACTTTAAAATAGTAAATACTTTATTAATTTTTTTTTCACAAATAATCATGAAAGATTTTTTTTTTCAAACTTAAAACTATAAATATAAAGGTAAAACTAAACCTGCAAAAATAGTGGGTGGGGAATATTTGTAGAAAATCTTTTATTTTCAAGATAAGAGGCAAAAAAAAAGGCTGAGAGAAAAAACGTGGCTTTAATTTTTTTTTTTAAGAAACAATTTTTAGGTTAATCCTAAATTGAGCGGACGTGGAACGCGGGCTATAGACGAGTCTTTACTCCAATTGGATTCCACGGCAAACATTAACCTGCTCTCGACGAATCAAGATGCATTACATCAACATGGTCTTGAAGCTATGCAGTTCAAGAACCTCTGTAGTAGAGACTTGACGGTGAAAGTTATTCACACCTTTCGAGAAGGTATCAAGCGACCGATTTCGTCGCTAGTGCTGGTTATGACTACCCATACGAGAGTCACAGTTTTCCAATTTCGAAAAGAAATCTTGGGTACTTTTTGCGTCATGATTGTATGGGTATTCCCGAACCTCGTTCTGTTTTGATTAATGATTAAGGCGCGCTGCGCCATCTTCTTACCAAAAAAGGAGAAAGAGAAAAGTTTGAAATTGCTGAGGTGTCAACTTCTTAAACTCATTTATGTGTATATATGTTTATAGATAGATAGATAGATATTTCCAATTAAAAAATGCTTAGTAAACTAATACATGATTATTTGAGCTAACATGGTGTGTTGAATGTGCATCAATTAACGTCATGAAAATGAAAGTTGCAAAGGAAAGACGTAAACGCAAAAAAATACTTAGTAAACTATTAAGTGGTTATTTGAGCTAACATGGTGTGCCGAAGTAAGAAGAGATAAAAAGAGCAATATATTGTAAGAGGGTATATGTTAAGTTGAGTTTCCACAAATTTACATTACTATACCTACTAATCACCCTCTCTTGCATGCAAATCCGTGTGCACAAAGGATTCAAGGGAAATGCAGGATGCTTACTCTGCAGAAAGCTGACAAGTCACTCTGCAATACATACCCATCTGGTTCGCTAAATAAATCTGCAATCGAGTGAAAGGATGACCTCCTCTATATGGTCACGATCGAGGCGTTCATTCTGTCAGGGCTACCGCGATAGTCGAGCTCTGCAAAGGTGCCACCACCTTCTCCCTTTGCCAGCCTTCCTGGATTTATACAAATGCACTTCTTTGCCGCTTCATCTTCAGTTGCTCCGCCGATTGTCAACACCTGCAGCAAAACACAAGAACGATAAGGCCATTTCATTCATAAACGAGCAGCCAACATGCTTCAGTTATTTTACCTTGATGAAGTACTTCATGTCCGAAGGCAGTATAAGAATGTCGGGTACAGATTCTATGCGGAGAGCTCTCGGAGCAAGTGAGAAGTCTACTGGGACATCTTCTGCCGGTGGATAGAGAGGGTAGAAGCTGGAGATGTTCAGAAGGTTCAAATGTTAGAAAGACTCAAGTGCTGTCATAGATAAAGTACAGGGTTCGAGTTTGAGTTGGACAATGCCTTTGCTGATTTAGTATATGGCTTGAAAGTCGGCTCATACGGTCGCTTGGTGGTGCATCTTTGGGATTCCGAGATAGCTCTTCTCCGCTGAGCTGCTTGAGAATGTCAACTGTGCAACAACCTACTCTGACCTGTGGGTAAAAATTGTCAACTAATGTTCTTAATTTTGGATCCGTTTTGAGTTTTTTGTCATGCCATAATGTATGTATCACCAGCTAGAGCAGTTAGGCAATTTGTACAACTATTGACTTAAGCATACATGTCATAAGACGTTTGACTTGTAAGTAGTAACTATGCAATCTAGTGAACATGGACTATTGCTTGATTAGCTCAAGGTTTCAGGCAACATGGATCTACTATTGTCGCATAGAGTTATGACCAAACTAGACTTGGAAATCAGAAGAAGGTGTTACCTTATTTGCTTCGAAAGTGCCTGGATTAGTGATACTAGTGACCTGGGATGATCAAAGCATACAACATAAAATGAAATTCGGACTTGCTGGACAAAGATCCAGAACAATACAGTAACTGAAAGAAGTCATATTGCAACGAGATAATATGTACCTGATGTTTGAGGTCAGGAGGATGAATATCAAAAGCAGGCTGCATAACCCAGAACACAATGAACTACTTTAGCTACAAAGATAAGCAATTGATACTAAATCATGCATAGTAAACAAGAATAGTTGATGTGACTTAAGCAACCTGAGGGAAAACAAAGTCGTGGTTAGCATCACGTATAGACGGTACAAGAATCACTCGTGCATTTTGACCCATGTGTTCCACGTAATCTTGCACCTGAAATTGGGTGGAAAACAAAACCATGATTAGATAAGAGTTTCTTAAGAAAATCAACTGCACCAGGTCCTGAGATTATACCCTTTTGATGATTTCCAGCCGAAAAATGTCATTGAAGCTCATGTCTACAGTTCCTTTATTAATATCAGGATGTTGAGAATCAAGAAATGGTCCCAACTGAAACATACAACATCAAATTAGTAAGAGATTATTTCACTTGCCATCAAGATATCAGAGCAATGGATTAAGTTGACTTACCAGTATAAGCAACTGAGGTTGCTTTCTTCTTGCATATGCTAGCAGCTCAGAGAGAGGTTCATAGAATAAGTTGTCGGTTGTGGTAAATGGACCTGAAGCAATAAGCTTTCGAAACACAAAAGAGAAAAGTCACAATACAAACAACAGTCTCAGAAACGTGTTGCAAGTCACAATCTTGCTAACCACTGATATCTCTCCATCTGGGCTGGATAAATTAGCTGACTGAAGCTCTTGGCCCAAAGACTGTCTCTTTGCAGGGTGCAAATTTTCATCATTGTTTGCTGATAAAGGAACAGTATCTACGAGCTTCGACGCAATCAAACAGTATCCACTTGGATTGTGACCTTCAACGCCTACAATCTGCAGGAAAATACCAGGGTTTTCTTTTTTTTTGGATGAGTATGCAAATACTCAGGAATGAACAAACCATTAATGGATAGGTCATCTACATGTTTACCTGTCCTGGAAAAACAGAGAACTGGTTCACTTTCTGTAGATCTAGACGAACCTGCTGTCCTCCAGAATGCTCAGTGCTGTGAAATTTGGGCATAAGTATTCAGAAATGTTTTTTAATGATGAGTAAATAGACAAACTTGCCAAAACAGTGGCTTTGAAACTGTAAAGACTTCATATCAGCCACAGAAAGTAAAACAGTTTGCAGCCAATTAGTACAAAACAAAGCACCGATAATGTTTTACCTGCTTTGCAACATGACGGACTTGTCGTTTAATCGACCTTCCTCGTCACAACAAACCATTCCAACACAGAATATGCTACTCTGCAAGACTAGCTTCCATTAGATGGACAGCAAAGTGTACATCTATACGATACATAACACACCAGGAGTCTACCACAGTGCCTGAAGAACTCTGATCCTGGAGAGAGCCTATAATACAACAACACTAAACAGGAAAATGGACTCAAGAGTTTACCTGGGAAGCAACAGAAGGATCTGCTAGTTGTTCATAATTCCCAGATTCAAACAATGCAGCAGCACGCCTCCCGATCCGGTTGTCAAGTGCATCAAACTAAATAAACAAAAATAACCCGTTTCAGTACAATTAATTGAATTATCAATCCAACAAGCAACTTCAGAAGCTGCAAAAAAGTAACAATTACCCGGTCTTCGATCCTGTCATACATGAACCTGCAACCTGGCTTAGGACCATCTTCATGGACTACCAAGGAAACTCCCTTCAAAGGCTTAACCCTCTTAATCACATCATCCTCTGGATCCCCACCAACATCATCCCCACCATCGCCATTCTTTGTGTCTGGCAGATTCTTAATGCTGAGTCTCGCTACAAACTTATCAGTCCTCCGTCCAAAAGGCGTCACAAGCCTCGAAGGCTTCTCGGAAGAGTAACCGTTTCCATTTGACATGAGGGATGAATCAAATGGATCGTCAGAATACAGTTTAGTATGTCTCTCCGGAGTGCTTAGTACTGCATTCTTCATATTTTCCTCATCATCATTCAAAATCCTTTAAAAAATAAAGAGTACCTTATCAATTTAATTTGAATTAAATGTACTGAAACGTGAAATTTCAAAAAACGAAGAAACCTACATCTCCACATCTTTGCTCGAATAGAAATGCAGATCTGCCTCCTGTTCAATGACAGCTTCTTTTTGCTCATTCTGTAGGTACGATAGAAACCCTTCCATTTCCGCATTCTGAACGACCAAATCTTTTAGTTGCCTGTACGCCCAAGGCAATAAAAACCTAAATTACACTGCACGAACATTGCAACTAAAGGAGGAGAAGAAGAAGAAGAAATTATAGTTTCTTATGTACCGATTGAGATAGTAAACATCCCAGCTCGAAACGAGATCCGACGGAGTAAGCTTGTAGTTTATGCACAAAGTGAGACCTGACAAAATCGAGCACAACCAGATACAGTTAAGGAACTCAAACCACCATGGAAATGAGCTGAACAAGGAGAAATGTTCTCTTACATTTCTTCAGAATTTCTTCTTCGCTGTCGAAGCTGAACCCACTCTTCTCGAATTCGACTTTGATTTCTTCTTCCATGACTGACTATTCTTCGTTGATTTCGTCTCTGCTCTGGCTAGGGTTTCAAGTTTGGGGGGAGTTGTTGACGAAAGTGAGTACTGGCGGGAAAATGTCGAAGATTATGGCGCGCCGGTTCTGGTTAATAAAATTGCAGTTCATTGATTTTGGGCCTGAAACAGAAGAAGGCCCAGTCCAACTGCAAAGCCCACTTCAAAGACTGTTTCCTTCCATGTTCTTCACCTGCAGATTAGTAAACATGAAAGAAGAGCAATCAAACAAGTTGATGCTTCCTGTTCCATAGGTTTCTGATCATGGACTTGGGATGCAGAGTCATGTTTGCTTTGTCAGTTCCATCCTCAAGCAACTCATCAGCAGATGGCTGACATTGTCAACGAGACCACGAAGAAGGATGATCAGCAGTTTAATGTTAGAGATACGATAAGGTTCATCAGCTTGGGGTTTTATGCAAGAGCAATACACCTAACTTCAGTGATTTCCAATGATGTTCCTGACAGGTTGATGATACAGTAACATTAATCAAATCACTTCTTATTCTTAATTATGTGGTTACAAGTTTACAAACTGTTACAAAGGACTACAGTTTTTATACAGTTGTTACATTGCAAAACCAGTACCAGTACTCAACTAAACTTCTTCATTCAAACAGCTAACGAAGTGGCGCGCCTGTAATTCTTCCGCGGAGTATTCGTCTTTGAATCTTTAGTAGAACCATCAGCATCTAATGCTAAACCCTGTGCACCAAAGCACAGGTACTGGTTCATCAGCTTGGTATTTAGTGATGCTTGCCTCTTATGGCTCAGCAGCTTGCTGAACCTTGACTTGGACGATGATGATGCTGGTGATTCGCTAACGATCTCGCCTTGATTCGAAGAAGCTGGCGAAGAGACGACAGAAGGCGAAGTCGACTGAATTGGACCAGAGAAGTATGGCTTTGCTTGTATCACACCATGCATCAACTCTGCAGCAAATTTCCTTCTTGCCAAAGGACTTGGAGATGATGACAGTTTAGAGTATCTTGTCCTCAATGGAGCTGGACACTCTTCGAAGCTTCTGCAGAGATGGAACGATTCAATCGATGATTCGCTGTTATCGTGGTTCTGAACAACCCTATCTTCTCTAGCTTTCTTCCTAGGCCATTGAAGTAAAGACTTGAGCTTTCTTGCTGCAGAAGCTACCTTACCACCACCACTACCAGACCTTGATGGGGATTCTGAATATTCAAAGTTCGTTAACGTGCCACTGAAGCAATCCACGCTAGCATCAGATGCATACTCGACACCAGTATGCAAGAATATCTCACCATCCGAGATTCTAAAAGACGTACCAGGGCTCATCCCGATACCATGACCTCCACCTCGAAGCTGTGAAACAATGCCATCTCGAGCTGTACTCGAGAGCCCTCCAGCCGAAACAAGCTGCTTGATCAAGATCTCAGAAGCTGCTGATCGTGGCTTCTGCCGCAAGTAATCCAACGGAGTCATACCGTCCGAGTCCTTGATGTTCAAGTCTATCAATGGCACGGTCATGAGAAGCTCAATCAGATTCGACTGGATGTTCTCGATCACAGCAATGTGGAGAGCTGTCCTCCCGTCGTTGTTCGTCAAATTGACGACCTCTTCGATGTTGACTATCTCGCAAGTCAGTAGCTTGTTCATTAGCTCGATCTGCTTGTCCACTCGTCGAAAACCGGGTGTCCTGAACCCCGAAACAGCCGTGTGGAGAAATGTGTCTCCGTAAACGTTTGTCAATGTGCTTAGAGATGGACATTCTTGGAGTAGAGCCTCTACGATCGGTAAGTAACCTCTGTATGCTGCAATGTGGAGGGCCGAGTTCGAGTTATGATCGATTGAAGTTACTATATGGTATGTAGCTATCAGATCCTTCACTACCTGCAAACAACAAGAAATGAATAAATCAACCCGCTAGCTAACTGTCGAAAAATCGTTCTTTTTCTTCGTCCTACATATTATGATTAATCTCAACTCAGGTAGATCGAATTGGTAAACTCAGATCCTAGAGAAACATTGATAGGAATTCGATCGAAATCAGTAAGAAAAATCTGAAGGAGAGAGCCAATTTTTACCTCAATTTGGCCTCTGCCAGAAGCAGAATGAAGAACAGTAGAGCCCTGTTCGTCTCTAAACCCTAGAACATCTGAACAATCCTTAAGGAGCTCCTTGAGAATCTCCAGATTCCCACCTCTAGCAGCAGCATGAACAGCTCGATTCAAAATCTCCTTCTCAAACCCTTCCTCTGACTCATTCATCTCCTTCACCTCCTTCCCCGGCGGCGAAGCGGCGCTCCGGAGCAAGACTCTGAAAACCTCGCAGTCCTTACTCCTTGCGGCGGCGTAAAGCATGTCCGTGACGCCGTACTCTCCTTCTCCAAAAACCAGAAAGGGGTCCTTCGACAGAAGCTCGTTGACGAACTTCAGGTCGCCGGCGGAAGCCGCCGTATAGAGGAGCCATCCGCCGTAACGGGCCCTGATGAGGGAGTTGTAGCCGCCTCCGCCGGCGGCGGACGATTCGCATTCACGGAAGAGCTTCCGGGCGACGGCGGAGCGACAGGTGGCGACGTCGCGGAAGTGGTCCTCGTCGTCCCAGACGGTCTCGAGGCGGCGGATTCGTCGGAGGGAGGAGAGCTTGATGAGGAGGTTGTTGTCGAGGTGGAGAAGCTCCCGAACCAGGTCGTAGTGGCCGTTGGCGGCGGCGAAGTCGATCGGAGACGCGTACCACCACTGGTCTCCGGTGCTTTCCCAACGGAGCGGGAAATTAGACGGCGGCATATCGAAATCAGAGCAGTGAAGAGAACCCAGATGAGAGATGAAACCCAGAAGTCAGAATTGCTTGGTCAAAGGGGTTTGATTGAGCGTGGAGAAATGGGAATTGCAGACGCCATTACAGGGGAAGAATCAGAAAACAAAGCAGTGAAAGTAGATAGCCTAATAGATGGAAATGTTTGTGGAGGAGGAGGTGGAGATTGACAGTTGGATTGTTTTGGTTTGTGGGATTTGATGATAATCATTTTCTTTATGGTGGACAGGAATTTTCCAAAAGATTTGATTTTTTTGGATTGATTTTTTTAATATAGCTTAAGATTCCTTTCTGTAATAATTGTTATTAATGAGCGTTTGGAGTTAATTGAGGAGCGTTTGTCTGTTTCTTCCCGCGTTAGTTAGTTAACAGAGTGCGCGCGCTCAACAGCCAAGATATTCATTACTTTCGTGGTTTTGTTAGCCTCGTAGATTCAGTCACTCCGAGTCAATAATATTTTTCATGTCTAATTATCTCTCTTTTTCTGGCGAGAGTTATCTAAGGCAAAAAAAGTAAAAGAAAATTTTGCACAATAATTAATAAGTCAGTAGTTCATTTATATCCGATAGTGAGTTTTTTGGTTTTAAATTTGACCGTCAGCAACTTTCCACGATTGCTAGTGGTAAATTTTGATATTTCTTTCTACTACATTGACTATTTCTTCGAAGTTACGGATGGTAGTAGTAAAATTTTTGTTATATTACTTTTGAAGTCCGGTTAAATTTTGAGGCTGAAATTTAAGCTGACATTGGAACCAGTTCAAAATGCGCGTCAAATACAATTTTCAAATGCAAAAGTGGTCGGGTTAAATTTCGTTATAATTCCAACTAATTCTAGCCTCTCAATTTCATTTCAATCCGGACAAAATTATTAATTCCAGTCAATTCTAACTTGAATGCAAATTGAGCTGAATTGGAAATTCCAGTAAAAATTGAAGAGAAAAACGATGTCTAAGATATTTTATTTTTACATAGAAACGACAAAATGACAATAGCTCTGCTGATTGAATTGCTAACAAGGATAGCGACATGTCGCCTTAATCAGAAATGAATCTCCATTAATTGCATCGTAAGTATCAGTTTCACATTGTTGATCCATCTCAGGACACAATGCCATTACACAGAATCGATGAAAACTAAGAACACACAACTCCTCAGCAACAGCAAGAACAATTCTATGCTGTCATCTTTCATATCCCATAGAGAACTTCACCTTTGGCCGACTGAGAGCCTACTGTTACTGAAAAAAAGGAGCATAGAATAAAGCATATATATATCAACCAAAAGACAAGAAATGAATGGCCCCCATCTCCACTGCACATGGTCGGCTTTTAAAGCCAAACCCCACCATCAAATCAATAACAAAGTTTTAACCTTTACTAAATCTGCAGCATTGGATCAGGAGAATCTGCTTCCTTTTCTCTCTCTTTCTCCTGTGAGGTTTCGGTGAGATGGGGATATCATAGATAGATAGATAGACATGGCCATGTGAACAAGATCCGTGTTCCCAATGTCAAACCAGTTGCCAAGGATACATCCAAGAATGCAACCCCAGATTCTGGAAAAATATAGCCCCACTTGCTTTACAAAGAGAGCTACAGATCTACAAGTTTGCTGCTTCTGATCTGCATAAGTTGGAATTAGAAGGAGAGAGACATTTTATCTATCAATCATTCCAGGAATTGATGGGTTCCCCAATTCATGCTCAACTCAGGCAGTTCGTCTCAGCAAAAATGGAGATCAAGGCGGCACTTGGCCCTCGACACTAACTTCGAGATACTATAAATAGCTTTGCTAACACTGTAGTAGGGCACTGAATACCAGACAACTTACCCAGTATGCTTCGCAGCACTAAATACACCTCCATGGGGACAAACTCCTCGGTACTTCTTTGTTTCTCAGCTCTCCTAAATACACTTTGCCTGCATTGTACACATTCATCCTCACTCCACTCTTCCATTTATCTTCCTGTGAGGTATCCGAAATGCACAGTCAAGAACAAATTAAGCATCTAGATTCACCAATCTCATTAGGAAATGTAGCAGGTTAACATAGCTGCCTTTCCTCCAGATGACTGCCAGACTACAGAGGTTCTGTACTTTGCCTCGTCATTTCACCAGTTCCCAGGTTTCACTGAAAATGAAAAGCTTATGATAAATAAATGATGAAAGTTAGTGCTGTTGACTGAATTGAATGCTGTCCAGACTCCAGATAATTAAAGACTCCTGGCCAGGCAGTAGAAACTGTTCCCACAATACAATATAGTATCCTAAGTGGGAAAACGTGAAACTGATTGCACTTTAAAGTACATTCTACGGAGTTGAGCAATCCCAGATTCTTACAGAATACTATCAAGTATCAACTGGACTCCCAGATTGAACCCTACAGCAACTATAAGCTTGTCTCCATAGTTTCTTCAGTAATTCGTGATCCATAAGATAGAAGTAAGTTGAAGCATTGTCCAATGCATCTATCGTATGCACTTACAGCAGGAATTCCAAACCATTGAACCAGTGTCGACCTAAATCGTTGCAACACTTCATGTTCTTCAAGTAATGAACAAGTTCAATTCGCCTCCTAGATAGAAATTCTATGGATCAGAAACTTTAAGCTTGTGTCCACAGTTTCTTCATAACTGGACACAATTTCTTCATAACTAAGAGCGTTGGGCATTGCATCAGCCGTAACCATATGCAGCAAGAATTCCAATCCACGGGGCTTGTTTCGACGTGCAAATTCGTAAGACTTTCATGTTCTTGTGGTAATGCTCAAATTCAATGGAAGCCACGACAAGTCAGAGACACTTGCTTCATTCTATTTAAACTTGCTTCATGAAAGCTTCAATCTTTTCAGCAGCAACAAGCATACCATTTAGCCTGACTTCCTCCAGAAGAACATTGCACATTTGATACCTAGGCTTTATATCCTTACTTATCATTTCCTCGAAGAGTCGATAAGCCCACTCGCATCTGTTTGCCCTACAAAGGCCATGAATCAATAGCTTGTAGGCTGAGAGATCGAGACTGAGATGATGCTTCGTGACCATATCATCCAGCAACTGGCTCAGCAAAACATCGACCTTCCCACTTCTCAAGCACGACTTAAGCAACGGATAGTAAGTATGAACATCTGGCTTACAAACCATTGAATCTTCCATCTCCATGAGAAGATCCAATGCCCTTGATGGAAGACCGTGATGACAAAACATTGCAACCATCGAGTTATAGGTGGAAGTATTCGGCAGCACACCGATCTTCGGCATCTCTACCTCAAAGACACTAACAGCATCCTCTACTTTCCAGCTCTTCCAAGCATGTGGATGAACGCATTATAAAATAACGTATCAGGTCTACAACCAACTGACTTCATCCTTTCAACTATCTGTAAAGCCTGTTCATAATCCTCCGATTTAGTCAAATGACACAGTATAGTAGTATAAGTAACCACATTAGGCGGAAACCCTTGTGCTTCCATCTCATCAAGGACGCCATAAACCTCACCGAATTTCTGTTGCTGGCAATGGAACTGAACAATCGTTGAGTAACTAATCACGCAGGGCTTAACCCCACAGCCCTTCATCTCTTGTAAAGTCCAGTAAGCCTCGTCGACACGATTAATCTTACACCAACCGTGTATGAAGATGTTGTACGTATTGGCATCAGGCGAAATGTGTGCCTTCAACTCCAAGAAAATCTCGCGAGCCTGCTCCACTCTTCGCTCTTTACAAAGAGTATCAAGCAACAAGTTCATCGACTCGGTGCTCTTCCTTAACCCGAAAGTCTCCAACTTATCAAACAACCTAACAGCATCCTCCCACTGCCTTGCACCGGCATACCTCCTCATAGCCTTCCCCATTGTCTTCAGCGTAACAAGATTAGCTCGACGCATTTCGTCTAGGAAGGCATTCATCTGTTCCATCTGCTTCATCTTCCCCAATATGTCCACAACCGCATCACACGCCTCGGGCGAATGATTGTAGTCCGGATTCGACTCGGCTGCCCATTTGAAAACAGCCAGTGCAGACTTCCAATCGTCTTTGAACCGAGAAAGCAATTTCAAAACAAGGTCGTGAGATACCTGAATGTTCTTGCATTCATTGTCTTGCATTAGTGATTGGAGAATCTCATTATGGCTTCCACCGTGGTCATGGACTTTGGCTATTAGGAAGCTGAGGTCAGAGAGGTTTGCTGAACCATTTTTTTCTTCTTGCTGATCAAATCCAGTGGGTTTAAGCTTAAACTGAGAATGCTCTTGCTGGGCAAGAGATCCATAATTAAAGACATAAAGGGCACGAGAGTTCAGCAGACTGAGAAAAAATTTGGACTGTCTCGGAAGCTTCTTAAGAAACACCATGAATCAGTCTGTTAATTCCAGCTAATTAACCTGCCAGTAGAATCGATATCACTCAGTATGCTAATACAGCTACGAAACATAGAAGAGAAGCCAGAGATTTCATGAATTGATGAATTCAATACAGCTTAATAACGAAGAAGCTCGATTGAACGGCCGATTTTTTTACGGAGAATCGAAGAGAAAAATAATTACCAGGGTGAGCTGAGACCAGGGAGGCTGTGTGAAGCTGAAGCAACTGGTTGGTGCGGGGAAAGAATCGAAACGGCCGGCGAGGAGAAAGGCGGCGGAAGTAGAGTTGCTATATCGTCGGCATAGCAGCGAGGCGGCGGAGAAAGAGAAGAAAAGACCGGTGGCCGGGAGGTGAAAGGAAAAATTGGAAGTAAATGGGCTGGGCTTCTTATTTGTGTTTGTCTGCAACGGGCTAAGGCCCAACATGTACCTTATTAACGCCCATCAATTTCAGGAATCAAAATAAAGACATTAATTCATGTGGAAGGAATTTGAAAACAGACTGATTTCCAAATCTAAAATATTCAACACTCAGGCCCTGTTCACTATAAATTATCCAAAATTTTTTAATTGAGAGAATTTTAAAATTTACATAATTATAATTCATAATTGAAATTTTGTTTACTTGGTGTTTATAAATTATGAAATTATATAATTTTATAATAATAATCGTGTTCATTACTTTAGTTGAATTACAAATCATGCATACTTCTAGAATTCAAGTGAATCACATATAACACTCGTCTACACTCGACTAATTACTAGCACACTCATCACTCCACATATGATTTGCAATCCCGTCACACTTAGAAACCATCTCGCACCTATGATAGAGATGAGTGTACAAAAATAATTATTACTAATCATCAAAGTTTACATGTAATAATAATTTGAATAGCAAACTGGCTGTAACTTCGTATCCTACTTAGATCATGGAAAAATATTAAGCAAGTGAGATGTATGTACAAATGATAAGATATACACGTGGAAGGCTGCATGATTAATATGTTGTGTGGTACCCTATATGTATATCCAATTAATATGTGGCGTGTATGTCTTTAAAATTCATTCCCCCGCCAATAAACATTGCTTCCTTCTACATCCCAAATGCCTATCCTCCATGCATAAACCAAACAATAATCATGCTCAAGAGGACGTTTCCCACATCTTGTGTTGGCACAGGGGTATCCTCAAGGTGGGGTATTTGGGTGGCAGTGGAAACGCATGCAGGCCAAGAAAGCCAAGCAGCTCCTCAAGGATGGGGTAATTGGAGTTGAGAGAGATGGATTGAAGGATCGAAGATGTGAGTCTATTTTATGAGTGTTATCTATGTTTCATCTTTGCTTATTAAGTTTCCATTCAATAATATGCAGCAGCATAAGATTACGGAGATTGCAGAGATGGAATGGACTTGAGAGTTCGAGCCCATGCACAGTTCGAGATCAAATGCTGAATGGAAATCAGAGGAACAATAATTAAAGCGACACTTTCAGAGTTGTAGTTTGGAAAGCAGAGATGGAGTGAAGTTTTTACCTGATCTTGAGAGTTGAGGTGGAGTTGAATTTTTTGATTAAGGTATGAGGAGTGATTAAGATGGGAGGCTGTGTACCTAATTTATATAAAAAATAAGAATATGTTAGCATTAGGCTTGGAAGGATTGTAGTTGGCTGTTAGGATTTTGAGGCATGAATTGTTGGGGGTGGGGTTTGAAAAGGTGGTCGTTTTTAGTGGAAATTATAATTTCCAGTCTCCCAATTATATAATCCAAATTATAAAGTTTTCATAAGTAACTATTTCCCACTTTTATAATAGGGCCGATATTATCAAATAATTATCAATTTGAATTATTTAATTTAGAACTAAACACTATTTTAGGTATATTTTGAAATTAATTAATTAAATTTTGTAATTTTGATAATTATAATTGATAGTAAACGGAGCCTTAATATGATAATCGAGTATATGGTGAAAAAAATGTTCTTGTGGGTGGGTGGATTAGTGTTGTGATTTTGAACCGAATGGTGAATGCACATTTGGTAACCTATTGTTTACTACCATTGAGTGTTCTGATATGGACTAATGAGTGTTTGTGTTTCAACGATGAAGTAGAGTTTGTTTGACGGGAGATCGCTTGCCGTGTAAGAGTATTTCTAAAATGGACTTGCATGGCACTAATGAGTATGTTCTCGTTGCAAAGCCTCTTGTACATTGAAAATTGAGTAAGAATGTGAGTAGAAATTATCTAGAGTACGACAGGATCAGAGATACGTAAAACCATATAAAAATTATGACTCCTAAAATATATGTTGCGAGGTGAAATGAATGTGAAGTTTCTCAACCTCAAATAATCCGAAATGCTACTTATATAACAACTTATCGATGGTTGATTCAAAGCGCAACATGCCTTTCATTGATTATTTTACTACCGATTTGAGCTTTCAAGCCTAACATTATCTCAAATTTGAACGTATCCTTAACAAGTAACCCTTGAAGGAAAAGGGGGCTTATTGAGGACCAAGACCTAATCCTCGAATTAGATCCCCAATTAAGGTATAATCTAATTACAAGCCACCTACCTACCAACTAAGTAATAACCGCCTAATTATCGAAACACAATATTTGAACTAGTTGTTGCTTTTGGTGTTGGGTTATCGGTTGGTTGATTTTCATTGAGTTAGTTTAGGTTACACCACTTGATTGGATTGAGTCTATGGTGAAATAGATAATATGACATAGAATGATGTAGACGAAACTGCTAAAGTGATTTGACATGTCAATTTAACAAACATTTTGCACATATAGTTCAGGTAGTGACTGACATTGTAGTTACTTTATAAAAGTAAATGACCACTTTGTTACAAGCCATATATTGATGACCAGTATGAATATTATTAAGCCTGGAAGAGTCCAACTAACTCTTTAAAGCACAATGATCATTGGACGTTGTTGATGATATAACGACACCAAGCCGACCTCGATATGGCAACAAAACTGAAGTTGCCGACGATGATAAAGTTATGGCAACAAAACACCAAGCCGACCTCGATACGCCAACTGTCGTCTTCTTGGCTACGAGTATTCGCGTCACATTATCAACAAACAGATAAGAAACTCAACTCTCAACCAATAATGGAGAGACAAAATCCAAATATACCACAACTACTAGGGCTGTTGACGAACCAAGCTGCTCGTGTTCGGCTCGGCGTTCGGCTCGGAAAAAGCTCGCCCGTGACTCGGCTCGAAACGAACCGAGCCAGCTCGCGAGCCGGCTCGTTTATTAACGAGCCGAGCTCGAGCTCATGCCTGCTCGGCTCGGCTGGCTCGCGAGCCAGCTCGGTTCGTTGGCTCGAACACTGCAGCTCGCGAGCTGGCTCGTTAGAGCTCGTTACACGGCTCGCGAGCTGGCTCGAGAATGGCTCGTGAGCTGGCTCGATAAAGTAGCTCGCGAGCTAGCTCGATTTTGGAGCTCGCGAGCTAGCTCGATTGAAGAGTTCGCGAGCTGACTCGATTAGCTCGTGAAATGGCTCGATTTTGGCTCATGAAATGGTTCGGTTTTGGCTCGATTTTTTTAAAAAAATTCTGGATCTTGTAAACAATAATATTCATTTTGATTTTTGAGTATGCCTACAAATTAATGATAAGTAATAATTCAGAAAAATGAGTAAGTTCGTAATATAACATTGTTTATTATAGTATGCTTTAGTGAATTATACTATAAGTTCGTAATATAACATTGTTTCTCGTAGTATGCTTTAGTGAATTATACTTTATAAGAGATGAAATTGAATAAAGTAAAATTAATATATGTTAACTTAACAAAGAGTTTGCAAGATTTACATAATTGAGTATTTGTAGGATTAAATTTTAGAATATACAATTATTTTTATTTAATTACCGCTGCTCATTTAGTGTTCGGTAACACCCTAATTGTGAAGTAAGAAGTAAGAACTAAGAAGTAAGAACCAAGAACACAAAACATTTATAATTTATAGTTTTAGTATTAGTATGCTTTAGTGAATTATACTTTATAGTTTACGGTCAAAACGTCTATCGTATGACCAATTTGTTAGGGTTTAGGGTTTAGGGTTTAGAGTTTAGTGTTTAGTGTTGAGTGTTTAGTATTTAGGGTTTAGGGTATAGGGTTTAGGGTTTAGAGCTTAGAGTTTAGTGTTTAGTGTTGAGTGTTTATAGTTTTAGTATTAGTATGCTTTAGTGAATTATACTTTATAGTTTACGGTCAAAACGTCTATCGTATGACCAATTTGTTAGGGTTTAGGGTTTAGGGTTTAGAGTTTAGTGTTTAGTGTTGAGTGTTTAGTATTTAGGGTTTAGGGTTTAGGGTTTAGGGTTTAGGGTTTAGAGCTTAGTGTTTAGTGTTGAGTGTTTAGGGTTTAGGGTTTAGGGTTTAGGGTTTAGGGTTTAGAGCTTAGAGTTTAGTGTTTAGTGTTTAGTGTTTAGGGTTTAGGGTTTAGGGTTTAATGTACTTTTTTTGTACATTTTGTCTGTCTCTCTAAGATCAAACTACTATTCCAGTTCGATTCTAGAATTACTACGGTTATCCGAGTAGCAAGTACCATCTAACAAACTATAACTGATTTGATGGGCCATTCGCAGTTTCACAGTCTAAATTTGTTCATTGCACGAGTCTAACAATTCCCATTATAATAGAAAATAACAAATACTCTAACAGAGCTTTTGGTATGGAGTGATTCTTCAGTGATTATAAATCAGTCGTTTTTAGTGGAATATTTTGTTCGGAGAAATGCATGTATTCAACATTTTGTTGGGTAAGATTGTTAGAAACTTAGATTCATGGGGTAAGGGATTCATTAAACACGCTAAATTTTTAAAATACACAGATTCATGATATATTCAAATACATAATTTTATGAATCTCGGATACCAAACGGGGTTTAAATCTCTTAAAACCCCAATTTCCCATCCAATTAAATAACCAATTTCCCAATTAAAAAAAGAAAAAAAAAAAGAAAAAATGTTGCGTAGTCTAAATCTGAACCCCAATTTCAATCTGAAAACCTAATTTTCAATTCCATCTTCTTCGACACTTTGAGACTCCATCTACTGCCTGGCCAACTTCTTCTCGTCAGCCGGCGGACGAAAAGACTCCATCAACCGGCGGCGGCCACCTTCTTCGACAGTTTGAGCTTGAGCGGACGGACGAAATCATTCTCATCAGCCGGCGGACGAAACCAGCCGAGCGGCGGCTTGCATACGAGCGACGGCCGACGAGGAAGACGAAGAGGTCATCAGCCGCCGTCGCCCCATCAGCCGCCGTCGCCCCATCAGCCACCGTCGCCCCATCAGCCGCCGTCGCCCCATCAGCCGCCGTCGCCCCATCAGCCACCGTCGCCCCATCAGCCGCCGTCGCTATTGGAACTGAGATTACACTTCACCACCCCATCAGCCGTCGTCGCTACAGCAACTGAGATTACACTTCACCCCACCGCTGCGAGTTACCTGGTTAGTTTTCTAATCGCTACCCCTGTAAGGTTTCCGTAGTGTGTGAATTATCCACAATCAGCCAATCGATTTGCAGGTTCCGTTCCTTGTCCTGCTTTCCAATAGCTCATTATCCTGGTTTATGTCCAAATTGATTGTTTCGTAGGCCTGCAGTAACCATATTACTGAAACAAACAGGTCCATTGTCTTTGACAAACTGAAAAGTAAACAAATGGTAGAAACCTATGGACACCAAATGGTAGAAACAAACAGGTCCATTGTCTTTGAGAAACAGGTCCATTGCTTACTTTCATTTCTGTAATTGTTCAATTAAATATGTAACTAACTCTTCTTTCTTCTAGAGCACAAGTACAACTTCAATGGAAGCGGAAGTCGAGATTGACCTGGTGCTTGAAACACAGGTTAGCCTTCTTTATTTTCTGCAATCCTGGATAGTATTGGTCATTTTCTTTATTTTACTTTAATTGATTCTTGCTTCATTCATCATTATAGGAAACTCTGTGATCAATTCGAAGCTCTCCATCTCCAGCTGCGCTTATGTCTGGTCCCTCGATGGTAAAGTTTTCCAAACATTGAATTCTTCTGTTGGTTGCCATAAATCTCTGCTTTCTATTTGGTGAAATGATTGATTGAAAGATTGCTTCAAATGATCATATGTTCTGATGGATTCGTCATTCTTGAGATGGATTGTTACCAATAACTCATGGGATGTGATTACTTGATAATCCATATCCATTTGAACTTTTCTGTGTTTATATGTGCTTTCAATGCAAACTAAGGTAGTTAGATATGCAACAAGTGTAGATGTTTTCGTTGCTGCTTTCCATCTGCAATCTACTGTGATTGAGTTAGTTGTTCCTGATCTGTCTTACTCGACTGAATCACAAACCCATGTCAGTTTGATTCGTGTTCTTCATTTCGTATTGATTTACAGCCTACAGTAATTCCTCTTGCATTGTGTTGCAGATGGCTGATTCAGTCTGCTATCTACTGCAGTCGAGTTGTTTGTTCCTGATCTGTTCCCAACTAAATAACAAAACCCATATCAGTTTGCTTAGTGTTCTTCATTTTGTATAAATAGCAACTCTATTGTGAAATGCTTCTTTCTGTTGTGCTGCAGATGGATGACTTGCTCTGTGTATGGGTCAATCGCTGCTCTCGTTTGGAGTTCCTCATTGATTTCAATGGAGTCCAGAGTTGCATTTTGAGACATTTTCAGGCATTGAGAATGGAAAAGCAAATTCAAAGTTCATCTGTTCATACTATTTCATTTTGTTCCATTTAGATTTGGGATTTGTGCCAACTTTCTGTTCATACAATGTCTTTTGGTTACCCAACTGATCCTCAATTCATTCCAGCTTCATGTTTCAATAAATTACAAAGCTCGGCTCGACTCGGCTCGAAGCTAGCTCGTTAACGAGCCTACACGAGCTCGAGCTCGTTAAGGCTCGTTCGAGCCTTAACGAGCTCGAGCTCGTGTAGGCTCGTTAACGAGCTAGCTTCGAGCCGAGTCGAGCCGAGCTCGAGCCAATAAAAGTTTGGTCGAGCCGAGCTCGAGCTCGAGTGTGAAAGCTCGACACGAGCTCGAGCCGAGCTCGAGCCAGCATTCAAACCTCACGAGCCGAGCTCGAGCTGGGCAAAGCTCGGCTCGACTCGGCTCGTCAGCACCCCTAACAACTACAATCCAATCCACAGAACCAGAAAGCTTTTAACCAAAAAAAGGCCGCCGATATTTAATTAACATAATCCAAATGTCTGATACAGCGATACTATAATCAGAACCATCACAAACTCAAACAAACACTAATTTTTTTCTCCTCCTTATTCCAATAAGCAAAGGGATCATATCCCAAGTAAACTCAACAAAACAAGGAAAACATGAACAAAAGCTAAAACCCTTTCCGCCTTACACCGACCACCCCTGTTCCTTGGTTATTTTTATCTCTTCACACCCTTCACAGGGTCTTGGCGACGTAAGAGATCAAGTCCACAACACGGGTACTGCAAAAGGAAATGAACGAAAAGAGAATCAGAGAACAGCAGGCAATGAAATGGGAGGCCAGATGATGTTTTGAATGAAGTTTGTTCCACAGTACCTGTAGCCCCATTCGTTGTCGTACCACGACACGAGCTTGACGAAGTTGTCGTTCAATGCAATTCCGGCCCTGGCGTCGAAGATGCTTGACCTGGAGAAAACCATATGACACAGCAATGTCAGTTACCAATTACACACTCGTCAGAAAACTAGATATCAAATCTGTGGCTTCAATCTGTCACCTGCTGTCTCCGAGGAAATCAGCTGAGACAACATCCTCATCAACGTATCCGAGAATGCCCTTGAGTTTGCCCTCAGACTCCTCCCTGTAAAAGACCACACCATCGTTGTTAGTTTGGGTCAAGCAAGAAACAAGATTCTGAATGGTGACTGATGAAAAGGATTTTACTTGATGGCAGCCTTGATCTGCTCGTAGGTTGCAGCCTTCTCGAGCTTGACAGTCAAGTCAACAACTGAGACATCAGCTGTTGGGACACGGAAGGCCATTCCAGTCAACTTTCCATTCAGTGCTGGGAGAACCTTGCCCACAGCCTGACAATGGAGGAACTATTAGTACTGGAACACACAATTAACATAGATAAGATACAGATAACAAGAAGCTAAGAAATGGGTATTATATACCTTGGCAGCTCCAGTGCTGCTGGGAATGATGTTGAAGGAAGCAGCCCTTCCACCCCTCCAGTCCTTGTTTGATGGTCCATCAACGGTCTTCTGGGTGGCTGAAAACAAGAACAGATACAAAACCAATAAGATCACGAACAGTACAGATAACCAAGTAAGCAACACAGGTAGATGTGTAAATGAAACCTACCAGTGATGGCGTGGACAGTGGTCATGAGACCCTCAACGATTCCAAATCTGTCGTTGATAACCTGCAAAGTTCAAATGCAAACAAAATCAGAACCTAAAACTGGAAATGTCGTCACTCAATTCAATTAGTAAGATGGGCGAGACTCACCTTGGCCAAGGGTGCAAGGCAGTTAGTGGTGCAACTGGCGTTGGAGATGATATCAAGCTCAGGCTTGTATTCAGTCTCGTTGACACCAACAACGAACATGGGTGCATCTTTGCTTGGGGCAGAGATGATAACCTTCTTGGCACCACCCTGAACAAAAGAATCAACAACATCTTAAGGACCCAATCAACAAAAACAACAAATCAGCAAAGTCTTAATTCAGATCTGAAGCATTTCCATGACCTAAAGATCAACAGAATTGGATCACACATCTCAAGTCAAAGTAAGTAAACGATGCTTATAAAGCATACAAGATTCATCAATCAAACAAAAGAAATCTAACCTTCAAGTGAGCAGCGGCCTTGTCCTTGTCAGTGAAAACACCGGTAGACTCAACAACGAAGTCAGCACCAACTGAACCCCATGGGATCTCCTCTGGGTTCCTGAGACCGAACACCTTGACGTCCTTGTCGCCGAAGGTAAGGGTGCTCTCGTCCTTCACCTTCACATCGCTGTGCTTCCAGTGACCGTGAACGGTGTCGTACTTGAACATGTAAACCTGAATCACACATACAAAATAACAACTCAAAGTCTCAGCCAAACAGATCTATCAACTCAATTTCAACCCAAGTCAAACTCCAAAAAGACTTGCGATCGGAATCAGATTCAAAAAGGAAAACAACATACCATGTAATCGGTAGGGATGAAAGGATCGTTTATAGCGACGAGCTCAACGTCGTCTCTCTGGAGAGCAACCCTAGCAACCAAACGACCGATACGGCCGAATCCTACAACATTCAATTGGAACCTCGTTTAGTCTCTAACGAACTCCAGATCCAGATCAATTAACAAACAACGGAATCAAACTGTTTACAATAGATCTTACCGTTGATTCCGATCTTAATCTTGCCGCCAGCTGAAAACACGAAACATAAAGAAGCAGAAACTCGATCAGAAACCAGAAGAACAAACAGGATTACAGGAACGAAGAGATCGGAGATGGAAACAAAAGATTAGCTTACCCATTGAGAGTAACGAGATTGGAGATTTGAAACTTGGACGGAGAAATCGAGAAGCTGTTGAAAATGGAGATTTGAAAGTGTGATACAGAGTGAAGAAGAGCTGGGGTATATAAAGGGAGGGTTTAAGCCAGTAGTCACGTGAATAAGAGGGTTTCTAAATTTTTTATTTATTTTCTTTTTGCCTTGGAGAAGAAGAAGGATTAAAGAAGCCCCCGGGTTTTTTAATTGCTGTTTCTGGTTGTATTAGCCGCTGATTAATCGCCGTTGATTACAGAAAGAGGTAAATACTAAATACTAAGCCCACGCGCTGCTTTCAATTTTTGAGTTACACGCGTCATAATCGTACTAAAATGAGTGATTAAAACTAAGTATTCCCTCTCTAGCTATAATCTAAATGTTTTCAAATCATATGGACGGTTCGACCAGTTAGTTCTTAAATCACTATTTAAAATGATATGATACAACCTTGACGATTCAACCAATCATATCAAATTGAATTTTTAAATATTTATAGTAAAGCATGTTAGAAAGGAAAATGGTCCTTCAAATTTTAAAAGGAAAACACATTCCATATACTATAATTTTTTAATTTATTTTATGCCTATAATTTGGTAGTTGGGTGATAGAAAATGTGAAGTAATATTGTGTACTAAAATGCGACTTTCTATCCAAGGAATAATAAAAAATTGAATAATAAAAGGAATAATTGTAAATAATAATTTTGTTGAAATGGAAGGTGGGAATCAATCGCCTTTTCTTGAAAGTGGACACGTAAGTGCACACATAAAGGAATATTCTGGAAGTTGTCGATGAGTTATTCCATGGGCCTTGTCGGGCGGTCCGATTGGGCCCAAAACTAACCTTCACCAAATCGCCGGCGAAAAGCCAGGCGACGGTAATATCTCCCGGAGAGATATCAGAACGAAAGGGAACGGTAATTTAATTTATTATTATTATCGTATATGTGTAATATATCTCGAATTAATTGAATAAAACTAAAATTCATCCACAAAAACTGCTATTTTCATTACGACTATGCGTGCATAAGGAATCTAGAAAGTATATATGTCACATTTTTGTAGCCACTTGAATATTCAACGTTGATGTTCTGTGGCCGGAAATATTTGGCCCTTCAAACCATATAGCATCTTTCAAAAGATGAATGGTCAATTTCATCATATAGTAACGTATGCCTAGCATATAGTTACAAGGTCTAGTTACGAAATAAAATAACTAATTCTTAATTTATTTATTTTACAAAAACTAGTTATAAAATTATTTGAATTAAATTTAAATCAAACTGTTTAAATCAAATTTGTTCTTTATACTTTATATATGGGTAACTAGCAATTTCATTACTTGGGTAGGCACCTTTTTACTTTATGTTTTATTTGACCCAAATAAACTATTACTCTTATATCTCACATTGTTTATCAAATCATTATATATGATTCTTTGTTCTTTTACCAACTTATTTTTTCGTTAAAATTCTGATGCAAAATAAAATATGAGTTATTGTATTTAATAAAATATACTAAAATAAAATATGAAAAGGGGGCAAAATCAAGGGCACAAATTATAATAAATATGAAAACCGAACAATGAACAAATATATTATAAAACGGCTCCCTATATGATTGTTCCTAAATATGAAAACGGAACAACAGACGACTATAAAGTAAGGTCGGAGAAGATGATCGGGAAAAAATATGGCCGGAGAAGCAAAAATAACGTGCAGATGGCGGATATTGTGTTTTTAGGTGCACTTACCGAATTTTGCAGGTTTCTCAAATTCTAGCAGGTTATAAGTTGATGACGTGGCTGTAAAAAAATGTAATAATTATATTTATTTTAAGATTTTAATTTTTTCGAGGTGACAATTATTATTGTAAAATACTTTAATATGTTAAATAAGAATTTGAATGTAATAATATTATTTATTTTAACATTTAATTTTTCTATGTGACATTTACTTTTGTAAAATACTTTAATATGTCAAATTTTACACGAAATCTTCCTGTGACGATCGAGACACTTAGTCAAATCTCGTGAAACCATTTGATGGAAGTTCCTTGATATCTGCTTTTTCATCCCGTAGAAAGACATCACGATTTCTAGGAACATTAGTTCTTCTCCTTTTCTTGAATAGACCGAGATGGGATGATAAATCAATTTGTTCGGCCTTTTCTAAATATTGATGTTTTTTATGGATTGAAATTTCTTATTTTGTAAGTGTTTCAGTTGTTGATTGAATTTAAATAGGTTGAGATTAACGTTTAACATCTCATATGCGAGATCCTAACGAATTTTCGAACATAAGAATAAGGTTGTTCTCGTAACTCCACTCTCGAGTTGAATTATATTCAAAAAGTATAATTTAACATATTAAAGTATTTTACAAAAATAATTATCACTTGAAAAAAAATAATATTTTTCACCTAAAATATATATATATATATATATATAATTATTACATGTTTTTACGGCCACGTCATCAACTTGTAACTTGCTAGAATTTGAGAAACCTGCAAAATTCGGTAGATGCACCTAAAAGTTACTATAATGGCACGCGATGCAGAATCTAAACTATGATGGCATATCGTGCATTTTGGTAACACAATGAGGTATAGGCCGCATTCTCTTCATATGTAATCATAAAAAAAATTGTAATCATATATAGTCCTCCCTTTGTGCTTGACAGAAGTAATACCTCTCGAACAATTCCTGTTAACAATTGAAAACACTGAACCCTTGAAGAACAGAGCAGATAAAAATCCATTCTTTTTACTACGGGTTGTAATAAGGTTTTTTTAGACTATCGACGTCATCTCAAGTGCCTTTCATCTTGGCTATTAACTTACTAGCTTTGAAGGGGTACGAATTATTGGCCTTTTGTGAAGAGAACAAACTACCTTCTTATCCAAGAATTAAAAGAAACTGAAGGAATTATGTCCAGAGGCTTTGCAATCAGATACCTGAATAAGAATGATATTTGCACCCTTCGAATGAGCAGCTCTTACCAACCTGCACAAAACTAGCTTTTCAGCATCAATACAAGTCCATCACTCGATCATCAAATGGCCACTGCTAAGTTACTAATTTTCATTATTTACTCCGATGGTATTCACCGAACCTGTAGGGAACTTAAGAGGCTTATTTTCACAATCTTCGTAAAAATGAAATGGATAAAATTTAAGGAGGAATCGATTCAACCTATCGGCTCGAGTCAAATTATAGAAATTTCTTGAACAGTAAAGCAGAAACAGTCCAAAACAACAAAGCTTCAATCAGAAACAAACAAAGCATTAAGACGTAATTCTAAGGCATTCAACACACTGCTCCTTTCCAATATGGTTTGCTGCAGAACTGATTCTCGCCACCGTTACAACTATACCATTAATCAAAACTGGAATACAAACTCTCAAAATCTTCAAAGATACGTCTATTTCGTTCATAGCAGACATTTGGATGCCAAGGTGGGCATTAACATACACAGGCAAACTATGACGACTCTGGTCATCCCATAACAGCAGCACGAAGTATCAACGATCAAGGGATGACTCAATACAATTGCAGAATCGCCAAAGAATCAGTAATGGAAAGACAAGTAAACTGTGAGAAAGGACCACCACTTAATTGCTCAAAGGGAACCCTAAGTCACATCAACTGCTGAATCAAAATTCAATGTAGCAAGCTAATGAATGATCCACTCTCCTAATCCCATCAATCAGCGAAAAGCATTACAGAGATAAGGCAAAAGAACCTGCAACTGATCCCATCTTTCTTTACCAATTACCACTGAATACTCCATGAACCAAAAAATTGATCTCAAGCAATCAAATGAAGCTCTAGACAGTCTTTTCTCAACTTAAGAGCATTCAAAATTATGAAAACATAATCAGCATTCCAGCAGAACTACCATATCTCAATTATCACCCAGAGAAAGAAATTCCCCCAAAGGTGAAACCTTTATGATCAATTAAACTAATCCCACAACAGAAATCACAATTCAGCGATCTGGGGATTGTTCAATACAACAAGAAATGAAGAGGGAAATCGCTCAAAATGGTTATTGACTGACCTCTCGGCGGTGGCGACGTTAGTGGAGACGTCATCGGTGCAAGCGAACTGAAGAGCAGAGACCGTCACTTCCCTTCCTTTCCCCTTCTCCATTCGTTCGTCGCTTCGAAGAAATCTGACCCTCGAGATTACCTTTTGAGTTTATGAGAGAAATTTGCGGAGAGGCGGCGGCTGTTTGGACCGGAGTCGGTAGTGGGACCTATATAGGTAGCTTGCGGCTTCAGCAAACGGCGGATCAATTGATATGCCTCTAATGATTGACCAAGGTTCCACGGTTGCAAACTTGCAATCATAATTCATCTAATATAGTTGTAAATTGAAATGTTGATGGATGGTTAGTGATTACACAGTTCAGAATTTATGTTCTTTTTCTTTCTTCAAACATTTTAAATGATACATTTTTCTGTTATATTATTCATCACTATGAGAAAATATTTTGCATAAAGTTAGAGAAATTTGTAAGTGTTAGCAACTCAATTGGCAACATGAATTAATTTGTTAAGAGTAAAAGTTAGCAATATATGATTACATATCAAGAGAATATATATCTCACTTCAGAATTTATGTTGATGGATGATTAGTGATTACCCACTTTAGAATTTATGTTCTTTTTCTTTCTTCAAACTTTTTAAATGATACATTTTTCTGTTATATTATTCATCACTACGAGAAAATATTTTGCATAAAGTTAGAGAAATTTGTAAGTGTTAGCAACTCAATTGGCAACATGAATTAATTTGTTAGGAGTAAAAGTTAACGATATATGATTACATATCAAGTGAATATATATCTCACTTCATAATTTATGTTGATGGATGATTAGTGATTACCCACTTTAGAATTTATGTTCTTTTTCTTTCTTCAAACTTTTTAAATGATACATTTTTATGTTATATTGAAAACATTTTGCATAAAGTTAGAGAAATTTGTAAGTGTTAGCAACTCAATTAGCAACATGAATTAATTTGTTAGGAGTAAAAGTTAGCGATATATGATTACAATTTTTTTTATGATTACATATCAAGAGAATATGTATCTCATAAGAAGTAGTCGAGTGCACTGTGCAGTATTTCCATGTATATTCAACCCAAAAACTATAATTATTAATCGTTTTCAAAATCGTATCGGTACGGATGATTTAATCGGTTAGATAATAAATTACTCACTAAAACAGTACGGTACAATGTCGATATAATAATGATTCACCGGTTCGACATATCATATAACGTTAATTACACTCACCGATTCAACATACCGTTATGTTAATTATGTAAATCATACCAATATCGATATATTAATTATACCGATTCGACATACCTCTATTTTAAGTATGTAAATCGTACAGATACCGATATGCTAATTATACCGATTCGACATACTGCTATGTTAATTATGTAAAACATACAGATACCGATATGTTAATTAACATAGCAGATGTCGAACCAGTAAGTCTAATTAACGTTATACAGTATGTCGAATCGGTGAATCATTATTATATCAACATTGTGTCTTACCGTTTTAGTGAGTGATTTATAATCCAACCGATCAAACCATCCATACCGATACAAATTTCAAAACACGAATAATAACTATAATTTTTGGGTTGGATTATTTCCTCACTTTTTTTTTGGTTAATATCAATTTTTGGCTTGAGACAATTTCGGATGGATTCATCAATTTCCCAATTTAATATTATACTTCCCCCACTTAAATAATATAATGTATATAATATTTGCCATGAATAAACAAGCAACCATTTTAATAAATTTGTGTCAGGTGCTAAGTTGCATATCGCCGATATATGTGGCGATTTTATTGTTAGATGTCAGAAACTATTTATCACCAATGAATGTGACAATTTATACGCACAGTCAGCATGATTTACTCTAGATTGGGCATTAAATTTCGGACCACCCTATATTTGGAATTGAAATTTCAGAGTACCGTAGATTGGGAAAAAATCCGATCTATCACTACAAGAAAATGAGGATTTAGTGACCGTAATTTTGTGACCTAAATGAAAACGGTCCATAATAAACTACTACTCGTGACCGTAATTGGATACGATCACTAATGTACTTAGCCATTCAAATTGTGGGACCTTTTATTTATACGGTCTATAATACGATCATTATTAAAAAAGTAAAACGGTCGCATCATCCTCATTTGCGCCAATTTTTTCATTTTGGCAGGAAAAATATTTTGGATTTAGAGTTATTTTTTTTTGGAAAAAAATACCCACTCTTCGGCTGGATCTCTCCCCCACAGCAGAACAAAAATCCCTACCGCAGCAAACAAACTAACAACAGCCTTCACGGATTGAAAAGGAGCCCTAGTGTCAATCTCTGTTGTTCTTCCTCCTCCTCTAGTTTTTTCCTTCAGGCTTAATTGTCCGTATATTCACCAGGTCTGGGTTTCTTTTCCTACTAAGACGCCGGAACTCCAATCGATCTCTTTCGCAACAAAATCTTGTTGCAATTCCAATCGATGATCTATCGACACTGGAGTTCCAAGCTCTCTGTCCGTCGTCTGAAGCCCCCTCACGAAATCCTCTTCTAGCAGCCCTCTCCCCTTACTTTCGAGTTTCGATGGCCGTATCCCCTCTCCTCTCACTTTCATCCTTCTTTCGAGCTTGAAATCGAGGTATGTCATTCTCCTCCGTTCTCTTATACTGTAGGGTGGAATGGTGCTGTCTTGTGCTGATATCTCTGTTCAACTGTTATTTGATGAATTTGTTCAAGGGAGATCGAATGAAGGAGCATGGATAGACACTTGTCGCAAGTCTATGCTACAACCACTTTTGTACCTCGCTTGTCGACGCCGGCTTCATCGCTATTGGAAGAAGAATCGAGTTGATGAGTTTGACAAGGAATATTGGTCATAACTTCCCTTGCCCGGAGACCAGTCAATGACGTGAACAAGGATCTATCAGGATTTTTCCTAATCTAGGGTACTCTGAAATTTCAATTCCAAATATAGGGTGGTCCGAAATTCAATTCCCAATCTAGGGTAAATCATGCTGATTGTGCATATAAATCGCCACATATACTGACGATATATAGGTTCTGACACATAACACTAAAATCGCCACATACATTGGCGATAGGCACCTAGTACCTGACACAAATAGGGGTGCTGACGAGCCGAGTCGAGCCGAGCTTTGCCCAGCTCGAGCTCGGCTCGTGAGGTTTGAATGCTGGCTCGAGCTCGGCTCGAGCTCGTGTCGAGCTTTCACACTCGAGCTCGAGCTCGGCTCGACCAAAGTTTTCTTGGCTCGAGCTCGGCTCGACTCGGCTCGAAGCTAGCTCGTTAACGAGCCTACACGAGCTCGAGCTCGTTAAGGCTCGTTAACAAGTCTAAACGAGCCCGAGCTTGAGTAGAGCTCGAGCTCGAGCTTAACGAGCCTACACGAGCTCGAGCTCGAGCTCGTGTAGGCTCGTTAAGCTCGGATCGAGGTCGTTTGCAAGCTTTCGAGCTCCAAAATCGAGCTAGCTCGCGAGCTACTTAATCGAGCCAGCTCACGAGCCATTCTCGAGCTGCTCGACGAGCCGTGTAACGAGCCAGCTCGCGAGCTGCATCGTTCGAGCCAACGAACCGAGCTAGCTCGCGAGCCAGCCGAGCCGAGCAGGCATGAGCTCGAGCTCGGCTCGTTTATAAACGAGCCGGCTCGCGAGCCAGCTCGATTCGTTTCGAGCCGAGTCACGATCGAACTTTTTCCGAGCCGAACACCGAGCCGAACACGAGCAGCTTGGTTCGTCAACAGCCCTAGACACAAATCCATTTAAAATTGGTTTGTTGTATTACATTATATTATTTAATTGGGGAATCAATCCAAAAATTGATTCTAACCTAAAAAATGAGGACAACATTGGTTAATTGCAACACTCATGATTCAACCCAAAAACTATAATTATTAATCATTTTCAAAATCATATCGGTACGAATGATTTAATCGGTTAGATAATAAATTACTCACTAAAACAGTACGGTACAATGTCGATATAATAATGACTCACCGGTTCGACATATCATATAACTTTAATTAGACTTACCGATTCAACATACCGTTATGTTAATTATGTAAATCATACGAATATCGATATGTTAATTATACCGATTCGACATACCTCTATTTTAAGTATGTAAATCGTACCGATATGTTAATTATACCGATTTGACATACTGCTATGTTAATTATGTAAAACATATTGATACCGATATGTTAATTAACATAGCGGATGTCGAACCAGTAAGTCTAATTAACGTTATACAGTATGTCGAATCGGTGAATCATTATTATATGAACATTGTGTCTTACCGTTTTAGTGAGTGATTTATGATCCAACCGATCAAACCATCCGTACCGATACAAATTTCAAAACACGAATAATAACTATAATTTTTGGGTTGGATTATTTCCTCACTTTTTTCTGGTTAGAATCAATTTTTTGCTTGAGACAATTTCGGATGGATTCATCAATTTCCCAATTTAATATTATATTTCCCCCACTTAAATAATATAATGTACATAATATTTGCCATGAATAAACAACCAACCATTTTAATAAATTTGTGTCAGGTGCTAAGTTGCATATCGCCGATATATGTGGCGATTTTATTGTTAGGTGTCAGAAACTATTTATCACCAATGAATGTGGCAATTTATATGCACAATCAGCATGATTTACCCCAGATTGGGCATTAAATTTCGGACCACCCTATATTTGGAATTGAAATTTCAGAATACCCTAGATTGGGAAAAAATCTGATCTATCACTACAAGAAAATGAGGATTTAGTGACCATAATTTTGTGACCTTAATGAAAACGGTCCATAATAAACTACTACTTGTGACCGTAATTGGATACGATCACTAATGTACTTAGCCATTCAAATTGTGGAGACCGTTTATTTATACGGTCTATAATACGATCATTATTAAAAAGTAAAACGGTCGCATCATCCTCATTTGCGCCAATTTTTTCATTTTGGCGGAAAAATATTTTGGATTTAGAATTTTTTTTTTGGAAAAAAAATACCCACTCTTCGGCTGGATCTCTCCCCCGCAGCAGAACAAAAATCCCTACCGCAGCAAACAAACTAACAACAGCCTTCGCGGATTGAAAAGGAGCCCTAGTGTCAATCTCTGCTGTTCCTCCTCCTCCTCCAGTTTTTCCTTCAGGCTTAATTGTCTGTATATTCACCAGGTCTGGGTTTCCTTTCCTGCTAAGACGCCAGAACTCTAATCGATCTCTTTCGCAACAAAATCTTGTTGCAATTCCAATCGATGATCTATCGACACTGGAGTTCCAAGCTCTCTGTCCGTCGTCTGAAGCCCCCTCACGAAATCCTCTTCGAGCAGCCCTCTCCCCTTACTTTCGAGTTTCGACGGCCGTATCCCCTCTCCTCTCACTTTCATCCTTCTTTCGAGCTTGAAATCGAGGTATGTCATTCTCCTCCGTTCTCTTATACTGTAGGGTGGAATGGTGCTGTCTTGTGCTGATATCTCTGTTCAACTGTTATTTGATCAATTTGTTCAACAAGACATTATTAGTTTTGTTGTAAATATGGCTGGTCGGAACGGGGTTTTCGTGGCATAAGTCGTGTAGTTCATAGATGATGATTGATTTCTGAAGCTTGTCGTCATGAATTATGAAGTTCAATATCTTGATTCGTGCTTCTGTAGAGTAGCCACTTTCCATGAGGCCATTCTCATTTGATCTTCGAAGTCAAGGACATTCTTTTTCTGCTACTGATGTAATAGTTGTCACTGAATGATGGAGTCAAAATAGACATGTGGTTTTCTGATAATGTAGTCATCATTTTGCTGCTTCTGTCAGATGATTCATCCACAAGTTTGTGTCGGTATAGCATGGGGTGCTGATAGGGTGTTTCAGCACCCCCTATATTGGTGCTGAAGTTTTTATAGGCCATTGGATCAATCCAATGACCATTTTGGAGAGAGAAAGGGACCCCACTGATTAGGGGTAAAATCGGAAAAATTAATTCAGACATAGAATGGGGACCCGCGTTAGAAATTCAGACGTGAGTACTTAATTAAATGAAGAGAGAGAATCTCATAAAAGTAATTCATACGTGTGTTGTTCATTCAGATTGTCGGTATATAATTAATTCATACGTGCGTTGTTCATTTAGACGTGAGTATAAATTAATTCATACGTGCTTTGTTCATTTAGACGTGTGTATACAATTGAAGAGAGAGAGAGTCTCGTAGAACCCAATTCAGACGTGGATTGGACAATCGATTGTTCATTCATACGCACGTATATAATTAAATGAAGAGAGAGAGTTTGACAAACCTAATTCATACACGTGTTGTTCATTCAAACGTGAGTATATAATTAATTCATACGTGGGCAAATTCAGACGTGTCAGACATTTTGAATTTTGAAATTTGAAATTTCCCCCTCCTTTTCTCTCTATTTAAACACACCTCTCCCTCTCATAAATGTTAATTTTGAATTTCCCTCTTTCTCTCTCCTGTTTCTCCTCATCTCTCTCATTTTGGGGCTAGAAACATACGTCTGAATTCAAAAACTCCCATCTTTCTCTCTCCTGTTTCTCCTCATCTCTCTCATTTTCGGGCCAGAAACATACGTCTGAATTCGAAAACTCCGAGTATGAACTCTTAAACAGCAAATCATTCATACGCAACACATGATATAGGTCGGTTTTACTTTCTTTCATGGGTTTTTTGTGTTTTACTTACAGATCCGGTCGATTTAACGTCATAATCTTTGTAGGAGCACGAACTGAAGTACGATTCGATGATATCCGTGGTAAGTTTGATACCTCTCTCACTCATAAATGTTAATTTTGAATCCCCCTCTTTCTCTCTCCTATTTCTCCTGATTTGTCTCATTTTCGAACCTAGAAACCCACGTCTGAATTGGGAAAACTCCGAGTATGAGCAAATCATTCATACGTAGCACACGATATATGTCGATTTTACTTCCTTTCATGGGTTTTTTAGTGTTTTAATTACGGATCCGGTTAATTTAACGTCCCAATCTCTGTAGGAGCACGAACTAAAGCACGAAGAAGAGATATTCGGGGTCAGTTTAATACCTACATTTATATTCGAGTTATTTTTGTGTTTTTCGTGTTCTAACGAGTTATTTATGTTCTAATGGGTTATTCATTTTCTTACCTTGTTGTAGGTGTGCCCGAAAGGTCGAAACTAGTTTCGTGTTCTTGGATTGTAGTTTGTAGGCTTATTGTGTTCCAAACGTATGTATGAATTATTATTGTGTATTAATTATTGAAGCGTACGTATGAAAAGTGTATTAATTATTCAAACGTACGTTTGACAAGTTTATTAATTATTTATATGTACGTTTCAAATGTATGTATGAATTATTATTGTGTATGAATGTATTACAAGTGTATTAATTATTCAAACACACATATGACAAGTGCATTAAATATCAAAACGTACGTATGACTAGTGTATTAATTATTCAAACGCAAGTATGACAAGTTTATTAATTATTTATATGAACGTTCCAAATGTAAGTATGAATTGATAAGTAAGTGACATATGAATTAGTGTTCCAAACATGCGTATGAATTAGTGTTGAGAAGGAACTATGTTTATTTATACACCGAATAGATTCGTTGTTAACAATTCATATGTCGTATTCTTACATACCGTAACAGACGTGTGTATGAATTAGTATTGGGAAAAACTATGAGTATTCATACCTCATATAGATTTGTTGTTAAAAATTCATACGATGTGCGAATAACGACTGTTTTTATTCATACATATTGTATATGGATGTATTAAAAGTGTATTAATTATTCAAACGTACGTATGAAAAGTGCATTAATCGTTCAAACGCAAGTATTACAAGTGTATTAATTATTTATACGTAGCGTTCCAAATATAACTATGAATTAGTCTCTCGTATGAATTAATAAGTTAATGACGTATAAATTAGTGTTCCAAGCATGCGTATGAATTAGTGTTGAGAAAGAACTATGTTTATTTATACACCGAATATATTCGTTGTTAAAAAATCATACGATGTATTCTTATGTAGCGTACTAGACGTTTGTATGAATTAGCATTGTGGAAAAACTTTGATTATTCATACTTGGGTTAATACACCTTTTTGCCCCTCTACTATGCAAAGTTAACAAACATACCCTTTTACTATTTTCTAACTAATTCAACACCCTCTACTTTGAAAAGTTTAACAAATATGCCCCTTCATTTATCTTTTCATCTATTTTTCGTCTAATGAGTTGATTATACATGCTAAATCATATTATTTGTGCACAACATCGCTAATAAGGAAGTCCACAAGGTGAAAATATTTTAAATTAAAAAGAAAAGATAAAGGAAAAGCACGTTATAATCACTATTATGTACGAAAGTGTTTGTGGTATTTTTTTATATTTTTCTTTCTAATTTAAATAATTTTCGATTGGGAACATTCCAAACAGCGATAAGGTGTACAAATAATATGACGTGACACGTACAATCAACATATCGGATGAAAAATAGATGAAAATTTAAACAGAGGGGCATATTTGTTAAAATTTTCAAAGTAGAGGGTGTTAAATCGGTTAGAAAATAGTAAAAGGGTATGTTTGTTAACTTTGCATAGTAGAGGGGTAAAAAGGTGTATTAACCCTTCATACTTCATATTCTAACGTAACGTACCAGACGTGTGTATGAATTAACGTTGTGAAAAAATATGATTATTCGTACTTCGTATTCTTACGTAGCGTACCAAGCGTGTGTATCAATTAGAATTGTGTATGAACTACGTTTATTCATACGTCGTATAGATTCATTGTTAAAAATTCATACTACGTATGAATAATGATTGTGTTTATTCATATGTCGTATGAATTTTTAACAACGAATCTATACGACGTATAAATAAACACAGTTTATACATATTACTAATTCATACGTACGTTCGTATATCGTATATTACATATTCTTCTTAGATTGTAACAAGAGTGATATCGTTAGATTAGTTGTTAAATAACGAAACTTTTAACGTTAGAATTATTAATAACGGATTTAGAATGAAATAATTATGTTAAGTTTAATTACTAAACCAAATAAAACTAATACACATGTAAGAGAGAGAGTGTGATTTGACAGAATTCATACTTTTCTGCCACTAATTCAAACATAGGTAAAAAACCCATTTTACCCTTTCATGTATGACCCCACCACTAACACATATTTCATTCAATATCAACGATACAATTAAAGAGAAAAATTTGGGTCATTGGATCTGAAGTTTCAGCACCAAATGGGTGCGCTAAAATTTTCCGTTTGTGTCAGTATAATTTTCAATTGATTTAGCTGATATATTAAATACTTAATAATAATAATAAAACCAAAAAAGGCAGGGTTTCGGATCCGGCTACAACCCTTTCCTTGGGTTGGAGTCCGGTCCAACCTTTTCTGGACCGTTGGATTTAATGATTTGAATTCAGCGGCTCAGATTAAATTCATTTAACTTAGGGGTATTTTCGTCAGTTCAGATCCATTCTTTTTCATTTTTTTTCTTTGCAAAAAAAAAAGATCCATTCTTTTTCCCAAGTCTTACCTCCACTTCTTTTCGGCAATCGGCCACCGGCAGCCTTCTCCGGCGACCGGCGAGGCTCCAGCGAAATTTTTTTTTTTTTTTTTAAAATTTTTCTTTCAAATTTTTTTCAATAATTTGTTTTTTACTTAAAAAAATACTAGTTAAAACTTTTTTTGCAATAACAGTGTTTTTTTAACTGATAACTAGTTAACATCGTTTTTTGTTTGATAACTTGTTAACAGGTTTTAACCTGATAACTAGTTAACCAACCATGTAGCTAGTTAACAAATTGTTTACTTGATAACAGTTATTTTTGTTAACTAGTCATCTTATCAAGTTGTTAACGAGTTAACAAATTTTTTTACTTGATAACAGTTATCTTTGTTAATTAGTTAACCAACCGAGTTAACTAGTTAACTTATCAAGCTAACTATAAACCATGAGTCATGAGTCGGCAAAAGCCCCAACAATAAACGGCAAAAAACACCTACTACAACATTACCAAAAGTAACAGTGTTTTTTTTAACTCATAACTAGTTAACATGGTTTTTAACTGATAACTAGTTAACAATGTTTTTTGTTTGATAACTTGTTAATTTTTTTTAAATGATAACTAGGTAACGTTTTTAAAAATGATAACCAATCGAGTTAACTAGTTATCCAATAGTGATAACTAGTTATCCAATGCTTGGAACACTAATTTATACGTCATTAACTTATTAATTCATACGAGAGACTAATTCATAGTTATATTTGGAACGCTACGTATAAATAAGTAATACACTTGTAATACTTGCGTTTGAACGATTAATGCACTTTTCATACGTACGTTTGAATAATTAATACACTTTTAATACATCCATATACAATATGTATGAATAAAAACAGTCGTTATTCGCACATCGTATGAATTTTTAACAACAAATCTATATGAGGTATGAATACTCATAGTTTTTCCCAATACTAATTCATACACACGTCTGTTACGGTATGTAAGAATACGACATATGAATTGTTAACAACGAATCTATTCGGTGTATAAATAAACATAGTTCCTTCTCAACACTAATTCATACGCATGTTTGGAACACTAATTCATATGTCACTTACTTATCAATTCATACTTACATTTGGAACGTTCATATAAATAATTAATAAACTTGTCATACTTGCGTTTGAATAATTAATACACTAGTCATACGTACGTTTTGATATTTAATGCACTTGTCATATGTGTGTTTGAATAATTAATACACTTGTAATACATTCATACACAATAATAATTCATACATACATTTGAAACGTACATATAAATAATTAATAAACTTGTCAAACGTACGTTTGAATAATTAATACACTTTTCATACGTACGCTTCAATAATTAATACACAATAATAATTCATACATACGTTTGGAACACAATAAGCCTACAAACTACAATCCAAGAACACGAAACTAGTTTCGACCTTTCGGGCACACCTACAACAAGGTAAGAAAATGAATAACCCATTAGAACATAAATAACTCGTTAGAACACGAAAAACACAAAAATAACTCGAATATAAATGTAGGTATTAAACTGACCCCGAATATCTCTTCTTCGTGCTTTAGTTCGTGCTCCTACAGAGATTGGGACGTTAAATTAACCGGATCCGTAATTAAAACACTAAAAAACCCATGAAAGGAAGTAAAATCGACATATATCGTGTGCTACGTATGAATGATTTGCTCATACTCGGAGTTTTTCCCAATTCAGACGTGGGTTTCTAGGTTCGAAAATGAGACAAATCAGGAGAAATAGGAGAGAGAAAGAGGGGGATTCAAAATTAACATTTATGAGTGAGAGAGGTATCAAACTTACCACGGATATCATCGAATCGTACTTCAGTTCGTGCTCCTACAAAGATTATGACGTTAAATCGACCGGATCTGTAAGTAAAACACAAAAAACCCATGAAAGAAAGTAAAACCGACCTATATCATGTGTTGCGTATGAATGATTTGCTGTTTAAGAGTTCATACTCGGAGTTTTCGAATTCAGACGTATGTTTCTGGCCCGAAAATGAGAGAGATGAGGAGAAACAGGAGAGAGAAAGATGGGAGTTTTTGAATTCAGACGTATGTTTCTAGCCCCAAAATGAGAGAGATGAGGAGAAACAGGAGAGAGAAAGAGGGAAATTCAAAATTAACATTTATGAGAGGGAGAGGTGTGTTTAAATAGAGAGAAAAGGAGGGGGAAATTTCAAATTTCAAAATTCAAAATGTCTGACACGTCTGAATTTGCCCACGTATGAATTAATTATATACTCACGTTTGAATGAACAACACGTGTATGAATTAGGTTTGTCAAACTCTCTCTCTTCATTTAATTATATACGTGCGTATGAATGAACAATCGATTGTCCAATCCACGTCTGAATTGGGTTCTACGAGACTCTCTCTCTCTTCAATTGTATACACACGTCTAAATGAACAAAGCACGTATGAATTAATTTATACTCACGTCTAAATGAACAACGCACGTATGAATTAATTATATACCGACAATCTGAATGAACAACACACGTATGAATTACTTTTATGAGATTCTCTCTCTTCATTTAATTAAGTACTCACGTCTGAATTTCTAACGCGGGTCCCCATTCTATGTCTGAATTAATTTTTCCGATTTTACCCCTAATCAGTGGGGTCCCTTTCTCTCTCCAAAATGGTCATTGGATTGATCCAATGGCCTATAAAAACTTCAGCACCAATATAGGGGGTGCTGAAACACCCTATCAGCACCCCATGCTATACCGACACAAACTTGTGGATGAATCATCTGACAGAAGCAGCAAAATGATGACTACATTATCAGAAAACCACATGTCTATTTTGACTCCATCATTCAGTGACAACTATTACATCAGTAGCAGAAAAAGAATGTCCTTGACTTCGAAGATCAAATGAGAATGGCCTCATGGAAAGTGGCTACTCTACAGAAGCACGAATCAAGATATTGAACTTCATAATTCATGACGACAAGCTTCAGAAATCAATCATCATCTATGAACTACACGACTTATGCCACGAAAACCCCGTTCCGACCAGCCATATTTACAACAAAACTAATAATGTCTTGTTGAACAAATTGATCAAATAACAGTTGCACAGAGATATCAGCACAAGACAGCACCATTCCACCCTACAGTATAAGAGAACGGAGGAGAATGACATACCTCGATTTCAAGCTCGAAAGAAGGATGAAAGTGAGAGGAGAGGGGATACGGCCGTCGAAACTCGAAAGTAAGGGGAGAGGGCTGCTCGAAGAGGATTTCGTGAGGGGGCTTCAGACGACGGACAGAGAGCTTGGAACTCCAGTGTCGATAGATCATCGATTGGAATTGCAACAAGATTTTGTTGCGAAAGAGATCGATTAGAGTTCTGGCGTCTTAGCAGGAAAGGAAACCCAGACCTGGTGAATATACAGACAATTAAGCCTGAAGGAAAAACTGGAGGAGGAGGAGGAACAGCAGAGATTGACACTAGGGCTCCTTTTCAATCCGCGAAGGCTGTTGTTAGTTTGTTTGCTGCGGTAGGGATTTTTGTTCTGCTGCGGGGGAGAGATCCAGCCGAAGAGTGGGTATTTTTTTTCCAAAAAAAAAAATTCTAAATCCAAAATATTTTTCCGCCAAAATGAAAAAATTGGCGCAAATGAGGATGATGCGACCGTTTTACTTTTTAATAATGATCGTATTATAGACCGTATAAATAAACGGTCTCCACAATTTGAATGGCTAAGTACATTAGTGATCGTATCCAATTACGGTCACAAGTAGTAGTTTATTATGGACCGTTTTCATTAAGGTCACAAAATTATGGTCACTAAATCCTCATTTTCTTGTAGTGATAGATCAGATTTTTTCCCAATCTAGGGTATTCTGAAATTTCAATTCCAAATATAGGGTGGTCCGAAATTTAATGCCCAATCTGGGGTAAATCATGCTGATTGTGCATATAAATTGCCACATTCATTGGTGATAAATAGTTTCTGACACCTAACAATAAAATCGCCACATATATCGGCGATATGCAACTTAGCACCTGACACAAATTTATTAAAATGGTTGGTTGTTTATTCATGGCAAATATTATGTACATTATATTATTTAAGTGGGGGAAATATAATATTAAATTGGGAAATTGATGAATCCATCCGAAATTGTCTCAAGCAAAAAATTGATTCTAACCAGAAAAAAGTGAGGAAATAATCCAACCCAAAAATTATAGTTATTATTCGTGTTTTGAAATTTGTATCGGTACGGATGGTTTGATCGGTTGGATCATAAATCACTCACTAAAACGGTAAGACACAATGTTCATATAATAATGATTCACCGATTCGACATACTGTATAACGTTAATTAGACTTACTGGTTCGACATCCGCTATGTTAATTAACATATCGGTATCAGTATGTTTTACATAATTAACATAGCAGTATGTCAAATCGGTATAATTAACATATCGGTACGATTTACATACTTAAAATAGAGGTATGTCGAATCGGTATAATTAACATATCGATATTCGTATGATTTACATAATTAACATAACGGTATGTTGAATCGGTAAGTCTAATTAAAGTTATATGATATGTCGAACCGGTGAGTCATTATTATATCGACATTGTACCGTACTGTTTTAGTGAGTAATTTATTATCTAACCGATTAAATCATTCGTACCGATATGATTTTGAAAATGATTAATAATTATAGTTTTTGGGTTGAATCATGAGTGTTGCAATTAACCAATGTTGTCCTCATTTTTTAGGTTAGAATCAATTTTTGGATTGATTCCCCAATTAAATAATATAATGTAATACAACAAACCAATTTTAAATGGATTTGTGTCTAGGGCTGTTAACGAACCAAGCTGCTCGTGTTCGGCTCGGTGTTCGGCTCGGAAAAAGTTCGATCGTGACTCGGCTCGAAACGAATCGAGCTGGCTCGCGAGCCGGCTCGTTTATAAACGAGCCGAGCTCGAGCTCATGCCTGCTCGGCTCGGCTGGCTCGCGAGCTAGCTCGGTTCGTTGGCTCGAACGATGCAGCTCGCGAGCTGGCTCGTTACACGGCTCGTCGAGCAGCTCGAGAATGGCTCGTGAGCTGGCTCGATTAAGTAGCTCGCGAGCTAGCTCGATTTTGGAGCTCGAAAGCTTGCAAACGACCTCGATCCGAGCTTAACGAGCCTACACGAGCTCGAGCTCGAGCTCGTGTAGGCTCGTTAAGCTCGAGCTCGAGCTCTACTCAAGCTCGGGCTCGTTTAGACTTGTTAACGAGCCTTAACGAGCTCGAGCTCGTGTAGGCTCGTTAACGAGCTAGCTTCGAGCCGAGTCGAGCCGAGCTCGAGCCAAGAAAACTTTGGTCGAGCCGAGCTCGAGCTCGAGTGTGAAAGCTCGACACGAGCTCGAGCCGAGCTCGAGCCAGCATTCAAACCTCACGAGCCGAGCTCGAGCTGGGCAAAGCTCGGCTCGACTCGGCTCGTCAGCACCCCTATTTGTGTCAGGTACTAGGTGCCTATCGCCAATGTATGTGGCGATTTTAGTGTTATGTGTCAGAACCTATATATCGTCAGTATATGTGGCGATTTATATGCACAATCAGCATGATTTACCCTAGATTGGGAATTGAATTTCGGACCACCCTATATTTGGAATTGAAATTTCAGAGTACCCTAGATTAGGAAAAATCCTGATAGATCCTTGTTCACGTCATTGACTGGTCTCCGGGCAAGGGAAGTTATGACCAATATTCCTTGTCAAACTCATCAACTCGATTCTTCTTCCAATAGCGATGAAGCCGGCGTCGACAAGCGAGGTACAAAAGTGGTTGTAGCATAGACTTGCGACAAGTGTCTATCCATGCTCCTTCATTCGATCTCCCTTGAACAAATTCATCAAATAACAGTTGAACAGAGATATCAGCACAAGACAGCACCATTCCACCCTACAGTATAAGAGAACGGAGGAGAATGACATACCTCGATTTCAAGCTCGAAAGAAGGATGAAAGTGAGAGGAGAGGGATACGGCCATCGAAACTCGAAAGTAAGGGGAGAGGGCTGCTAGAAGAGGATTTCGTGAGGGGCTTCAGACGACGGACAGAGAGCTTGGAACTCCAGTGTCGATAGATCATCGATTGGAATTGCAACAAGATTTTGTTGCGAAAGAGATCGATTGGAGTTCCGGCGTCTTAGTAGGAAAAGAAACCCAGACCTGGTGAATATACGGACAATTAAGCCTGAAGGAAAAACTAGAGGAGGAGGAAGAACAACAGAGATTGACACTAGGGCTCCTTTTCAATCCGTGAAGGCTGTTGTTAGTTTGTTTGCTGCGGTAGGGATTTTTGTTCTGCTGTGGGGGAGAGATCCAGCCGAAGAGTGGGTATTTTTTTCCAAAAAAAAATAACTCTAAATCCAAAATATTTTTCCTGCCAAAATGAAAAAATTGGCGCAAATGAGGATGATGCGACCGTTTTACTTTTTTAATAATGATCGTATTATAGACCGTATAAATAAAAGGTCCCACAATTTGAATGGCTAAGTACATTAGTGATCGTATCCAATTACGGTCACGAGTAGTAGTTTATTATGGACCGTTTTCATTTAGGTCACAAAATTACGGTCACTAAATCCTCATTTTCTTGTAGTGATAGATCGGATTTTTTCCCAATCTACGGTACTCTGAAATTTCAATTCCAAATATAGGGTGGTCCGAAATTTAATGCCCAATCTAGAGTAAATCATGCTGACTGTGCGTATAAATTGTCACATTCATTGGTGATAAATAGTTTCTGACATCTAACAATAAAATCGCCACATATATCGGCGATATGCAACTTAGCACCTGACACAAATTTATTAAAATGGTTGCTTGTTTATTCATGGCAAATATTATATACATTATATTATTTAAGTGGGGAAGTATAATATTAAATTGGGAAATTGATGAATCCATCCGAAATTGTCTCAAGCCAAAAATTGATATTAACCAAAAAAAAAGTGAGGAAATAATCCAACCCAAAAATTATAGTTATTATTCGTGTTTTGAAATTTGTATCGGTATGGATGGTTTGATCGGTTGGATTATAAATCACTCACTAAAACGGTAAGACACAATGTTGATATAATAATGATTCACCGATTCGACATACTGTATAACGTTAATTAGACTTACTGGTTCGACATCTGCTATGTTAATTAACATATCGGTATCTGTATGTTTTACATAATTAACATAGCAGTATGTCGAATCGGTATAATTAGCATATCGGTATCTGTACGATTTACATACTTAAAATAGAGGTATGTCGAATCGGTATAATTAATATATCGATATTGGTATGATTTACATAATTAACATAACGGTATGTTGAATCGGTGAGTGTAATTAACGTTATATGATATGTCGAACCGGTGAATCATTATTATATCGACATTGTACCGTACTGTTTTAGTGAGTAATTTATTATCTAACCGATTAAATCATCCGTACCGATACGATTTTGAAAACGATTAATAATTATAGTTTTTGGGTTGAATATACATGGAAATACTGCACAGTGCACTCGACTACTTCTTATGAGATACATATTCTCTTGATATGTAATCATAAAAAAAATTGTAATCATATATCGCTAACTTTTACTCCTAACAAATTAATTCATGTTGCTAATTGAGTTGCTAACACTTACAAATTTCTCTAACTTTATGCAAAATGTTTTCAATATAACATAAAAATGTATCATTTAAAAAGTTTGAAGAAAGAAAAAGAACATAAATTCTAAAGTGGGTAATCACTAATCATCCATCAACATAAATTATGAAGTGAGATATATATTCACTTGATATGTAATCATATATCGTTAACTTTTACTCCTAACAAATTAATTCATGTTGCCAATTGAGTTGCTAACACTTACAAATTTCTCTAACTTTATGCAAAATATTTTCTCGTAGTGATGAATAATATAACAGAAAAATGTATCATTTAAAAAGTTTGAAGAAAGAAAAAGAACATAAATTCTAAAGTGGGTAATCACTAATCATCCATCAACATAAATTCTGAAGTGAGATATATATTCTCTTGATATGTAATCATATATTGCTAACTTTTACTCTTAACAAATTAATTCATGTTGCCAATTGAGTTGCTAACACTTACAAATTTCTCTAACTTTATGCAAAATATTTTCTCATAGTGATGAATAATATAACAGAAAAATGTATCATTTAAAATGTTTGAAGAAAGAAAAAGAACATAAATTCTGAACTGTGTAATCACTAACCATCCATCAACATTTCAATTTACAACTATATTAGATGAATTATGATTGCAAGTTTGCAACCGTGGAACCTTGGTCAATCATTAGAGGCATATCAATTGATCCGCCGTTTGCTGAAGCCGCAAGCTACCTATATAGGTCCCACTACCGACTCCGGTCCAAACAGCCGCCGCCTCTCCGCAAATTTCTCTCATAAACTCAAAAGGTAATCTCGAGGGTCAGATTTCTTCGAAGCGACGAACGAATGGAGAAGGGGAAAGGAAGGGAAGTGACGGTCTCTGCTCTTCAGTTCGCTTGCACCGATGACGTCTCCACTAACGTCGCCACCGCCGAGAGGTCAGTCAATAACCATTTTGAGCGATTTCCCTCTTCATTTCTTGTTGTATTGAACAATCCCCAGATCGCTGAATTGTGATTTCTGTTGTGGGATTAGTTTAATTGATCATAAAGGTTTCACCTTTGGGGGAATTTCTTTCTCTGGGTGATAATTGAGATATGGTAGTTCTGCTGGAATGCTGATTATGTTTTCATAATTTTGAATGCTCTTAAGTTGAGAAAAGACTGTCTAGAGCTTCATTTGATTGCTTGAGATCAATTTTTTGGTTCATGGAGTATTCAGTGGTAATTGGTAAAGAAAGATGGGATCAGTTGCAGGTTCTTTTGCCTTATCTCTGTAATGCTTTTCGCTGATTGATGGGATTAGGAGAGTGGATCATTCATTAGCTTGCTACATTGAATTTTGATTCAGCAGTTGATGTGACTTAGGGTTCCCTTTGAGCAATTAAGTGGTGGTCCTTTCTCACAGTTTACTTGTCTTTCCATTACTGATTCTTTGGCGATTCTGCAATTGTATTGAGTCATCCCTTGATCGTTGATACTTCGTGCTGCTGTTATGGGATGACCAGAGTCGTCATAGTTTGCCTGTGTATGTTAATGCCCACCTTGGCATCCAAATGTCTGCTATGAACGAAATAGACGTATCTTTGAAGATTTTGAGAGTTTGTATTCCAGTTTTGATTAATGGTATAGTTGTAACGGTGGCGAGAATCAGTTCTGCAGCAAACCATATTGGAAAGGAGCAGTGTGTTGAATGCCTTAGAATTACGTCTTAATGCTTTGTTTGTTTCTGATTGAAGCTTTGTTGTTTTGGACTGTTTCTGCTTTACTGTTCAAGAAATTTCTATAATTTGACTCGAGCCGATAGGTTGAATCGATTCCTCCTTAAATTTTATCCATTTCATTTTTACGAAGATTGTGAAAATAAGCCTCTTAAGTTCCCTACAGGTTCGGTGAATACCATCGGAGTAAATAATGAAAATTAGTAACTTAGCAGTGGCCATTTGATGATCGAGTGATGGACTTGTATTGATGCTGAAAAGCTAGTTTTGTGCAGGTTGGTAAGAGCTGCTCATTCGAAGGGTGCAAATATCATTCTTATTCAGGTATCTGATTGCAAAGCCTCTGGACATAATTCCTTCAGTTTCTTTTAATTCTTGGATAAGAAGGTAGTTTGTTCTCTTCACAAAAGGCCAATAATTCGTACCCCTTCAAAGCTAGTAAGTTAATAGCCAAGATGAAAGGCACTTGAGATGACGTCGATAGTCTAAAAAAACCTTATTACAACCCGTAGTAAAAAGAATGGATTTTTATCTGCTCTGTTCTTCAAGGGTTCAGTGTTTTCAATTGTTAACAGGAATTGTTCGAGAGGTATTACTTCTGTCAAGCACAAAGGGAGGACTATATATGATTACAATTTTTTTTATGATTACATATGAAGAGAATGCGGCCTATACCTCATAGTGTTACCAAAATGCACGATATGCCATCATAGTTTAGATTCTGCATCGCGTGCCATTATAGTAACTTTTAGGTGCATCTACCGAATTTTGCAGGTTTCTCAAATTCTAGCAAGTTACAAGTTGATGACGTGGCCGTAAAAACATGTAATAATTATATATATATGCCTTAATAATCCTATACGAAACCTAAAAAATCCTCTACTCTATAGACTTGTTTGTATAAAATTGTACTGCCAGATTCAATAGAGATCAATATAGTTTTGTTGTCCCGAGTATAATGAAATAAAATGATGAAATAAAGTATACTAATCAGCCAACTAAGGGTTATGGATTTCTTTTTCTGGCTAGAATAGCTCACCTACAGGCTAAAGTTGTATTAACATCTGTTCAGGTTTCGTTCATTCTATGAACAGATCAGTTAAAAAAAAAAAACTTCTTCAACCTGGCTTGGTCGATCATATAGTTGTCTCCAACAAATCAGTTGCAAAGGTTTATGTAAGTGCGCCACAAAACGAGACATTGAAAATACAGGTAACTCATCTAACAGTATTTCAAGTGGTTTCTGCTATGTTATGATTTCTGATTCCATATGGAGTTTCTCGGATTTATGAAGCTTATCTTATTTTCTATTTGCAGACTTTCAAGTATACTGCAGAGTTGCAAGGAAAGCATACTGCAGAGTTGCAAGGAAAGCTGAGATATAAAGAAATAGAACTGGTGGGTTTGATAGACGAGTTAATGTATGTTCATTAATCATTGTCTTCTGATTACAAACTTTTACTGAGGCTAAAGCAACTGCCTGGATTTCTGAAATGAAACTTCATCTCTAAAGTTCTATCTATTTCATTATGAACCATGATCATCTGATTTGGAAAGTCTTCTGCAAATCAAAGTGTAGTTCAAAAGGGTTCACCTTTGAAGCCATTTAACCAGCTCATATGTGTATAGGCACTGTGAAGTTAACATCGATGTTGATTTGCTTTCTAAGGACATTTTTTTTGCCAAAGTTAACGAGTTCTGCCTATTATAAAAATTATTTAACATGTCGTTTCATATGTAACAGTCTTTGCACTTCCCATACCATATCGGAAACTCGTGTTGCATGAGAAACTTTCGTAATCATGATCTTTGCACTTCCTAAACCATATAAGCAACAGATACACAGATACATGGTTTTATTGTTTCTGTGATCAGGCTGAATGATTGTTCTTATTGTTACAACTAAGGTTCTTGATCAGGTTCAAGACAACGTTGCACATATAAAACAATTATTAGAACAAGGAGTCCTCTGCTACACACACCTATCCCTGTATTATGAGTTCACATTTTAATTGGAGTACTTATAACTTCGCCTACGTGTGAGCAGCGCGTGCTAAGTACAATTTATGTCCCTGCGGCATCGCGCGGCCACTACAACCTAGTATCAGCTTAAAAGTTGTTTCTGTTAGGTGATTTAGCAGATCACCATTCATAAAATAAAGACATTGAGTTGTATTGTGAACAGGTCTGGACTAAAGGGGTTTGCAGCTTCTAATAACAACAACCTGCTGAATTTTCGTGATCGGCAGACTACATATATCTGGTAAATCTACCCTTCTATTTTCAGATTAATTAGTTTGGACTCTTTCGCTATTCTTGCTTCCTTCTATTTTAACTGTTTAGTTGAACTACGGAGTGAGACTGCTAGATTCTTTTCCTTGCTTTTCTACCACATGAAGCTGTAAACTATGTCTCATGCCTGCTCATGTCCTTCAATTTCCTTATTTGAGGCCTTTCACAAGGTCTTGGTCATAGTTGTCTGAAGAAGTAGTATTAGTGATTAGAGCATCAGATCTTCCACTTGAATCACTCTCAAATTCAGATTCCACTTGTCCATTTTCTTCATCTTCATCATCATCATGAGGATCTTCCCAAACTCCATAGTGTCTCTATATTCGAATCAACCACCCTAGTAGTTCTCAGCATAGCTGACCATTTCTGCTCTAGATGAAACGCAAATCTCCCATTTCTAGAAAATTTATGGACACTGATCCGATGACTTAAACTCAGCAGCAGAGGACTAGAAGAAGAAGCTGTTTGAACTCCTGCCAGCACCATGTTTCCCTTTAATACCCTTATTTGAGGTGCTTAATTCCAGTCTTGGTATGGACTATAAAATTATTTTAAGTGTTGTCATCTCTTGGTTCCATGTTACTTAATTATTCGCAAGTGCATGTTCAACTATCTGACTTTCCTTCCATAATTTCAGGTTCTAAGTTATCTATTATTGCTTCTGAAGTGGTTCTATCAGGCACTTTAGTGTAGTGTCATGATTTTCTGGATCTTGAATGATTGTTTAGTTTAATACATTGCTGATTGAAGCTTGTTAATTAACTATTTAGCATGGCACTACTGTCCACGAAAACATTTGAGAATAAAGCCAATTCATCTGCATCGACATAGCTGAGCTTGGCAGGTTCTACAATTGTTTGTAAAGTTGCAATCAACATGAAAACGTATATATCTATCTGTAGCTCTTTATAGAATCCTACTTTGATGAAACATTAGGGTGGTCCACCTTTGTTCATGTGATGAATTTTGGTTGTCTTAGTTAACATTTGAAATTCTCCTTTTTGCTTCAGGGAACATCATTTTTGTATTGAGTATATGCGATCATTTCCTCTGTTTGTCCTGGGTCGCATATATGGAATCAATCAGCAGATAGACAAGGAAAAGTGTATTAGGAACAGTTGGCTTTTTTCTGCTTATATCCTGTAGCAGTGAATAGGACACTGCTCAGTGGCAAAAAAGGGTATCTGGCAATATTAATGCAGTGAAAAGCTTTTCCCCAGAATCCCATTTCACCATCTGGCAATATTAATGGGTTGAGTTAGACACATGCTTGGCTGCTTGGATGCATGTGTGCAAGTTCTAGAACTTTTCTGCAGATTGTTTTTAGAGCCCATGATATTCTTTTATGATTGAATCACCATTGTCAACCTCATCAACAAACTCCATGGCTTTTAATTGCTATGCAATAGTGGATGTGATTTTTCGTATTTCTCAAGATTGTACTTGAATCCATGTTGCTTTCATGATAAGTAACAGTAGTTGATACCGAATTTTTTTTCATATTTCTTGTTTGATTGTCTTGTCATCACCGAATTTTTTTTTCATATTTCTTGTTTGATTGTCTTGTCATCCTAGTTAGTTTAAAGAGCTTAAGTTTTGGTATTAAGAAAATGAAGCCTTGCTGAGTGGGAAATAGTAGTCTAGTGTATTAAGAGTGAACAAGTCATATGAAATTTCTATTCCTAGTGAATTGCTTCAAGTTTTTTTTATCTTAGTTTAGTTGAGTTATTGTAGGTTGGAGGATATTATATTCTTTAAGTCGTTACCTTAAGCTATGTTTAGTAATATGAGTTCATGAATTTGCATTAGATGGAACTGCTATATTTAAGCTATCTGAATCAGGGGTTTTTTGTTTGCTTGGTGTCTCATTGATTCATATTCATATGCACCCTTTAAGCTTAACTAGATTGTGTATTCGCGCGATGCCACTACGCGTTACATATATTTCTAATGTCGGTGTATTCACTCGTTGACTGAACGAAACGATTTTCTTATGCGAAGTATTTTGCGATACATACGCTACGATGTATTTACATCGTGCGTTATATAGATTTAATTTAATAGTAAGAGGGAGAGAGAATCGTGTAAAAGAAATGAGGAAAGACAATGTAAGAGATTAATGAGATTGAAAACTTAGTTAGGATAGAACTAAAAAGGATAATATAGAATTAGAATGAGATGGTAAAGAACCCCTTAATGAATAGTAGCACTTGTATGCTTTATATACATTTAATATCTGTTGCTCAACAAAGAAATGTTATTGTTTGACCTTTTTGGTGTGCTTCGCCACCTCCTTTGATTCAGAATGATGGTATCATAACCAGAATCTCAACAATATGGTTATATCTTGGTTTTCTTTCTGCTAGTTGCAGTGACTGTTGTTCTTTAGAGCTTCATTTAATACGAGGTTTTAGGCCTCTGTTTTTCATTTGATCTATTATGAAGGGATATTTAGGTTGTGATTGTTATTTCTCTGTTTTGTTGGTTTGTTTCACCAGGTGTCGACATGGAGAAGAGCATTTATCAATTGCTGACAATAGACCGTTGGAAGTCCTTGAATCACATGGAATACAAGTTATCTTCACTTAGACAAGTTCATGGGAGATTAGCTTTGAAATTTCTCAACTGGGTTATGCAGCAGCCAGGTTTGAAGCTCTATCACCTTACTCACTTGTACTCCATCACTGCTCACGTTCTTGTTCGAGCTAGAATGCATGGATCTGCCAAATTGATTTTGAAACAACTCTCTTGCATGAGTACGTGCACAACTTCTGTTTTTGCTGCAGTCATGAACACCTACCCTCTTTGCAAGTCTAACCCTTCAGTTTTTGACCTTCTCATTAAGATCTACTTGAGGGAAGGGAATGTGGGGGCTGCTTTGGAGACGTTTTACTTGATGGGTTCTCGAGGTTTTAACGCTTCTACTCATACTTGTAATATGGTGCTTAGTTCAATGGTAAAGGACTCGAGGGTTGGGTCAGCTTGGTTGTTTTTTCAGCGTATGCTTGCTAGGAGGATTTGTCCAGATGTTTCCACGTTTAATATATTGCTTCACTTGTTGGGGGGGCAAGGAAAAATTAAGAAAGCTATACATCTTTTGAGGAAAATGGAAGCAAGTGGTTATGATCCAAATATAGTTACTTATAATACTATGGTCAACTGGTGTTGCAAGAAGGGGAGGTATAAAATTGCATTTGAATTGATTGATCAAATGGCGTCAAAAGGCATTCCAGCCGATGTGTTCACGTATAATATGCTCATTGATGATTTGTGTAGAACCAATAAGAGTACGAAAGGTTATTTGTTATTGAGAAACATGAGGAATAGGAAAATTCCTCCCAATGAAGTTACTTATAATACTCTAATTAATGGGTTTGTGAAAGAAGGAAAGGTTGATGTTGCCACTCAAATTTTTGACGAGATGTCAGTGTTTGGTCTTTCTCCGGGTTCTCGTTCTTACAACTCTTTGATTGATGGGCACTGTAACTTGGCCAATTTTGAAGAAGCTTTTAGACTATTGAAAATGTTGGAAGCATCAGGGTTAAGACCAAGTGAAGTTAGCTATGGGACCCTTTTAAAGGGTTTATGTAGACATGACAAACTGCACTTGGCCAGGAGCCTTCTTGGGAGAATGAGGATCAACAAGATGGCTGGTTGTATAGCATACACAACCATGATAGATGGGTTATGCCAAAATGGGTTGATGGATGAAGCAGTGCAGTTGCTTAATGGTATGGTCAAGGAAGGTGCAGATCCTGATATCATTACATTTTCTGTTCTTATAAATGGATTTTGCCGAGTTGGAAAATTTAAATGTGCTAAGGAAGTAGCATGCAGAATGTATAGAGTTGGAATCAAACCAAACAATGTTGTATATGCTACTTTAGTCTACCATTACTGCAGGACAGGAAACATTACTCAAGCATTTAGGGTCTATGCAGCTATGAACTATGATGGGCATAATGCCAACCCTTTCGTATGTAATATATTAGCCTCCTCTCTTTCTAGAAGTGGGATGTTACAAGAAGCAAAAGAGTTTATGCATCACATGTCAAGAGTTGGTATTGCTCCAAACTCCATCACTTTTAACTCTCTCATCAATGGGTTTGCTAAATTAGGTGATGCCATTGTATCCTTCTCGTTGTTCGATGAAATGCTTCATTCAGGTCATCACCCTTGTTCTTTCACATATAGTAGTCTGCTTATGGGAGTGTGCAAGGTTGGAAACTTACGGGAGGCAAGGACGTTTTTGGACACACTGCACCAAATCCCATATGCTGTTGACACAGTAACGTATAATACAATAATTGCTGAAGCTTGCAGACTAGGTAACTTGTCAGATGCATTGTCTCTCTTAAATGCAATGGTACATCACAATGTACTACCTGATGAATATACATACACCATCATTCTTACTGGGTTGATTAGGAAAGCCAAAATGACTACTGCTCTTCTTTTTTATGGAAAGATGCTGGCAAAAGGAATCATGTCTCCCAATCAAGCCATCTATACCTGCTTGATTGATGGGTTATTTAAGGCTGGTCAATCAAAGGTAGCTTTGTACTTCTGTGAGGAGATGGAGAAGAAATGCCCAGATATTGATATCATTGCAACAAATGCCATTATTGATGGATGTTCTTGGATGGGAAAAACAACAGAAGTGGATAAACTATTTACAAGGCTATTGACTAGCAGTTTCTCCCCCAGCTTGGCAACTTATAACATTGTACTGCATGGTTATGCAAGGCATAATGATATAGTGAAATGCTCATATATTTACAAAATTATGAGAAGTAGGGATGTTCTGCCGACAAATTAACCTGCCATTCTCTTCTACTTGGTCTTTGTAAGGCTGGTATGTTGGATGTTGGTGTTAAAATGTTGAAGAAAATGATAATGGTGGACAGTGATTTGGTTGATCGATACATGTTTAATATGGTTATTTCACTGTGTTGTGAAATGGACAAGTTGCCAATAGCTTTTGATTTATTGGATACTATGAAATTGGCTGGAGTTTCTCCGGATGTTAACACTGTCAACTCTACTATTTCTGGACTGATCAGAGCTCATGCTCTTCATGAATCTCATCTTCTTTTCCTCGAATTATTAGAGAATGGTATTGTTCCTAAATGCACACAGTATATTGCCCTTATAAAGAAAATGTGCAGAAGAGGGGAAATTCATAGAGCATTCAGGCTGAAAGATGAAATGGTAGCATTCCATGTTAGTTCCCAGGATGTAGCTGAGAGTGCCATGGTAAGAGGGCTTGCAAAGTCAGGAAAGGTTGAAGACGCAATGATGGTTCTTGATTACATGCTTCGAAGGAAACTTGTTCCAACTATTGCCACTTTCACAACTCTGATGCATATGCTCGTCAAGAAAGACAGCATTGCCGATGTCATCAAACTGAGGAGCAAAATGGAGCTTTGTGGTGTGAAACTTGATGTGGTAGTGTACAATGTTCTGATGACAGGCCTTTGTGAAAACGATGACATAGCAGGTGCATTTAAGCTATTTGAAGAGATGAAACAAAGGGGACTATTGCCGAATATGACAACCTATTCCATTATGATTAAGGCCATGATGAGAAACGAGACTGATCTTGTCAATTCTGAAATGCTTTTGCGGGATTTACAGGACAGGGGAATGGTATCTGAGGATTGGAGTGGAAGGATGCAACAGGGATTGATACTAGCCATGAAAAAGTTGAAGTCGTTGGGATACAGAAACAGGAAATGATGTTATCTAGTCATAAGCCCTAGCTGCATGACATTTGTAGCATTTAATATGAGATTGGAAATGCATGTTTGATGACAGATTCTCTGATGAGTATCACACCTGGAATTACTGCAGTACTAGCACTTTATCTGTGTGAAGGTGACCAGTACAAGTCTATACCATGTTTTCTGTACTTATTTTGTCATTGAATTGAAGTTCTTTCTCCATTAATTGTTAGTGCTTTTCCAGGATTATGTGCACCAGGTGTTTATTACATCCGGCTTTCTGTCCCTTAGACCTGGTGCTGGGAATCTGGTCAATGGCATTCTTAGAAAGCTATTGTTGCTCAAGGTTTGTTGCCTCCTACCTTAATCTGGGGTTGAAGACAATTTATTATTGTTACAGACTGCCAACAATCATAATTTAACGAACTGCTACTTTTTTTATTGCAGGAAAATGACTCCCTTCATCTACCCGGAGTGGAAGGTGATGATTGAACACAAGCAAGTGCTCTTGTCACTATTCATTTTCATCCCATGGTGAGTTGGTTCGCAACCCACCCTTGTTGTGTGACAATCTTGAAAGTGAAGGGTGAGGAGAAGACTTGTGGTGAGTTGGTACCGCTTTACAAACTGAGGACTTGCTGGATAAACTTGTTGTCTCTTTGACAGGAGAAGAGTTAGATGTCATTGAAAAGCTGTATCACCAAGCCATGAAACTCGAAACAGATTTCTTCGATGCACAACCAGTTCTTCAGCCTACTGTAGTGCCTTTGACTAAAGACCATAACCCGGACAAAGATCGCCTTGTTATTTTTTCTGATTTTGATTTGACATGTACTGTTGTGGACTCATCTGCAGTCTTGGCTGAGATTGCTATTGTAACTGCACCAAAATCGGACCAGCTTCAACCTGAAAATCAAATTCCTAGGAAGTCGTCAGCAGAGCTGAGGAACACATGGGGGCTTCTCTCTACCCAGTATGTGGAAGAGTATGAGTAGTGCATTGAAAGCGTACTGCCTTCTGGAAAAGGTTAATTTTTTACTCCCTGACTGCTTCTTATGTAGCAACTCCCTCCACCCCATTCAACGCAGAAAATATGTTATACCTTAAATACTATTGTTTTATCAGTGGAGTTCAACTTTCAAGCTGTCTGCAAAGCACTAGAACAGCTATCAGAGTTTGAAAGAAGAGCGAATTCTAGAGTCATCGAGTCTGGAGTCCTCAATGGTGGGGATAGTGGTGGCGAGGCTGTTGATGCTGTCGGCGGTGGGTATTGGGGTGGTGAAAGCGTCGGAGATGTTCTAATCTGATTCCATTTATTAGGTGCTCTGATTTTTGCATAGCTGTCTTGTTTGAATCTCATGAATCATGTGCTTTAGATCCATTATTTATGTGACTTAACTGTTCTTTCCCAATGGTTGAATGTCATCTATCAATTTTAGGAGCCGTGAGTTCCTTTGGCAAGAAAGGCATAGTGCTTTGCAACAAAAGAGGAAGCATATGAAGAGGTATATGAAGAGGAATTTTTCTTTTCTTTTCTTTTATATATCAAATGTTTTAGTTAGAATTAGCGGACTTTGCCATGGAGTTCTGTTCTCATTAGGTTCATCAGTGTGATCTTTCACTTGCAGATTGTCAAAGCTTGGGTCAAGCAATTGACACGCCAGAGGGGCTACACTGATCAGATGGTGGAAGAAGCTAATGCAGTTATTTTCACTTTCGGCTCTTACCGACTTGGAGTAAGTCTGGTTTATGATTCCTTTTCTTAGTCGATTGTTAATTTGCCTCTGCTGATTTGGTGTAGGATTTTGTTAATGTTTACTTTTTTGCTTCTCGGGTGTGGTACTATGTAACTGAGTAAAAGAAGTCAGATGAAGGCTATATTGTATTCAAAGTTTTCTACAATACATGTAAAAGTCAAACTGTTTCTCTTGTATCTCATAATTTCTTTTTGATTCTATGCATTAGAAAATAGCTTACGTTTTGGACATTGATGTTACTGTTGCCTAAAGCACTTTGCTGCAAGTGATAGTATCGCAATCACCTCAAAAAGCGGGTTATTGGGTATCAACTCACTAGGATGGGTGCAACTTGCACAAGCACTCTTGTTATGAATTGTGGAAGATTGAAGCTCTCCAGATTGTATTTGCCTGTATTGTCAAGGTTTCTTTTGAAGTATGCAGTAGCATGCGAGGTATCTAAGAATTTTTTTTCCTTCAATATGTGCAAATCATTGTTAAACAGGTTTATGGCCCGGGGCCAGACGTGGATACATTGTGCGTGGGCCCATCTTATATCAATCGTGAGGTGATGACTTGTAGCACACAATTCCTCCGCCACCAGCTTATTGATTCTCTGCATGGCAGCCAACAAACTCCCCTTCCATGTGTATAACTCTTCAATCCCATATTCTGGTCATTCTTCCTTACCACTGCGATTGACTTAGGGTTAAAACTTCTTAACTTCCAGGAATCGGTGGCTACCTTGTAGACCTTGCGAGTGGCTACTTCTCTAATGCATTAGTGATAGTTGAAGTTCTCCTTGGAGCCATTTTTTTTGTCTTCGGTGTTAAGGTGACAAGATGTTTGGGTTGGATTGATTTAATTCTATTCTCTAGGTAATGTTGAACTTGTGTTAATTTTTTGAATGAATCCAAAATATGAAGATTGTTTTCAAAGGCTGGAGAAGGTTATCCCTTGTTTCTTTTCTCGTTTGATATTTTCTCCCCTTAATCTTTATTGCTTTCACATTCATACTTCATGAGACAGAACATCTACATCCAAGTGGCTACTACTAGATTCTCATTGATTGTGTTTACATTGCAGGATTACATCAGGAGCTTGACAGAAAATTTTGCAGCTGATACAGTAGCTTCAATTGGCATTGGTTAAGCATCATATGTGTTAGTTGTTTCTGCTAAATTTAGCAAGCAATTTCTGACTTATGTTTTCTCTATTATAAACCAATTAGCAACGGTTCAAGTCTTGTGCATTTCTTTTCATGGTGGAAGCCTAATAATCTAATATGAATGGGCACCAATTCTAGTGTTTGTAGACTCAAGTTGCTTTGAAGAAGGTTTGGGAATCACATCTGACGTATTCCAAGTTTCTCAGTTACAGTTGGTAATGTTGTTCACATCTAATTAAGTTGGGTTTCGCATATAGTTTTTTTTTACCTTTGTGTTTAGATTTTGTCAACCAATCACATGTATTAGACAATTAGATCAGATATTGAAATGCTTTGAAAATGTAAGTTTGTATGTTAGCTGTGGTGATATATTGTTGAGTTTACATTCTACACGACTTGTCTGCTTACCTAATTAGGAATCTAAATCATGGATTGAAAAAATGTTGGTTCATTGGACTATTGTTTATTTCCTTACTTTGATCCCTTTGTAACATTAAAGAACATTAGGTGAGAGTAATAAAAGGAGTAAAATTGGTGGAGGATTGCCATGTATGGATTTTTTATGAACATGTGTATCAATGAATGGTGGTCACATAGCTATTAGTAGAAACATGTAATGGTTTCAGATTGATTTTGTCAAAAAAAAAAGAAAGGTTTCAGATTGATTGAGGAAATTAATTAATGTGTGAAAATGATCAAGTTCCACATTGGCCGTGAAGATGGATTAGTAGTTATTGTTGTGATGTTAGTTTCTTTTTCTTAAGCTGGTGTTTATACATTGCAAGAGTTGAATATTCCTGTAACAGATATTGTAGATAATTTTAGTGTGTTAAAGCATTAAACTGAGTCAGCCCAGCTTGACCATCTGATATATGTTTAATTTTCCGTTCTAAAGTTCAATGTTAGCGTAAAGATTTAAACCCACAATGGGTTGGATGTTATGTTCATGATCGAACTTGGAGTTAACTGTTATATTTCATTAAGTATACTGATTGGTAAGTTGACTTGCAGTGCAGTATTGATTCATTGCTGGAACGCACACAAAACATGCTGACAAGCTCAACAAATGTACTGTATAATCTTAAGTGTTGTTATTTTTGTTGAGTTGTTGTTACTAGTAGTATCTGTAATGACAAGTTCATGTGTTTTGCCCAGCATCTGAATATGTAGAGCCAAGAGTTAGTCCTTACCGTCTGGCAGCGTATCTGACTTCAGCATTTGCCATCTATACCGGCCTTTTCTGGACAGCACTTTCTGTTGTGATGCCTGAACCACCTGCAGAATCGGTTAGTTGGGTTCGTGGGGCAGCAAAAGTGAAGAGACTTGCTCTTCCTGTAAGCCTTATTGTTGGTATTACTGCCATCTCAGGAGCATTTGTAGCTGGCAATGATGCTGTAAGTACCAAGATTGCATCTCTTTTGCTCTCCATATTGTGCTTTGCTGCTTTTGAAATATGTCAACAGATATTGATCGCATCTCTTTTCTTTTTCTCATGTAGGGGCGTGCATACAACACTTTCCCCAAAATGGGTGAAACCTGGATCCCTGACAGCATATTTGAAATGAAGCCATTAATTCGAAACTTCTCCGAGAATACAGCAACTGTACAGGTAATCCTTTTCTTCTTCATTGCTTCCTCTAGGTTGAGTGTTTAAGACTTGAGAGCTTTGAACTGATGTTGTGCATAGCTAGGAAATGAAAATCCAAAGAAAAGTGTAGGACAATTTGGTTTCATAAGAGTAGTTGGAGAAAAAGAAAATGGACTGTGTTAGGCAGTTAAACATTCGCTGCTTGGTTTTCATGTAGCTCGACCATCGCATTCTTGCGACAACAACATTAGCTTCAATTGGGGCAATGTGGTGGTTCACAAGAAAGATAGATCTATACCCTGCAGTAAGATCTTTGATTGGCAGCACTGTCGGCATGGCTGTTCTTCAGGTAACATTCAGCAAACTTCGCTTGATCTTAGTCATTCATCCCAATGTCTCGATTCGCAAAGCGATCATTGTATAATGTGGGTTCAATGCCGTTGTTTACAGGTAAGCTTAGGGATATCAACACTTCTGTCATACGTACCTGTTTCACTTGGCACAGCACATCAAGCTCGGGCTTTAACACTTGTAACAATTATGATGCTGCTGAATCACACGGTTCAGAAGCCTTCTTTGCCCCTTCTCAAGTCACTGCCTCAAGTTGTAAAGCCACTATATTGATGTTCACATGTTAGATTAGCAAAGATTTAGATGATTTAGGTACACAATATCTTTCGTCGGGGAACCGATTTAGTATGTGGAATGGAGAGCTTCTTTTCTTTAACCCTGGGCGGCCAAGGAGGCCTACTTTGAAGTTCCACTTGTGGAACTGGTCGATTTTCTCAACTTTTGCAGTTTAGAAGAAAGATGTATTCATGCAAAGCAGAACTGCCGATGATCATGTGACTCGTTTGTGTATTACTTTGAATTTTACTTGGAAATTCTTACTTTAAAGTACACTATGAATCAGTCAATGAGTTGCCTTAGGGTTCCAATAAGATCAGTTTGTAGAGAAGTTAGCAGATTTAAGCTTCTGATCATTGAAGAATCTTTCAGGAATCATAACAGTTTATGGAATGCCTCGATACCGATCAATGGTTTTGCGATGCTTCATCTATAGAATCAGTTGCTTAGTTGCTTGATGAAGAAGCTGCAAATAGCCCAGTTCATCAGTTGAATCAAATCTAACATCAGTTTTGATCTTGGTTCCATTCGTATACTTTGCATCGGGGCTATCGTCGATTTGCGTAGTTAAGCTCAAAGTTCGTGTTTCATCACCTCATTCTTGTTTTTGGAAAACTATCAAAATTTAAACGAGTTCTGAATGAGCTAATTTTTTGTAGGCAACTAGATCTCGATGTAACATTCATAATTTACAAAAGGATTCATGTTAAATTCTCATCCTAAGAAGTCCGTTCGGGGGCTCAAAGTTCGTGTTTCATCACCCCATCCTTGTTTTTGGGAAACCATCAAAATTTAAACGAGCTCCGAATGAGCTAATTTTTGGCAGACAACTAGACCTCAATGTAACGTTCATAATTTATGAAAGGAGCCATGTCAAGTGACATAGTGGTTTTGCGCGGGTATGCGCGGCCGCGCAGGGTATGAATTGTTTTCATATATGGAATAGGAAAAATACGCAAAATCTGCATTATATTTAATTAATAAATTTCCCATTCCGTACCTACCATGTTAACCTACGATATATAAAAAAATCAAGAAATTAATTAAAAAAATCTGCATTAAATACTTAGGATATGAATTGTTTTCATATATGAAATAGGAAGAATACGCAAAAATACCCAATTTTTTTACACTCCCGAATTTACTACTCGTTCTTTCACCTATAAATATACGTGACAAAACACACGAAACAAAGACAAACATATTCTTATGCATTCATATCAATTCCCAATTTCTTTAAAGCCTTTGATTTCAATCATTCTGTATTTAAGAAATGTTCGAGTTGAAAGGATCCTAAAGCTGAACAAGCTGGTGTAAGCTACTCGAGTTGATGGAAGATGACCAAAAGACGGGACGTACCCACACGAAGATCCAAGTTCGTGGGTATTTTTCCTAAGTCTCCTTAAGAAAAAATTATAGTTTTATTTAATCTATGTATCGTGTACATCCCGCAACAAATTTTTGTAGAATGAGATGTTATGTAGTTTTATCATATTTGCAAAATGCAGAGGCATAGTGTCAATGCAAAAAAAATGAATTTTACTAAAGCGATTTCAGTTGGTGTCTAGTTCATTTTCGACGACTTTTCCTCTTCTCCAATGCATTTTCGACATTATTTGTGGAAGTAAAGGCGGAGATTGCAGATGTCGGCGCTGTTATCTTTGATGGATAGTTACGTTGTATAATTGTATTAGCCTATTAGGATTTCTAAAGACTTAGATGGACGTGAGTTATTTTTTTAAAGTTTGTAAGTGGGCTTATGTTGACTCAATATTATTACTGTCTTTCTTTGGGCTTTTAGCCAACTATGTATTATTTGAGTTTTATAATGAAATTAGCCTTTGTTAAAGAAGAAGAATATGAATAGCTCATTTCTATAATTAAATTGAATTACATACCAAATCGGGAAAAACCAAAATTAAAGCGAAAAGACACGAATATTAAAGTAGAAAAATTATAAACATAATAAATCTGAAAAAAAAACTCAACAAGAAGCGACTACATGAATGACATTTACGGGAATCTGGGGTGAGGCAGTCTAGGCTATTATTCAAGATCGACCGATCTTAAGATGATGAAATTTTATATAATATTTTTAAATTGGATTTTCTGTCAATTATTTTATATTAATTTATATACACTTCAAAATTCTCCAAGACAAGATAACAGGCATACGCTTATCCCCAGTTTATGTACATAAGCGTATACTATTGTCTTCAATACGTTTATGAGATACCATTCGACGACTCCAAGACGGCACAGACAAAAAACGCCCCATTCTACTTAGATTATACGACCCTCTAAGTTAAACTTATTCATTGAACCGGTCAGACCGAGACAATTTTATTCGGTTAAATTTCGAAACTAAAGTTTGTAACGTTTTTGAAGTGTTATTATGTGAGGCAACACAAGAACAAAATACACGACTTGGGGTCACATGCTTAGTGTGAGTATCAATTTATTATTAATTTGTTAACTAAATCATTTTTTATGCATAATGGTTGAAACTGAACAAACAAGTGTTAGTTACGGTTTCTGTATGATCGTCTGAATAATAAAGTTGGGAGTATCTCGGGCGACTGATTCGTCTTGATTATCTTATTAGGGTCCAAAACATCTCATATGCAAAGAATGAGATATATTAATAAATTCAGGAACTATTTACAGGATAACGGTAATGAGAAATTGAGTCAGATGTATGTACCAAGGAAATATTTCCTACAAAATATTCTAGTGATCGAAACGTTGACTGCCTAGGGTTTCATGCGAGCCACTTAGACCCTTGATCCAGACAATGAACACACAAATTTACTCAGTTTTCGAAGCGACTCAAGATCCATTATTAGGCCTAAGCGAGCTGCCGCTTGGGCCTATGAGCTAGACGTTTAGGTGACTTTCCTGCTCGTGGCGATCTGGGCAAATTGTCTGAACTATGTCCGCCTAATGGCCCATTGGGCCTATCATATTGTAATTTCATTCTTCTGTGTTAAACATAGAAGAACAATATGTGTTTAGTTTTATCAAAGAAGGGATGACCTAATGGTTGATGTTGCACTAGACTAAGGAAAGGACTACGTTTGAATCCCGACATCCACTTGGGGAGGGGACTGGAAACGTAATCACCAAACTGATCCCATATCTAAAATATTTGACACCTAATATAGTGAACGGTGATACACGCGTCACCATGATACACGATCCAGTCACCGATACACGTGTCACGCCGTAGAAACCGTGGACCAGAAGCAAGGAAAGGAGTTTCAAGACCAAGGTGACCGCATACGTGGAAGCTTGGAGCTTAGGTGGACACGAGGAGGATGACCACTGGATGCAGCGGACCGGATGCATGGTGTTGAGGAGGTTCACGCCGAGTACCCCGCCGCCTGGAACCGAGGATCGTGCTGTACCGAGGCCAGACCACAAATTATCACTACTCTAGTCTAAAAATTTGACAACTCTAGTCTAGAATTTGATAAATATAGTCCAGAATTTTGACAAATCTAGTATAATTCTTGACAAATCTAGTCCATAACTTTGACAAATCTAGTCCAGAACTTTGACAAATCTAGTCCAGAATTTTGACAAATCTAGTCCAAAATTTTGACAAATGTAGTTTACTTTTTGACAAATCTAGTCCAAAATTTTGACAAATCAAGCCCAGATTTTGACAAATCTAGTCTAGTTTTTGACAAATCTAGTCCAAATTTTAACAAATCTAGTCCATATTTTTGACAAATCGAATCCAAATTTTGACAAATCTAGTCTAAAATTTTGATAAATTGAGTCGAGAATTTAACAAATCTAGTCCAAAATTTTGACGAATCTAGCCCAAATTTTGACAAATTTAGTCCACTTTTGACAAATCTAGTCCAAAATTTTGACAAATCTAGTCTAGTTTTTGACAAATCTAGTCCATATTTTTGACAAATCTAGTCCATATTTTGACTAATCTAGTTTAGAATTTTGACAAATCTAGTCGAGATTTTGACAAATCTAGTCCAAATTTTTGACAAATCTAGTCTAAAATTTTGACAATTCTAGTCCATATTTTGACAAATCTAGTCTAGAATTTTGAGAAATCTAGTCCAAAATTTTGAGAAATCTAGTCCAAAATTTTGACAAATCTAGTCCAGATTTTGACAATTCTAGTCCACTTTTTGACAAATCTAGTCCAATTTTTGACAAATCTAGTCCAGAATTTTGACAAATATTGTCCAGAATTTTGACAATTCTAGTCCACTTTTTGACAAATCTAGTCCACTTTTTGACAAATCTAGTCCAAAATTTTGACAAATCTAGTCTAAAATTTTGACAATTCTAGTCCAGATGTTGACAAATCTAGTCCACTTTTTGACAAATCTAGGCTAGAATTTTGACAAATCTAGTCCACTTTTTGACAAATCTAGTCTAGATTTTGACAAATCTAGTCCAGTTTTTTACAACAAATTGTTGTGAACATTTCTCAATTAATTTCTTAAATCCCAATTAACAAATTAATTAAAATTTATTCGTCTAGTTAGGAATGATATCTTAAAATTTCATAAAACTTGGTAAGAATATAAATAATTTCCAAAAGGTTTGGATTTTTTATTACTCACAAAAGTTATATTGGATTGTTTTTATATATGGTATAGGAAAAATATGAAACCTTACCTAATTTTTTTACACTCCCTAATTCACTACCCATTCATTCACCTATAAATAAATGACACAACACATTGAACAAATGCAAACATATCCTTATACATTCATTTCAATTCCCAATTTTTTCAAATCCTTCGATTTCGGTCATTCTTGATCTGAGAAATGTTCGAGTCGAAAGAATCAAAAAGCCAAATAAGATCGGTGTAAGCTACTCGAGTTGATGAAAGATGACCAAAATAAGGGACGCACCCGAATGAAGATTCAAGTTCGTGAGTATTGTTTTCTTAGTCTCTTTAAGAAAAAATTATAGTTTGTTTAACTTGTGCATCATGTACAAATCGTAGTGGATTATTGTAGAATGAGATGTTATGTAGTTTCGTCATATTAGAGGCATGGGACGCGATCTGCGTCCAACCAAATGAAGGTTGGACCGATCCAACCCATTTAACCGAAGGGCAATTTCGTCCTTTCAACAAAAAATCCCTTTCTTTCCCGTCTCCTTCTCACCTGCCCCTCCCAACTTCGTAACTCCGGCTGCTACCGCCGCCGGCTTCATGCCACTGGCCGCCGCCGGCTTCAAGCCACTCGCCTCCACCATCGCCGACGCTCTTCATCATCGGACGGCCGAAAAATAGACGGCAAAACTCATGGTGTGTGAATTTCAAATCGTCGGGAAACGGACGACGGTCATAGGCCCAGATTCAGATCTAGAAGGGAAGACTCGGCCATCGGCGACACTACATGAGGTGGAGCCTCGTCGGAAGAGCCATTCCGAGCAACGTCGGAGCATTGGTGGTGTCGGCAACGACGGAGCGGCGTCGTCTGATTCCAAGGTTGAAGACGATGATTAATTTAGCAATTATGGCAAATTACAATTTAGTCACTCTATTTTAAATTACAGATATTTTGATTGTTTAGTATTAATAATTACAGTTTCAGTCACTAAATTTTATGTTGTTGACAATGTTAGAATAATCTTTGGACTATATAATTGATTAGTTAACTAGTTAACTCGATTAAATAACTAGTTAACTCGATTGTTAACTATTTAACTCGGTTGTTAACTAGTTAACTTGATTGGTAACTAGTTAACTCGATTGTTAACTAGTTAACAACTTGATAACTAGTTAATTCGATTGGTTAACTAGTTAACTCGATTGGTTAACTAGTTAACTCGATTAGATAACTAGTTAACTCGATAAGTTAACTAGTTAACTCAATTGGTTAACTAGTTAACAAGTTATCAACTAAATATCTTATTAACTAGTTATAAGATAATAACCTGTGAGCTAGTTCAGATAACTAGTTATCAACAGAAAAATTTGTTAACTAATTAACAGCAAAAACAGGTGTTAACTAGTTATTAATAGAAAAAGATATTATCTAGTTAACAACAAAAAAATGTGTTAACTAGTTAATTAATTTTGATAACTAGTAATCAACTAAAATTTTTGTTAACTAGTTATCCAAATCATGATGTTAACTAGTTATCAAACAAAAAACGTTATTAACTAGTTATCAGATAAAAATCATGTTAACTAGTTATCAGTTAAAAGAACACTGTTAACTAGTTAACAACAAAAAATGTTAACTAATTAAAAAAAAAATTAAAAAAAAAATCGCCAAAAAGTAGCCGGCGACGGCGGCCGGTCGCCAGAAAGTCGCCGGCGACGGTGGCCGGCTGCCAGAGAGCCAACGGCAGCCCTGGGAATTAAATATTTATTTTAAATATAATAATTAAATTTTATGTGTAAAGTCCTAAATACCCCTAACAATTTAGACCATTGGTCAATGGGTGATCTAATGATTGAGATGAAGGTTGGAAGTTTCCAACCCTTGGAAAGGGTTGGATGGTGATCAGCTGCCTTAGAGGCATAATGCCAATGTAAAAAAAATATATATAAAAGTAGAAATTTTTAACATAAAGGAAGATGAATTCATTATGCATTTAGCTGAGTCAGCGGCAAAGACGTTAACTACTAAAGTGATTTCAGGTCGTGTTGATCTCATTTTCGATGACTTTCCCTCAGGTCGTGTTGATCTCATTTTCGATGACTTTCCCTTAGGGCAGTATATATGAGCCGAGATATGACCTGGCTCGGGCTCGGCTCGATAAGCTGCATGACTTGCTCGAGCTCGTTTCGAGCTCAAAGTGTTGAGCTCGAGCTCGGCTCGTTATTTTTTTGTTGAGCTTGGGCTCGGCTCGAGCTCAGCTCGAAATGAGTTTTAACGAGCCGAGTTCGAATGGGTTCAAGCTCGACTCAAATAAACTCACAAACGAACCTTACTCGAACACAAACTCAATGAGCTCATTGGCTCGGCTCGAATTAAATCGAGCCTTATTCAATCTCAATAAGAGCAACCCAGCATAGCCAAGTCAAGCTCAAACAGAGACAGCCCAATTGTCTAAGTTTTACTCGAGCCAGAATATTAAATTCACTTATTAACTCATTGGATCAGCAATGGCCCAACAATTAATTAGTTAGGCCATCAGCCATTACTCATTTGAGTTAATTTGTGAAAACTTTAAAGCCCACAACTTACTATTTATAAGTGAATGATTTCTCTTACTTTGGTCTTGTAAGCAATGTGGTATAAGTGCTAAGCATATGTGTGCTGCAGTTGTCTGTGTTCATATGTAGGGAAAGCCATCCTCACCAGTATACAAGTAGTTAACTGGAAGGCTGAAAGTAGTAAGCTCTTGTTTGAAACATATCGAGCTTCGCCAAGGCCCCTAGGGAATGAATTATCTCATCTCAACTCATCTCTACATACTACTCACACTCCCCAATTCTTGGACCTGCTGCAGAATCTTGGAACGAACTGGAACTCTTCCAATCTTGGGAAAGGAGTGATTATTGGTCTCATTGATTCTGGCATCAAGCCTGATCACCCTTCGTTTCGCGATGAAGGCATGCCTCCACCTCCTGCAAGATGGAAAGGGAAGTGTGAGTTGAATGGGAAGATGACTTGTAACAACAAACTCATCGGTGCTAGAAGCTTTGACACTCCAGGGAATGTTTCAGAAGATACCTTCCATGGAACTCATACTGCTGGAGAAGCTGCTGGAATGGCGGTTGAAGGTGCCAATGTATTTGGACAAGCTAATGGAACAGCAATGGGGATCGCCCCATTTGCCCACTTGGCAATGTACAAGGTTTGTGTGACTTTGAGAGTTCTGTATTGGCAGCAATGGATGCTGCTATAGAGGATGGCGTTGATGTGCTTTCACTGTCACTTGGTTGCTGTTGGTTTTCTTTTTGAATTCCCTAGGGACATGATTGAAGATGATCATCCCATTGCCAATGTTGGTTTGGTAAATGGACAATCAAATTCTGAGACAAGTTATGAGATCATCATAAGGGTGGTACATTTCCTTAGGGTGGTTGGTTGCTGCAGTTTGCAGTCTCGGTGCAGGTGGGGTGTTGTGGGATATTGGTGTGTTCTATATATAATTGAACTCTTTTATGTTTATGATTCAAAACCATTTATGTTCATGATCTTTAGTGCTAGTTTTTTCTAATTTGTTTGGAAACCATTTATATTCACATGAGTCAAAATCCTTGTTTAGTTCAACCAATGTGGTATATGTAACATTCAGCCTCACTCTTAGTTTTGTTCATCTTAATAATCATGATAAATTTGAGTTATGAAATAATTCAATTTATTTTCATTTTAACAATCAATCCTAAGTCATAATGTCGATTCTATCAACAAAATCATACATTCAATAACATGTTATCACTAAACCCTAATTCATTAAACTCTATAACATGTTAATACGTTATACATGCCAACGTGTGATAACAGATATATAAACTAAGTTATAAAGTCCATTAACATACCGAAGTTTCGAACAATCAACCTTAAGCCATAATGTCAATTCCAAAACCCTAACCCCAAAACCCTAATAAAAAAATATAATGTATTATCCCTATGCCCTAATTCACTAAACTCTGTAACATGTCTATGCGAAGTATCCTTTATCTGGTATTAAAAGATCTAGTAGTCAGAATTAGTAAGAGTTTTCTCACAAAGTATAATTGACTAAAGACGAACTTTTCTAATTAAGGTATATTCTAACAATCATGAATCAACTTGAAGTCATATAACGTTTAATATCAACAAAATCCTAAACTCTAATAATGGGTTATCTGCTTAGCACTAAACCATAATTCTACCATATATCATATTTACATTTTGAAGTTTCTAACAATCAACCTTAAAGCATGACGTCAATTCAAACACCCTAACCCCTAAACCCTAATACACTAAACTCTATAATGTATTAGCCCTATATCCTGATTCACTAAACTCTATAACACGTTATACTTACCAACACAGTAAGTAGTAACTCCAAACTTTAATCTATATAGTCTAAACCGGAATCAGTACTCTCAAATCTCAATTCATAAACATTCATCCCATATTTACATATTAATTATTATATTAATCGAGCCGTAAATGAGCCTTTAACGGGCCAGCTCGCGAGCTAGGCTCAACGAGCCAACGAGCCGAGCTAGCTCGCGAGCCTACCGAGCTGAGCCAGGGTAAGCTCAGGCTCGGCTCATTTGCTCTCGAGCCGGCTCGCGAGCCAGCTCGTTTGAAAACGAGCCGAGTTTCGAGCGAGCTTTTTAGCCGTTTTTTCGAGCGAGCTCCAAGCAGCTCACGAGCGGCTCGGCTCGTCAACAGCCCTACTTTCCCTCTTCTTCAATGATTTTTCGACGATGTTGGTGGAAACAGAGGCGGAGATTGCAGATGTTGGCGGCTGCTATCTTTGGTGGATAGTTGTATTAGCCTATTAGGGTTTCTAAATTTTCACTGGGAGTGAGTTGTTTCCTAAGTTTGTATGTGGGCTTGTGTTGATCCAATATCGTTAGTGTTTATTTGGGCTATTAGCCGATTTTGTATCCTTCGAATGCTATTTTCCCTAGTTTGGGAAAATAACATTCCCCCCTCTACTTGTCAACTTAACAGATAGCCCCCTATACTATAAATCGCTTTTTTACCCCCTTTTACTTCGATCATTTTGCCGTTTGGGTCCTTCCGTTCTAACTTTCGTCTTCGTGATGTTAATTGATGCGCATTCGCTACACCACATTAGCTCCAAATAGTGATGTATTAGCTTACTAAGCGTGTTTTAATTCGTAATATAAGTATATATAATTAGATAGGATGAAATCGATGAATAAAATGTGTGGTTTTAAAATTCTTTGTATTTCATCATACTCTTCGTGATACCTCCCAAACCAACTCTCCATCTTCTACCTCCGATATATCTCTTTGTCGGTGTATGGATGTGCCCAAATTTGATGTTAAGAAGACAAAAGTTGAAATGGAAGGACCAAAACTGCAAAGCAGGCGAAGTAGGAGCGGCTAAAATGAACAATTAATAGTATAGGGGGCTATTTGTTAAGTTGGCAAAGTAGAGGGGGTCAAAGTGCTATTTTCTATAGTTTATATACCACTTCAAAATCATAACATATAGATCACAATACTTTTATTAATTCACTTATTACTCCAAATCTCTCTCATTACAAACCAAATCATTTATTCATAACACAACAACTTCTCAATTAAGGATAAACTTCAATGATTGATGTCAAACCCAAGATAGGAGTGATCTTGTAGTCACGAAACCCAGCATCAACGAACAACTTAGCCCATTCCTTCTCGTCTCTCTCGCGACCGGTCACCAGAATCATCATCAGCATATCGAAGAAGAGTTGAGTCTCGATCTTATCGTCGTTGTTTGCCTTCTGGTTCTCGACCTTCATGTCGATTATGATCACTTTGCCTCCTTCCCTCCCTTGGATTGCTTCTTTGCTCTTCTTCAGGATCTTCACGCATTCCTCGTCGCTCTAGTCGAGTAAAATCCACTACAATAGGCCAGTTCAGGTCATCACTAAGGATTTCGCGTGATTAGGTGAAAAAATTCTATATAAAATTCTCGAAATGAACGTTAAGGGTGTAGACTTTTATACTAAAAATCGTTTCTAACGTAGGCTCTTTTATGAGTTAAACCGAGCTGAGATTTTTCCTAGATCAGGCTTGGTTGTTTGTTTGACTGAGTGGATCAAGCTCTAGCTCGATTTGAGATTTTGTATTCCAGTTAGAGCTTGACTCGATTGTAAAATATGCAACTCAAGTTTAACTTGGTTCGACTAGGGCTTTGTCTTGGTTCAAAATCACAATTAATGAGCTAAGCTCGATATTATAACAAGATCGACTCGATAACCATTATAGTCAAACTCGGTTCGAGTTTGAAGTGAAAAAAAAAACAACTTTTATGAGTCAAGTACCATTTTTTTAATACATACCCACATATCACATGCAATGAATAAGATAAAATTTTCATCTAAACCATCAAACTCGCAATTGAACAGGCTCGTGAATCACTAATCATGCCCTTATCGAGCCATCTAAATTGATCCCAACTCACAAGCAATAGATGACAAGTCAAGCCAGGTTGCGAGCCTTTCGAGCTAAGTTAGGCAGCACGCTGTTCGCTCATTTAATATCGAGTCAAAATCCAGACAATTTTTTTTTGTAATTTTTACGATCCAAAACCTCGAACTACGAGCTAACAACTTACTTTACTACCCCAGGTCTCTGACCATCCTGATTCTTTTAGATTAGTTATTGATCAACTAAAGTCAATCGATTAATCAATCGTTAACCCTTTAACCATAACCGTAAAGCTATACGAACCACGCACCTTCAACAAAACGGCTTCCGCCGCCGAAATCTAGACGAACATGTTCCCACCAACAAACCTCAGATTCCCACCATTTTCAAGCCCCTCAACAACATGCGGAAAATCAAGCACCGTACATTCCATCGCCGGAAACCCACCAGCGATCGCCTTCGCCACCGTGCCCATCCCGCCGCCGACGTCAACAAGTGATCCCAACCCTTCAAACACATGTCTACACGCATTAACCAAAACTTCCGTTACAAGCCTAGCATCACTAGCCATCACATCATTGAAAAACCCGTTCAGCTCCTGGTGGGCCCCAGCGAACTCCCATAACGTCTCCCCGAATGAGTGCCACGTTAGCTCTGTTAGCACATCCAATAATGGTGTTAAATTTTTAGAGTTTGTTGGCTAGATTTGTCATCACTTCCAATATTTGGCATACAAAATGTCATCAAAATAGTAATTACTAGATTTAACATATTTGTGAAAGGTTCGACTAGATTTGTGTATTAGTCCTTATATTTATTACTACAAGCCTATGAATAAAATAAGTTTGTTGATATTATGGGGTTGTTTTCCGCGCGGAAATGATTGCGGTGGAATTAAAAACCAGAAGGGATTCGATTGCTGGGGAAGGGCAGGGGTTTTAATTCCTTGTTTTCCACTATAAACTGAGCATATGAATTTCAAATCAAGGACCACCTAGTGTGACCGAATTACCCTTCCTATCAATCCGAAATAACCCCTACATTCTTTATGCATATCATTTATGACATTTTTTACACAAAATATTCATACAATTCGAGCTCACCAATATTAAAAAAATATTCTAAATTTATTATTTGACAAAACATCAATATTCAAATAATCAACATTATTCCATCAAACAAAAATATTCAAAAAAATCAACATTATTATATACTTATGAATTTTTGGTGTATAAACAAAAATATTCAAAAAAATCAACATTATTATATACTTATGAATTTTTGGTGTATATATGTAAAGAGTATAAAGAAAAGGAGGGAGAAGAGGATTAACAGCCGGCTGTCAGTATACCCAGTAAAAAAAAAACAGAGTGATAAATAGAAAGGCTGATTATCGGCATATACCCAGAAAACATAAACACATAAAAAGATTAATAGAAAGGCATAATCACATACGGGGCAGAGGATGTTATCAGTCGACCTCGATTAATAGAAAGGCATCAACAAAGTATGAAATCAATCACTAACCGGACAAAAAGAAAAAGGTACAAAACAGAGCATTCAAACATAACTCAGATGGATATTGACGATGGACGAAAGAAGAGGAAACGACGATACGAAGGAGGAGGACTCACCTGGTTGAGGACCCGCTCTTGCCGCCGCCAGAAGCTGCTACGGAGAATGATGATGAGGATGAAGACGACTGCTCTGAGAATGACGACTCGTCCTTGACTACTACGTCTTCACACAATGAAGAAAATAAGAAGGATATCTTGGGAAAAATAAGGGGAAAAAAGGGAAAACCTATTGTTTCCGTCCATTTTTTAAGGGTTTTGAAAACCCAGCCGGAGCCCATTTCAAATCCGGCCTGGATTTGAAATCCGGCGGTTTTGTGCTGCCTATTTTGCTCGGAAAACAAAGGAATTGGACCAAGCAGGAATTCGACTCAATTCCTGGCCCAATTACTGCGCGGAAAACGACCCCTATGTCTAATAATTCAAAATATTTGGGTTTTAAATGTTCGGGTCGGGCTTTTCTAGGTTTGACCCGAAACTCGAAACTACCAATTATTCAAGCCCGAGTCCGACCTTGACCAGGCTTCCGGGATACCCGAAGCCTGATTTGACCGGGTCGGGTTTCCCACCCCTAATAGCTATGCGTTAGAAAGAGAAATAGGGGCAGAAAGGTCATTTGAGGGAGGGAAGAGAAAACAAGGTTGGTGAGGCGTTTGGTAGAGACGGAGACCCAAAATTGCGAATTGGGACTGAACGCATTGGAAGGTCCGACCACAGAAGAGAAGGAACACAACACAAGTAAAGTATCTTTCTTCCTTCCATTCCAGCATTAGCTTGCAAGTTCTATTTTAAAAATGTTGTGGTGAAAATGGTAGTCTCTGAAGGAGTGAGCTCTTTTGATAATTTTTACTGGAAATATTAGATTGTAATGGTGTAATGATGTCAGGATCTGCACCTTCCTTTACCATACCATTAAGCAATTAAGCAACTGCACTGCTTCATCCATCAACCCATTTTGGCATAACCCATCTATGATCTATCATGGTTGTGTATGCTATACAACTAGCCATCTTGTTGATCCTCATTCTCTCAACAAGGCTCCTGGCCAAGTGCAGTTTGTCATGTCTACATAAACCATTTAAGAGGGACCCATAGCTAACTTCACTTGGTCTTAACCCTGATGCTTCCAACATTTTCAATAGTCTAAAAGCTTCTTCAAAATTGGCCAAGTTACAGTGCCCATCAATCAAAGAGTTGTAAGAACGAGAATCCGGAGAAAGACCAAGCTGACCCAACCCTCGAGTCTTTTACCATTGAACTAAGCACCATATTTACAAGTATGAGTAGAAGCGTGGGTGAAGGTATTTGGACCATATCCCACTTGATGGGTACTCGATATTAAATGACGGTGTATTAGTCATAATATATCATCTATGTTTATGAAGGGATCAGACTCAATTTCTCTTTCAATCAATCAATTTTTCACTTCAACACATTGATCTCCATGTCCTCTCGAAATCGTAATGCTTTGTAAATCATAGCTTCATCTTGAAAATCTCTTTGCAATCTAGATGCAAAGAGATCTAGAGTTCACCCGATGGGTAATGAGTTATATTGTTATTATACTTTGAGATTTAGGGTCAAAGTAAACAAAATATGATATTTAAAATATGTAGATATTATAATTTCACACATACTAGTATCAAATATATAACGATTAAACAATGTGGCGAGTCACAACTCGGGTAAAATTTAGTCCAATACAAGTCTCAAAATAATAACGGGAACATATTGGATACAAATCACCATCTGAACACTCAACCAAACCTTTCAAATTAAACCACCTGATGCAATACAAATACACACCCACAATAATTCTCAATTAAAAATACTACAAACGCACCGCCCAAACGGGCGGGTCCAATACTAGTATCCAAATATTGTAAATTTCTATGTATATTTGGCTAATGAATTGGGAGAATGGAAAATGGGACCCACACATGAAAGGACACATATTCCACATCAACCCAAGAGAATAAATTAATATATTCTATTTTGAATTAAATGCTCTTATTTTGAGTTAGTTAATGTTTTTTCTTTTGTAACAAATCTAATGTATTTTATTTTGAACTAAGTTAATGTATTTTCTTATGAATTAAGTTGATTTCATATTTAATGAAAGAAAATTAAAGTATATCCAAATTAAAAGAAAATTATATCAAAATATTCGTTATAATTAATTAGTAATGCCTACGTAAGAATAATAAACTAATTTGTAAATTAAAATGATGAGATTAACATTAATTTAGGTTTACACTGAAAACGTAATAGCCATGGCTAAATATAGCCATAACCACATTGGAGCATATTCACTTTTTACTATGTTAAATAGTGTAAAATTGGCTTTAGAAATAGCAATTTTAACTATAGCATTGGAGATGGTCTGAATGTCCATACGATGCTACCTTCACATAGGATGCTTCCTTAACATTGATCATAAGAATCAATGTGTTCCATGACCCATTCTTCTCTCCATTCATGTGTAATTATATGAGCCCATTCATGACTCATTATTCTCTCCATTCATGTGTAATTACATTAGCTTATACGAGTTATGTATTATGTGCCTATAAATAGAGCACATCATTGTATAAATATGAGTTATGTTGTTGGATTGACCATTGACCACCTTGTTGATTCCTTTAGGTATGAGAAAGTGTCACGTTTGCTGAACGAGCTTGGAGGCATATGTTGAAAAAGGTGTGTGCAATATCTACTAATCTATTTTTGGAGCGAGAGAAGGACGCCAAAATCTTTTGGTTTAAGGTTCAATTTCAAAACTATAATCACTACAAGAAAACGCTAAGCTAACGACGGTTTTTATTCATTTTAACAGCGGATAAGCCGCTATAAAATATTCTAACGGCGGTTACATATCCGCTGTTAGGTTGTGTAAAGTAAGCTCACCTAACAGCGGAGGACAAAACCGCCGTTAAGTCTAAAAGCGGTCCGTTTTAACAGCGGTTGCAGCCGTTGTTATACTTAACAGCGGAATCTTTCCGCTGTTACTTTAACAGCGGTTCCAAACCGCTGTTAAATATAACAACGGTTAATTTTATTTTAACAACACATATTTTCCGCCGTTAAAAAGGACATATCACAATTAGGGATCCAGGAATCCAGAATTCTGGATTCATTTCTGGATTTTGAATCCAGATTTCTGAATTTCTGGATCCCCAATTCTGAATTTTTAGGAATCCTGGAGGACAAAACTAACGCTTAATGAACGATTTCATAAACACACAACTAACACTTAATTAATATGTTCTAGGTCCAATACATAATAATAGTGGCTATTCAAGGTTCAGTCACAGAACTAAAATCATGCAATCCTAGCCTACTCGTCTCCGCCTTCCTCATCATCATCTTCATCATCATCCTCATCTGGTGTAGTTTCTTCTGCTGGAACTAGGGCTGTATATGAGCCGAGCCGAGCCGAGCCGAGCTGTAACCAAGCTCGGGCTCGGGCTCGCCTAAATTTTCCCTGGCTCGGGCTCGGGCTCGTTACGAGCTAGGACGGGCCAGCTCGGGCTCGGCTCGTTTATAAGTTGGCTGAGCTCGGGCTCGTCTCGAGCTCGGCTCGTGCTCGGCTCATTTACGATGATAAACGAGCCTGGCTTGGATTTGGTTCGTTTACAATGTCAAATGAACCAAATTCGAGTCGGACTCATTTATCGTTATAAACGAGCCGAGCTCATGATACGAAATATCAAATATATAAGAAACTAAAAAATTCTCCAAAACTACGATATATGTGATACATAATATAGAAAATCACAATTCATAACAAACATTCTCCAACTAATATTATTCAAAATAGCAGTAGGCAGTAGCTTGTAAAAAACGATTCTGGAGTCAGCGAATAAAATCCATCTAATGTTGCTGCTGTGATTGAAGTTTGTGGCGTCACAGACTCAATCTGTTCTGGTTCAGCAATCAACACGCCATCTCCATCATCACCCTATAGCAACTGTAAACGGCTAAACGCCAATCTGCAATTACCGTATAGAATTATCAATACAGTACAGGCCAATCTCCAATTCTCCATAACATTTTCATTTAACAGTACACGCCAAATTGAAGGCAATGGAATAGAAATGCATGTAAATCAATGTTAGCTACCAATTCTCCATAATCATTAAAAGTACAGTACATGGCAATCTCCAATTCTCCATAGCATTATCATTTAACACTACACGCCAAATTTAAGTTGATGGAATAGAAATGCATGTAAAATCAATGTCAGCTACCAGTATAAAATTCATATAGGAAACATGTTAAATAAACTAGCCATTGTTAACCATATTAGTTGATTACTAAAGTAAGCAATAAAAGGAACATGAGAGTAGTGTTTTCTTTTAATTGTACGAGTACTATATAGCCAAATAGATTCAAAAAGAAAACCCATTCAAAGAGTACAGAAGCTCACCATTCACCAAGCAATTCTGACAAAAACTACAGTAGCCCTTAAAACAGAGCCAGTAAGTAGGGGTGGCGATTATCCATCCGCGGGTTTTTTTTATCCATATCCAACTCGATCCATATTTAAATGGATCGGATATGGATCAACACTATATGGATCGGATTTTATTTGGATCGGATCGGATAGGATATGGATTTTTAAATTTTTTCAAGTTGGATTTGGATCGGATTTGGGTAATCCGTTTAAAATTTTACTTATACAAATTTATGAGATCCGCTGCTGTGTCGTACGGTTTCACCATCAGTCTTATTAAGTCATCTGATTTGAACCTAGTTAAGTTAAAACCTCGTCCAAATGAGTACCAAGGTTTAATGCTACTTTGCAACTTATTATTTTTAGTATTTTGTATCTTATCTTACGGCTGGTGGGTTATGCTTTACGTCGTTCCATGTGTGTTACTAATCCAATGGTTAATAAAATTTCATTAAAAAATATGTGATGTTTAATTAATAATTTACACTAGTAGTACCAATAATCGTAGGGTGGAGGATCAATGCACCTAATTAAAGAGATAATTATAAGGAGATAATACTACTTTTACACATGCACCGATGCAGATGCAGAGTCATTTCCTTTGAGTTAGAAGGGAAGAAAAGAGGTGTGAACTAGTTGAAGAAGAAAACATTTGGGTTGGTTGGGTAATTGGATAAAGTCCATCCATATGAAATCCAATCCATATTAAATCCAGTTTAAATGGGTTTGATTATGATCCATCCATTTAAATTGGATATCCGTTTAAATGGTATCCGATCGGATGGATCGGGTGGATGGCCGCGGACTCGGATAAAATTGCCACCCCTACCAGTAAGCTGCAAAACAAAATATCAAAGAAGTTTCAGCAGATACAAGCTGCAGCAAACATGAGGCTAGTGCTGGTAATACTAATTTATACTTGGTAATTGGGCAAGTTCATTGTGGTTTACCTGAAACGTGGACTACGATAAGTGAATTACGACCGACTCTTCTTGTTCTTTAGACGACTTATTTGTAGTCTGTCATAAAATAAAAAATAGTAAATAGCCCTAACTTTAAATTAGAATTGAAGTACATAGAAAGAAACTTTCTCACAAACCATTAAGTTTACCTTGGTACCCTTTCTTGGACCATAATGATTTCGTAACCAATTTTGAGAGCAAAGTAATGCTTGCACGGTCTTTTCTCCTAAGGATGCACGATGACAATCGATTACTCTCCCACCAGCACTAAATGCGGCCTCTGAGCTACCGATGTGATAGGAATCGCTAAGATGTCAATAGCCATCCTAGACAATATCTTATATTGTAGACTATGCTCCTTCCACCATCCAATTACATCAAATTCTGATCCTTTAGGGACTTCGAAAATATCACTTTCAAGATATTTGTCAAGCTCAGATTTTCCAGCAGGGGCAGCAACTTGCTTTTGGACAATAGAATCAAATGCGGCCTTTCCTCGAAGCACCTTGAATTGGACATTTGGAATAATAAGTTGAAAATGAGTTCAACAGGGTAAAGCTATAACACAAGAACAACCCCTAAACCCAGAAAACTTGACAAACCCCTATACTACTTCGAGGAACAACAGCTGCAACATATTTCGATTTAACCTGAGTACATTTAGATTCCATTCCAACCACCTATATTTTCTTGACGTACAAACTGCAGAACCATCTACCTGATATAAGCAAGTTTTCTAGGTCGTCGGTTGAACACAACCATCTAATGAAGGAAGGAAGATCACAGAATCAAATAGACTCTCCCAACGAAATCAAATTAGCATTGCAACAAAATCAAATTAGCATCAAGATGGGTTTCAAATTAGCAGAATCGAAGAATTAGCAAGCTAGGGTTGTGACAGAGGATAAGAAGATGGAGAAGAAGAAGAAGAACCACCACTGACCTGGAGTATGAGACTAGGGTTGTGACTGTGCTTCTATCACCTGCAAACTATAAAAATGGCATCACAACTGCACTAATGTTGGCTGCAAGATAGAACAACAAAGAAAATTCAGTTAAAAAAAATGAATTTCAGAAAAGATGCTTGCGACAAAGAAGACTGCGACTTGCGATAGAGAAGAAGGAGGAGGAGGAGGAGAAGGAGAAGAAGCAGAAGGAGGAGGAGGAGGAGGAGGAGGAGGAGAACAAGCAGAAGAAGAAGAAGAAGACGACTAACCTGGGAGTTAGGGATTCTGAGATTGTGTCTGCTAAGAAGAAGAAGAAGAAGAAGAAGAAGAAGAAAAAGAAGAAGAAGAAGAAGAAAAAGAAGAAGAAAAGTTAGGGATTCTGAGATTGTGTCTGCGAAGCAGAAGAAGAAGAAGAAGAACAAGAAGAAGAGACTGAACCGTCTTGAACTGAGAGAATGAGAGATTGAGAGTGAGATTTTTTTGGGGTGGGAAAACATTTTCCTCGATATTACTAATTTTTTGTGGGAATTAGTTATTATAATAATCATAATAGAGATTAGGATTATACTTTAAATTTAGAAATTATATTAAATAATAGTTCACGAGTTATAATTGAGCCAGCTCGCGAGCCTGGCTTAACGAGCTAACGAAACGAGTTGGCTCGCGAGCTTGTCGAGCCGACCAACGTGTTGGCTCGAGCTCGTCTCATTTAGCTAACGAACCTGTTCACGAGCTAGCTCACTTACGACGAGCCGATCTTACGAACGAGCTTTTGTGAAATAAATCCGAGCCCGAGCCCGAGCGGCTTGCGAACAGCTCGGCTCGTATGCAGCCCTAGCTGGAACCCTACCACTCCCACCAGCATCAGAGCTACCAGACGTATGTCATGGTGCGGTGCTACTTGCAAAAAGAGTTGCAAAGTTCTGCATCTCCGGTGAGAGTTGGTTTCCACCAGAGAGCCGCTTCAACTCTTCAATCATTGCGAGACCAAATTGTCTCATCAGTGGGTCTTGGACTTGCAACGTTGGAGTAGCAGTAGAGGTAGAGCCTCGTTTGTTTTGGAATACCTGAAAGAAGAACAAAAAATGTAAAAAATAAAAAATTTCGGCATGACCTATCTGCAAATTGAACATATACTCATACTCTTCAATCTGCAAAACTAACAAAACTCCAACACATTTCTACAAAACACCTACACACAATAGATTCTGCATGACCTACATGCAGCATATATGACCCAACACGAACAAACCTCCAACACACATTTCTACTAAACACCTAAACACAAATAAGATTGACGTTGCACATATGAAGCAATTTAATTCACTATCTAAGAGATTACAAACTCACCACGAAAGGCTTCTTTCCTGCTCCCATATGACGCATACGTCCTGCCTTCTCTTTTCCTTTGCACACTCTCCCCACAGCATCGTCCGGACCAATTGCAGGGTCAATATCCAGATTCGCAACATTCTCCTCGACTTCATGCTACAAAATACAACATAACTAGAATAACGTTGTGCACATTTTACAATCGAAAACATAATATTGTGGATACTTACATACATATTCTTCGTCTCTTCGTTTGGCCATCCTTTCTTACCCGGTTTGTGAGTAGCTAGAAAGAGGTCCCCCTAGATATCGGTCCACCCTTCTCTTTCTCCTAAACGAGTAATACATGCAAATCATGCTACTAATTTTAGAAGATTCTAACTATTACTAATGATAATGTAATGTGTACCTTTTCCTCTTGTGTTATGTTGAAAGGCTTTGACCCGTGCGTGTGGTAAATCTTCTGAACCGCCCTGTTAGCCTTGTTGGTTGCAGATCGCTTTTGGCCTTTGGTTCCCATCCTGTACTTCACAAACCTCTCCCAATCTCTGTCATCATAGTTCTCATTCGGTTTGTGTTGTATGAGATAGTCCTGGTCATATTGTCCTTCCCCGAACACTCCACTCCATACCCTGCCTCGATGCTCCCTCCACTTCTTGCCCGCGTCCTGGAGTACGTACTTCTTCATATCGTGCTCATCCTCAGGTACCCGGGTGAACCTTGGCTACACAAATTTTGACAAGAAACTGTTAATTACTAAAATGTTACATAAACATAAAATCATTCACAACGATTAGTAATGTAAATATTATACGTACCACTATGTATGAGTCCCAAATAGTAGCCTTATCCAGGTCACTAACATACCTCCAATCATCTGGACCAATTGGTAAGTTGTCCATAGCGATAATCTTACCAAGCACCTGTCGTAGGTACTTACCTTCTCTCCCACACGGTACTCGCCCTGCATCAAGCGGCACCAAAATCCTCTGACCATCAAATCCAACCTCCATCAAATCACGAACTTGCCATTTCTCAGTTGTTACATTACCAAAAGCATCTATAAATTCAAAGATAAACACATCAGTATGAGATATAATAATACTGAATGAAAACATCACAAAAATCTTTCTTCTACAGGTATACATACCAACCATGTGACACTTGTACCAGCTATTTTCGTTGTCCTTGTTTGGCCACCGTCCGTCATCGCCTCCATCTCCACCAGCGCTAGCACCTCCCATCACATCTGCCATCTCTGCATGATTTAAATAACGAAACTTTTATTAGCTATTTGTTGAATATACTCTTCAAAGCAAAAAATTATCATGAATCTAATTACATGGTATGATCAATCAAAGTCTGCTTGAACACCGCTTCGTGAAAGAAGTGTGTTTGAGCCATCATCAACAATATTGGGTAACACTGGCAGTTGGAATGTCTTAGAACCTATTCCAGAATTTGAAGCATCACCCATTTCATACAAATCTCTTGGCTTAATATGTATAGGAATACACCATTCTTTGTCTTTCATATCGGTTACATAATACACCATCTTCACCAGACTTGCTGCTACATATGGTTCATCTCCAGCTTGAGTGCTAGTATGTATGAGATGAGAAAAGTTCAAACATTCGAATCCCAAATCATCCTTCTTGTAACCCCTACTTGTAAGGGTGTTAGCCCATTTGCATTTGAATACAGTCACCCATCTTCCACAGTAGTTCAACTGAATGATGTCTTCCAATTTTCCATAATACGGCACCGAACCCTCAATAGGGTTATTGTCCACTGAACTAGAATAGCTTTGAGTACCCAAACTAACAAAAACTTCACTATTTTGTGTCATCATAATCTGCTATCGTTCTAAAGTATGAAATCTATAGCCGTTGACATAAAATGTTTTGAACTTCTTAGCTTCAACAAGTGGTCCTCTTGCCAGCATTTTCATATCCGAAGAATGAGTCGCCACCTTATCGTTAATAATCTTCATTGAAAAAGATAAACAACTTTAGACAGCCTATATGGATTTGATGACACAAACTTGATCATAAATACTACTTACCCGCCACTTGAACCATTTTGGGAACTCACGATGAATTGTTTTCTCCATTTCAGAAGCTGCTCTTCTTTGTGCAGCTACACCTCGATACTTGCGCTTAATGATGGATCTGTATTCACTAAGCAAACCAAGTACAAAATGTTTGTTAATTTTCATGTAATCTTTGTTTTTCTTGTTGAGCTACAAAAGGATCAACACTTACTCGATGAAAGGTTCAACACTTTCGATGTTAAACAATACATGTCGATGTGCTTGTAGTAATTCTTCTTCCAGCATTTTGTATGGTGTTCCTTTTCCAACTGTTTTGCCAACTACAGGAAATATGTCAGATGAATGAATCGTTTGATCTTCGTCGGGGTCGTGAACTCGTTTCTCACGAGTGAATCGTGACTCCACAGTGTCATCCAGATACATTGATGAAAACGTACAAATTTCATCATTTATCCAGCCTTCAGCAATTGAACCTTCTGGTTGTGCCCTGTTCCCAACAAATCCTTTCAATTTCCCCAGAAATCTCTCTATTGGATACATTCATCTGTATTTAGCTGGTCCGCCTAGACGAACCTCTTCAACCAAATGAAGTACCAGATGTACCAACACAGTGAAAAAAGAAGGTGGAAAGATCATTTCCATATGACACACAACCATGACAAGCCGGTCTTGAATAGCATCTAAATCGTTGTTGTTCACAACTCGTGCACATAAGGCTTTAATGCACGAGCTGAATTCAACGACAACAACAACAACTTGCTTTGGCAACACATTTCTAACTGCAACAGGTAAAACTTCGTGCAACAAAATATGTGCATCATGAGTTTTCATCCCAAACATCCTTCGTTGGTCTAGATGCACACAACGTGAGATATTACTAGCATAACCTTCTGGAAATGACAAGCTCTTCAATGTCTGCAGCAGTGTGTCAATTTCTTGCTTAGCCAAAGTGAATAACGCCGCAGGACATCTGTCATTCTCATCGGGCCATAACTCTTTCTTAATGTTCAAAGCTACTAGATCTTTGCGGGCTGCCAAATGATCTTTTCTTTTGTCCTTGTCATTCAATAGTGTGAAAAGAATGTTATCACACACATTCTTCTCAATGTGCATTACATCGAGATTGTGTCTCAGAAGAATGAACTCCCAATACGGCAGTTTAAAGAATATGCTCTTTTTCTTCCATTGTTTCACATTTTTGTCGCTCATGTCTCGAGACCTCTTCTTTTCTGTTTTTGGATCTTCAATCTTGCCAAATGTTACATTGACATTTTCAAGTTGCTTGAGAACCTCAGAACCTGTAAGTAGAAGTGGTGGACCCCTCTCCTCTACTTTTCCATCGAATCTTCTTCGTTGTTGTCTAAATTGATGGTTAGTTGGCAAGAACCGACGACTCCCCATAAATGCATTCTTCCCACTACTTGGCAGACGTAAGGGTACCGTGTCAGAGTTACAAGTAGGACAACTCTTGCCAGTATGGGTGTTCCACCCAAACAATACCTCCAATCCAGGAAAGTCATTGATTGTCCACATCAATGCAGCTCTCAACTTAAATGTTTCCTTCTTACTAGTGTCATAAGCCTCAACTCCTTCCCACAAAGTTCTCAGCTTGTCAATCAATGGAGCTAAGTATACGTCTATGTCATTCCCAGGTTGTTTATCACCAGGAATGATGCTGGACAATATGATGCTAGTTTGTTTCATACAATTCCACGGAGCTGTGTTATAAGGAAATAATAGTATAGGCCAAGTACTATGGTTGGTACTCATAGTACCAAATGGATTGAACCCGTCACTGGCAAGTCCAAGTCGAACATTACGAGGGTCACTTGCAAACTCAGGATACAATAGATCAAAGTGCTTCCAAGATTTTGAATCTCTGGGATGTCTGAGTATTTCATCAGTCGTCTGCTCTGTTGAGTGCCAAATCATATCATTCACAGATTTAAAAGTCATGAACAACCGCTTCAACCGCGGGATTAATGGGAAATAATGAAAAACCTTATTGGGTTGCGGCTTCCTCTGCTGAGTAACAGAAGAATTTCCCTGAATGATTGGCTTCGGAGTTTTGAACCGAGATTCTTTGCAAACAACACAACTCTGATCAACTATGGTATCGCCCCAATATAACATGCAGCCATTGCGACATGCATCTATCTTGTTATACGACAACCCCAAAGCTTTGACTGTTTTCTTTGTTTCACACACAGACTTTGGAATATCTGCAAAGTCAAATGCTTCTCGTAACAATTCAAGTATGTTAGACATTGCCTTCTCGCTAATCTTGTACATTTACTTAATGTGATACAGTCTGAGTATAAAAGACAGCTTGGAGAACTTTTTGCATCCAGGGTACAATTCTTTTTCCCCGTCTTTCATGAGACGAACAAACTCCAAATGTTGAGGTTCTGTTGATTCGGTATTTGAACCAGACGGTCGTTCTCCCACAGCTTCATTCTCGTTCATCATTTCAGAAGTGACACCCCCTCAAATTGGTCTTCTCTAACAACTCCAAAAGCATCGTGCAACAGATTCTGCATCTCTTCAACGTGGTCATCATGCACAGAATTAATGTCTTCAGTAGACGGAGCTATAGCAGTATTCAACATTGTAGTATGATAACTTGAGGAGTCTCTATCACTTAGTTTCTCGCCATGAATATTCCAGAACTGATATTTGACTGGGAATGAACGGCATAACAAGTGTTCCAAGACCATGTCACGATTTAGTCGTTTATTAAAACGACATTTGGTACAAGGGCAAGGGATGGTTTGCACCCCAGGACGGGTATGTGCAAAGGCGAAATCTAGAAACTTTTCAACCCCATCTACGTACTCCTGTGTATTTTGTGGCATGTGGATCCAAGACTTATCCATACTTTATACCTAATGTACCTAACATAGTTGAAATTCTAGTAATTAATAATTGATGCGTGTGCAAAAAATGTACTAGGGTGAAACGTTCTGAAATATTAAAAAATTGGGCATGACCTATTTGTAATAACTTCTACTCACATACCCTTCAATCTGCAAGAAAACAAACTTTCTAATCTAATATATTCCTATTTAACTACACATGCATAAAATATATGTACAAGCATACTATCATACATATTAACAAAAATTATAACTCTATATATATGGCTAATTCAGTACACATGCACAAATATACAAGCATAACAACATTTATATTAACATACATTAACACTATATATGCCTAGTTCACTACATGTATTTGACAAATATATAAGCATAATACCACTACACATGTACCCATTAACAACATTTCATACACAAGTACAAATATAAAGTAGAAGGCTAACCTTGATTTGATGAATACGAATCGAATGAGATAGGATGTAGTGGATGAGACTAGCATGGTAAGCAACCAAAATCTCCTCGAGAAAACCTAATTAAATGTAATAAACAAGTAAGAAACAAAAGGGAATCAAAAGAATGACGAAAGCCTCTTGCTGCTACAAAGTACTAACAAAACATAATACAGTATATACCGGCAAGCGGTTCGATTATATTAATGGCGGGATTACAAACATTCAACATATACATAAACATCACACAATGCTTTTAAAAGCAACAAATCATCAAAATTCGACCATTTCAAAAATCCCTAATTTCGGACAATTTTGGTAAGAAAAGTCTATGAGAATATGCAATTGGAGGGGCAAACGACATCCAATCTATCCCAAATTCAAAATATAGGCTAATTACACCACCAATTTCATTTATATAAACTCAATTTCCTGTAATCACAAATTAAAAAATTAGGGTTCTAAGCAAACCTACCTAAATTCAAGTAAATTCAACTATCATAGACCAAAGTACTGAAATGAGTATGTAATTTGCAAATAATAGGAGATATTTACCTTAAAATCGAGTTATAAACCCGAAATCGAGTTGGGGACAATGTGGGTGTGTGGTGCTGTGGTTCTGTGTTTCTGGCGGTGGATGACGGACCAGCGGCGAGCGGACGGATGGCGACGGGCAGACAGACGGCGACGGGCGGACGGACGGCGGTGGGCGGACGGACGACAGGGAGGAAAGCAGAGAGAATGCAGAGAGGAAGAGAGTTTTGCCTTCAGCTTCAGAATGAAATCGTGGTGGCTGGTTCTGGAATTGAAGATCTAATTTAACAGCGGTTTTAACCGCTGTTAAAATAACCGCTGCTAAGTGGATGGCTAACAGCGGATAAAACCGCTGTTAAACTTACGAAACGACAGGTCGTTTTCATATGGCGGGCTTTGGCGGGAGGAATGGAATTCCGCGGACATTGTAGTGGATGGCTAACAGCGGTTGTATCTCCACTGTTATTTAACAGCGGATTTTTAAATATCCGCTGTTAGGCAGTATAATCTAACAGCGGATTACTGTCCGCTGTTAGACTTTCGATGTTAAACCTCCTTTTTCTTGTAGTGAATCGAACAAATTAGGTGGGAGTATTCAAGTAATTTGAATTGGACAAATTTTATTTCGATGATGATTTTGTTGTATCTATGTTTTCTTTGTTTATTGTTAAATTTCATTTTTCTTTGATGCGAGTGTAATCAATGTTAAATTCATAATTGATATAATTAACATTTTTATCATCAATTGTGGCTGCAATTTAGTGGTTAGAATATCACGTTGTGGCCGTGATGACCTGGGCTCGAATCCAAGCAGCCACACATAAAATGATTTTTATTGTTAATTTCATTTTCCTTGATGCGAGAGTAATCAATGTTAAATTCATAATTGATATAATTAATATTTTCATCATCAGTTGTGGTTGTAGTTTAGTGGTTAGAATATCACGTTGTGGCCGTGATGACCTGGGCTCGAATCCCAGCAGCCACACATAAAATGATTTTAAAAATTTATATTTTCATGAGTACAAATTTGTGATTTGAATGATTTTTTATGGTGAACTTTAGCTTTATTTCTTTAGTGAACATGATCGATCTAAGAACTAAAACAGAAGGTCGGAAAAATCAAATTTTTGTGTTTGTAATATGGCCATATGGGCAAGCCCATTAACAAAATTAGCCGAAGAGTACATGAATACAAATCCGAACAACATCCGATCATAACTCTCCCAACCCAAAATGTCAACTGAAAACAAAAGTAAAAGTAAAGTCAACTCCAAGGTAGTGCGCCAAATCTTCACCTCATAGTTCCAACCCGGCAACCTGCTCTGAACCTAACCTAACCACGCGCACCTGAAAGGGGAAGAGGGGGGGGGATCAATTTCCTAATGAAATTGAGTGAACCCACTGGGTTTAACTATGCGTCGAACCTAACCTGAAGAGCGATCCCAACTCCGCACACAAACAACAATGGAATCTGACACAACCATCCAGTTTTAGTACCCTAAATAGTCTAGGTGATCACACAAGGTTCGCATCTCAATTCAGCATCCACAATTCATGATAACATTAATACATGACAGTTCAACATGCACAAACTCAACAACAAACTACCGCCAGCTCAACATCATACAGCAGAGGAAACATCATGCATAATACAAATCATCCATATCATGTAACAAGTGGTCTCCCAATTCGATTCATACTCAGACAATTCTCAAACAAGCACAGACTTCACTCACACTCATTCATATGAACACACGCATTCACCACCGACACATACACCACAATCACATACTCGACACATTCATTTATCTATGTGAGTTCATTACGCGCCAATAAGGAGTTGTTCCCCCTCTATCCCGCCGGCCACAGGCGCACCCTCTCATCCAAGAGGGTCCAAGACGCATCCTCAACGGATCCCAATTCCATGGACATTTACAAACTCTCCCTCGGGAGTTAGCAACTAATCCTCGGTACTCGACCAAGGTGATCTACCCACGTAGACCGACCTCAACTCATATCCTTGGGGTAACGTTGGCTCCTTCCGATTCAACCAATTCAACAAGGCCAGTTCTCAAACTATTCATTCAAACAATCCATCAAGATTCCTCATCAATACCATCCACATTACTCAACAAATCCATCAACCACTCCATTGATGAACCGTCGTTGTGCGGGTTCAATCAAATACTACCAAGCTGGAAGCTAGGGTAGATCGTATTCCACGGGTCTTCTAATGATTGATTACTCAAATATAAAGGCAAATTACTCATATTAAACACTTTGTGCGTGGTGTGAGTTCCACGACTTCTAATTCTAAGAAATGCACGGAAATTAAAAATTAAAACTGAAAACAGATTGAAAGATTGGTTGAAAACAAAGATGACAGACAAGCTTAGACTTTGAATCCCCCTTCGTTCACCAGAGCATTGGCAATCAACAGATCAGCGGATTTCGATTCTCGTTCAATCAATTCTAAGACACCACCATAACTCCTTACCCTTAGGTTTAAGACTGGCGAACGTTCGCCCTATCCGATCTAGCTACCAAGATTAATTAGCCGCCCGGGTACGGTCACCTCTCGCAATGACTTAACTTAACTGGTGCAATTACTAATGATTTATGAGTTACTCTTGCAGTGGATTAACCCTAACTAGTTCCTTCGAAAGGCACACTCCAATGATTAGGTTAATTGTTCGATTTGATGTTTTAAAGTAAGGCGAGCGTTCGCTTCTATCCTTAGCTTAACAAGAATCTAATCTAGGTGATCAATCCAGACAAGAAACATGAACAATGAAAAACAAATCAAACATGAAAAAGAAACTGATTGAACTTTGAATCTAATCACCGCCGATCCGTGACCGCTTTAAAGCCCTGCACTTAGGGTTCATCTAGTCTAAGCTCTACGAGTTTAGCTACTCATGTTTTTCACAAAAGAATCAAAGACAAAGATAGAGTTCATCTTGAACATAGGAAGAACAGAAAAGGATCTGAAAAACCTAATTAAGATGTCTCCGGCAGAACTTCGATCTCCGGTAAGCTGCAATCCTAGCTTCGAGTCTTCGAGCTGAAAGGGATGGCGTCACGATCCCTTCCTGACTCTTTGAACTCTAAACTCTCCTCCAGAACTATTGAGAATTCTCCAAGTATTTGGTATTAGTTGTATATTATGAAGTATGAAGTATATTTGATTTAGGGCCGCCGGTTAAGTATTTATACTTAACCCTAATTCTGCCGATTTTGCCTGGAATTTTTGCCGAAAATGTGCTTGAGTTTTCGCCAAAAATTCCTTTGTAAAATGACCGATCGCCGGCTGAATTCTCTTGTGATTTTCGGACGCCGGGTTCTTGGCGAAAACTTAGTGTTTTCGCCGAAAAGTTGCCTTTGTAAGCTCTGCCGATTTGTTCATGAGTATTCGCCGAAAACTCCAAGGGTTTTCACCGAAAACTTTAGTCTAAAATGGGGCAGGGTTTGGTTCGACTTGATTGACTCCTTGGATTGATTCCGGTGCGATTCCTCGAGGTTCCAACGCCTTAGACATGTCCTTGGCTACTTATTTGACGGCAAAAATCTGTGCTAACATAGAAACACTAGAAAACCATCAAATAGACCCGAAACGGGCCAAAGTAACACAAATGGCACGAGGTAGAGCAATTGATTGAATATTCGCTATTCTACCCTAAAAACCATGTCTTAAGCAAGGAAATGTCGCTTAAATGAGGCTGATAATCACGTCAAATCGAGTGTCATCATCCATCATTATACCACTTCCGAACCACGTTCACATATCACAAACCAATCAACCACACATATCATCCAAGCAATTCAATTAATCCACTCAAGTCCTCTATCCAATTCCATGTTCTAATTCCATTAACCAATCCATAAGCCAATTCCACGTACCGATTCCATTACTCAATTCTAAGCATCATTCTGCAACTCTAATCATATTATCAATTCACATCTCAACAGAGCACCCCTATCACTAAACCACACATAACACCAATCTTCCCTTCACGCAAGGCATCATAACATCAATGTCATCATCGCAACCACATCACACTTCATTCATCATTCTACATAACACAAACAGTTTAAGGGTAAACGACTAGCTCACCGGCCACCCCCACCTACAAGTACAAGGGTAGCCATGTCATGAGTCTCAGGCTTACCCTCATGTCCATCCTTCATAGGACGACCCCACATTGGCAGGGCCATCCACCTGTTCATCACTTAAAGGGCGACCCCACATTGGCAGGACCACTCTCCTGCAACCACAACTGACAGTGCAAGATACAGATACAGTTTACAAGAGTCACATCCCAACCCTCCTACACTCATTACTAAGTCTGATCCATTTAGCAACATTGTTAATCATTTTCCCCAATCCGAGCATCAATCAATTCATCGCTTAACAACCACACAACAAGCATCAATCATCACAATTCACAGAACAATCAATTGCAGTATAGTTTTCCCTTTTACTCTCTTCCAATTTCATGCAAAGCCCTACATTCTTCTAAGTCAAGGTTGCAACTCCTCACACCAACCAATACTACCTATCGTACGCTAAACCCTCACCTGAAAAGAAGACGAGGCTCTAAAACAACTTCCAGAACACGAACTACCAAACTCTACAACACAAAAAATGAAGCTTCTTCCTTCTGCCACTGACAGCACCCCGCTCCAAAATATCCAGAACCACGACATGTGATCTCTTCCTCTCGTCACCACGAACGCGTAATAAGAAAAGGATCCCCAATCGGAGCTCTACAACTCCCAGAATCGGGGGGTTTTTGGTTCGTCAAAGGGATTTTCGGGGAAAGAGAAAGAAGGGGAAGTTGGGAATTTCTGTCAAAAATCCGTCTTTTATAGTCAGACCATGATACACGGCGTGTATTGCTGATACACGGTCGTGTATCACAGTCTGCCCATCTTGTAACTTCAACCCGACTCAACCATGAACGTCCCGGACTTCGATGGGGCCTTAAGAACATTATTTCCAACGTCTCAACCACTCAAACTCGAGTTCCAAACCGTTCGGCTGGGAGGGGATGTTACACCCCGTCTGTCAATCGAGATCATGGTCGGAAGAATATCCTGCGTTGCCCTCCACAAGAAGTGTTTAAGTGGGGGCGGTAACTCCAGTTGCCAAAGCTTTGTCCAATCCACACCAACCCGAATGCCTAAATAAATGCTCCATCGCAAGCCTATAAGCTGATCGAACGGAATAATTACCATCCCTAGTAAGCTTCCATACGCGTTCGTCTTGCTCAAACCCCTCTGGAGCCTTCATCCGCAATATGCATTCCACATCCCTACTGCCAAAGAGGTCCTCCACACATTCCTCATCCCAGCTTGGGAATGAGTAGGTCACTAACCACAATGCTCTCAAGTTCTTCAATTTTGTCAGTATCAATCCAACTGTTTCTGTCACCTTGACTGAATGGCCATCACCGAGCCTCCATCGATACCCCAGTTGAACCATCTCTTGAGTAGCGTGAACACTCTTCCAAATAAATCTTGAGCTACCGCCCTCCTTAGTTGAAAGAAAACTTCATTTTGGATAATATTTAGCTTTGTAGATTCGTGAAACAAGAGCGTTTGGGTCAGTCAATAATTTCCAACCCTGCTTACCCAATATGGCCAAATTGAACCCCAACAGATGTCGGAACCCCATCCCTCCAAACTCCTTCCGCACACTCAGTCGTTCCCATCTCAACCAGGTAATTCCCCACCACCATTGCTTTTTTACCCCACCAGAAACTGTTTATCATGCATTCAATTAATTCTGCAATCGATTGAAGCACAAATTTTACCAAAACTTCCCGCCCCGCATTTGAAAATTTCTTGTCGCGCCAAGGTTAGATACGCTTCCATATCTGATCCTTCACATGCTAAAAATACGCCTCTTGTTCCTTCCGACACACGAGGGCAGCCCCAAGTATCGACAGTGTTTATCGGATTCGAGATTCGAATAATTGCTAAAATTTCTTCTCCGAGCATCTCATGAGTGTTTCTGCTAAACATAATACCGAACTTCTGGTAATTAATGAGCTGTCCGGAATCTTGGGCATACACTTCCAAAACCTCCTTAAACTCCCTAGCCTCCTCAATCTCCGCCCGAATGAAAAGGAAGCTTTCATCCGCAAAGAGCAAATGTGAGACTGGAGGTGCTCCTCGACAAACTCGCGTTCCATGTAATCTACCCTCCTTCTCCACTCTTCGTAAAATGGCCGAGAGGCCTTCTGCACCAAGAATAAACAAAAAAGGAGAGAGCGCGCAACCTTGCCTCAACCCTCTAGTCGGTACGATCGGCTCCACATTGTCATCTTTAATCAAGATAAAATAATGAACCGATTTAACGCACATTAAAAAAAGGTTTGTCCACTTCTCCCCAAACCCAAACCTCCGCAATACAGCTTCCATGTACGGCCACTCGACCCGGTCATAAGCTTTCGAAATATCGATCTTCACTGCCACCTCGCCAAACTTCGCGTTCTGCCGCCGTTGCATGCTATGGATGATTTCAAACGCACCATCACATTATCAATGATTGACCTTCCTATCAAGAACGTCGACTGCTCCTTCGACACCAACTTAGGCACCACTTTTTGAAGCCGATTTGCAAGCACTTTCGCCACCACCCTGTAAAGTACGCTGCACAAGGAACTCAGTCGTAAGTCTTTCATAGAGATCAGGTTGTCCACCTTAGGAAGTAAAACGATGTTGGTCTCATGAATCTCCATCGATAAGGCTCCCTCCTCCAATCACCGGATGCCCGCATCAAAATCGTCATCTCCCACCACATCCCAGAAGTGCTGATAAAAGCCTGGGTTGAAGCCATCCGGTCTCGGAGCCTTGTCCGCGTCCATAAAAAAATAGCTTTCGTGAACTCCTCCTTTGTGAATGCGGCCTCCAGGAACTCCACATCACCTGCATCCAAATGACCATCAATTTCATAAGTTATATTTTCTGGTGAATAAGCACCTGTGACAAAAATCCCGCTGAAATATGTACGTGCCACTTCCTCCATCTCCTCCTTACCCGTCACCTACTCGCCATCATCATTTCTCAACCCCTTGATAATTTTCTTCTTTCTTCTTCCATTTGTCACTCTGTGGGAGAATTTTGTATTACGATCTCAATCCTTCATCCAAAATTGCTTTGCGCGTTGTTGTCAATGTGCTTCCTTCCGTTGGACAAGTTGAACGAACTTTTCCTTGTATTGTCTCTCCTCGTCAGCCACCTCGGCCCTCGTGTCCTCCCTTAACTCCTCCAATCACCTATTAACGTGCTTCAGCTCCCTACTAAACAGCGTTGCCTTCTGCCTCCCCCAATTCTCTAAAACCCCCGCACAAACTCCCAACTTACCAAACACCCCATGTCCTCCGCCCTCTCGCCAAGTACGTTCGATCATTGGCCGCAGTTCCTGCTTCATTACCCATTTATTTTCGTACCTGAATCGCCGCCTGCCAATCTTCAGAATCAACCAAGTCGTATTTAGGATCAATGGCACGTGATCAGAGATAGGCACCGCCACCGAACACAACGTTGCAGGGGGGAAACGCGACGTCCAATCCGGGTTGGCCATAGCTCGGTTGAGCCTCGATTGAATTCCATGCGGCTTCCCTTTGGATCTTGACCAAGTAAATGGATACCCCTCCAACTTCACATCCACTAAATTACACTCCGACACTGCCAACCAGAATCCATCAATTAGCTGTTGGGGCTGTTCATTCCTTCTCTTCTGCTCATGTTGGTGTAGAATGTCGTTAAAGTCACCAACGATGCACCACGGGCCGCTTGTTCGATTTGCCACCCCTATCATAATATCCCATGATTCCTTTCTCCTACTTCATTCCGGACATCCGTAGAATCCGGTAAATCGCCAGCTTCCTCGATCATCATCCTGCACCTCCACATTTAACACATGTTGATTAAAATTCACCACCATCACCTGATCCTTCTCCTTCCAAAGAATACCAAGTCCCCCGCTTCGTCCTTGAGCTGCAACAGCGAGACAGCCTTCGAACTTTATCTTGACCATAATTTCCTCCATCTTCCCACTAGCCTTCGAACTTTATCTTGACCATAATTTCCTCCATCTTCCCACTACTAACCAGTGTTTCTAAGAGAAACACCACATCCGGCCTATGAGTCTGAATTAACTCACTCAACACCAACTGCTCGAGGTTGGCCCAATCCTCAGCAGTTCTGGGCCATGACGATCACGATGACGGGCAGACCGATTCCTCTCAGTCTACCGAAGCCCCGTTTTTTTACACGCAACCGTTCTTCTTAGGTGATTTCGAGGGCTTACCACCACCAAACTCCACACCCTCCAAACTACTCGACCCTCTATCCTTCTCCATGTTTCTACGTCGCTTCCTGTCATCCTGGATATCCAGGACATTCCTCTCACTACCCACCACCTCTATTCCATGTATGATCGGAAATGTGCGCTGTCAGTCTACTCGCTCCAAGTTCCCCACCAAGTCTCGAACCCAGTCGCCATTATGTCATCCGCGCTCCCCCCCCCCCCCCCCCCCCGTACGTGACTTCCACCTCCCAGTCGTCCCTCTCTCCTTCCCTCTTTCCCCCTCCTTCCTAACTAGCCATTTATCACCTCATGATGTCCTTGCCTGCTCGGAGCCGCACGTAACTCCTCATCCCACAGTCGAACAATCTTGTCAGCCAGAACTCTGTATAGTACCTCACAATATCGATCGATGTGCCCCATCTTTCCGCAAATGTAACAAAAGTTGGGCAACCTCTCTTATTTGAACTTACATACCACACTCTCGCTTTGGTTCCTCCGGATCTTCTTCTCCCTCTTCAATGGTTTCCTGATATCCATCCTCACCCTCAGCCGCATGAAAGAGTCCTCGTCGACGTAGACGTTCGCATTGTCGAACGACACAAGGTGTCCAACATAGTCACCCAGCCCTTTACCAATCGCCATTGTATAGAAACTCGGAGGTAACCCATGAACTTGTATCCAGAAATCAGCATATCGTAAATCCACTCTCGTCGAGTGCTCTCCTTGCTTCAACTCTCTTAGCACCAATAGGCTTTGGTCAAAGTTCCATGGCCCACCCTCCAGCACATTCCTTAGGTCAATCTCATGAAAGAATCAGAACAATAAAAGCTTTCCTCCCAGCTCCTCAATCGAGACTCCCCGCCCCGGTCTCCATGCCGCCGCCATTCGCTCCTGAAAGGCTGCAAAGTTATATCCCTTATCCGTGACAAGGGCTCCCACCAAGCACAAGGTAAAATCCTCCCCAACTTCCACCGCCTCCTCATCTTCAATCTCCAGCTCCGCCTCCTCTTCTTCATTTGTTAGACGTTCGATCTGGTCTTCCATCAACTCATGCGCCATCTGTCGATCGCGATGTGCCTCCCACAAACCACGAAATAGATTGATGGTGATTTGGCTAAAAAAAGCACGTACAGCAGAGTTTGAGATTGTCGGTGCTCAACTCGAGAAACCCTAATACTAGGGAGAACGGAGAAACCCTAATATTTTTTTGACAAGGAGAAACCTTAATACTAGGGAGAGCTCATGTTGTCTTGTATATTGTCCTTTTAACTACTATTGGGCATGTTTCTCCGATTTGGCTCCATGGTGATTATTAATAATAAGAGCATGACTCTTCTCTAAAAAAACTAAAAAGTAAAAAAAAAAACACATCTAACGACTAAGTTGGCAGCCGGGCATTGTTGACTTGACTGACGGCGGCAGAACCTTGTCCACTGCGAAATTCTCGGAATCCGTTTCCATTCAAAGCCTAACGGGCAAATATAAATAGCATTCTAGACCTTTCTTTCTCTATTGCGTTTCCAACTTTGCCTTCTAACCCTTTCATTCTTCCTTCTCGCTCTCTCGCTCTCTGCAACTCAAGCTGCACAAACATGGCTACTGCGTCAAGATGGATTCGTCCCGAGGTAAAAAGACTCCTCTTTTTCCGATCTTTCTCCTTCGGTTGATCTGATGATCTTTGATGATAAAGAAGCCCTACTTTTTGTTTCAGGTCTTCCCTCTGTTTGCTTCCGTTGGTGTCGCCGTAGGGATTTGCGGGCTGCAGCTCGTCAGGAACATCATCGGAAATCCTGAAGTCAGGTACATTGGGGCTTAGGGTTTTCTGTTGATTGGATTGTGGGTTTTAGGGGTTTCTGATGATTGGATTGTGGGTTTTAGGGGTTTCTGATGAATGGATTGTGGGTTTTAGGGTTTTCTGATGAATGGATTGTGGGTTTTAGGGTTTTCTGATGAATGGATTGTGGGTTTTAGAGTTTTCTGATGAATGGATTGTGGGTTTTAGAGTTTTCTGATGAATGGATTGTGGGTTTTAGAGTTTTCTGATGATTGGATTGTGGATTTGTGGATTTTAGGTTTTTCTGATGATTGGATTGTGGGTTTTAGGGTTTTCTGATGATTGGATTGTTGTATTGTTTTTCAATTGTAGGGTGACTAAGGAGAAGAGGGCAGCTGGGATTCTTGACAACCATGAAGAAGGTGAGAAGTACAAAGAACATGGCTTGAGGAAGTTTGTTCGTACTAAGCGTCCTGAGATCATGCCAGGGATCAATGGATTCTTCTCCGATCCTCAGCTTCCCGGCCGCTGAACATCCTGAAACTAGTTTGTGTTCAGCTTTTAGTTTGATATCACATTGAGGTTAGATGATTGAGTGGTGTGTGGATGAATAAGAGAGATCCGATTCTTTTGCAGCTTGATTGACTGATGTGGATGAATCAGAAAAGAACAATTCTTTTGCAGCTTGATTGATACTTTGTTCTTTTGCTGCGGTTTATGATGTGATTAGAAACAATGTTGATGAATACAGAAGATCGATTCTTTGCAGCTTGATTCAACATTTGTGTTTTTTCCTGAATATGTTTGCTGCTAACCCTTTTCATTAGGAAATTCCAGTCACTTATCAATTATATTTTGGCATGAAAACTTCTTGATCCGTCACTTCCTGCTCGTGTGCTTTGATCACAACAGCGTATCGGAGGAAGACGATCCTGGGCGTATCTTTTATTCACATGCACATTACTGTAATAGGAAAAGAACCTCTGTACTATAATTTTACAGCTAATGAGAGGATTCAGATTCAGTAGTTGTTGAGATTACGGCTCTTAACCATAACAGAAGGATATGAACAAAACTTCTCCTTTTTCCAGGATTGACAAAACTTACAAATATGTACATGATGAACACTAGCAGATCTCTAACATCTCGACAAACTACAAGCTGTATAATAAATACACTTGAAGCCTGCAGCAGAATTCTTCAAAATGACTTGTCTGATCAATTCACTCCACGATACAAGGCACCGGGCCGAAGGTCATCCATGCTATCGATGTTTCTGTAACCGTCGAACTCCCTTAGACATGTCCATCCCCGTCGATTAAGAAACTCCCGGTAGTCATCTTCGGTATAGAATAGTTTTTCCTCAGTGTGAACTGGAATGTGATCCGTGTCGTCGTACAAGCATACTTTTATAGCCAAACCTGAAAGTAGAAATTTCCGAATAAGATAGAACCGAGAGTTTTTGTATGATCAAAGGCTGAAGCAGCAGAAGAAGAAACAAATGGTCCAAAGAAGTATATCTTCGAGAAATGTAAAGACAACGATTACCTTCGTCAAGGTGAAGAGTGTAGTTCCCTAGAGGCATTTCCCGGTCGAGGCTACGTACTACTTGGTCTTCATCTTCCAACCAGAAGGCACGTTTTGTTCTCAGTCTGAAAGCCGACCTGATTGCTTCCTTGATGGCATCGGCAGTACCATCAATGCCAATCCTTCTCAAGTAGTCTCCATATTTGACCGATATCACCCTCCCACCATATGACTGGCTTTCGGCACCTACAAAAACAGGACAAAAAAAGAATGATCAAGACACTAATCATCAAATACACGAGAGCTGTTGGCTACAAAACAAAACTATTCCAGTTCAAGTATATCTAACCACTCGCGGGGGTTTCTCTCCAGTTCCATGGAGGAACTCCACTTGCTGCAACAGCATCGGCTGCAGTGATGGCAAGAGGATGACCGTCATGATCCAAGCGTCTTTCGAGATTTAGTGTCGGCCTGCCACTAGCTGCACACCAAGAACCTTAAACGAGGGAAATGCATATCTATTTGAGATAGATGATACACAAACATACAAATATACAAGTATCATAAGTTCGCTGCCAAGTGAAAAAATTGAAGATATATCACTCAATAGAAAAGAGTAACAATGTGAAAACCGAGCATGCAAACAGTAGAACAGCCGCATATTATAAACTCTGGTCAGATATAGATATCGAGAATGCAGATGATTCTGTGCCTCTGATGAATGAAAACATAAACTCGGCGTCCTTGAAAGGAGTCTGATTTCATTCAATTTCATTACTAAGGTCAATTAGAGGTTACTGAAGTCTATGTTAAAATCTCTTTATTCATACAGGGCAAAGCTATGTACTAACAATAATTCTACTAGTCAGGACACTGGGATTCTATTATCTTAAAAAGTACGAAGCAAGCCCTATTTATGTGTCAAAACCAATAGCAACGAGTTGAGATTAACTTTGTTCGAGCTCCAACCATTCTGTCAAATTAATTGATACTCATCCTACTCAAAGATATAGGCTGATCGATCTCTTCAAGAACTATACAAGAAGCAGAAAGAGCCTTAAAGATACTATTCATATATTATATCCAGCACTAAATATCCGCCCAAAAGCTGTGATAGCATACCTTCGACGGGTCCAAAAGATATACTCGTGTCTTCAAAACCTGTGAGGCAGTCAGTCAGTAGTAATCTTTATATGCAGCATTTAGTATGGAAAAATGAAACAGTCTGCACGTTCATTGTAGAAGTGGCAACAACCACGAGCCAAATGATTATAAGGCAGACAAAAGAAAACAAACAAGATAGTCTAGGCTAAAGACACTAATGAGCACTCCTTCCGCACAATGGGAATGCACACATCATTCAAAACACAATAGAATGTGCATAGATTGACGATTGCCAGAGGAACTAAACTGCTGTGAAGCTGTCAAAGCCATATCCCAGCGACAAGCACCACTCCACTGTTCATACACAAGGTCAACAATCTCCTGAATAAAGCCCAAGACAACAACATTACATCTTCTTGAGTTTAATCCTATCTCTCCATAGCTACTGTCTTCTTACATCCTATCCTCCATAACTAAACTAGTAAACTACTTCCTTTGCAACGAAGAAAGAAGCTTCCAAAGCCATATATTAGTGACAAGCAAAGCTGTCAAAAGCTGACCTGACTCAGCCAAGACCCAACCTGATCAATAATTTGAATTGACCAAAAACTAACAATCCAAACTCCTGACCCTACAATCTAAAATACCTGCAAATCAAGTGAATTGTGATCAGATTGACCAGTAACCCTATCCAAGACCCAATGAACTCACAACCCGATTGACCCGTAAACCCTACACCAAATGGCCTAGCCCATGACCTACCAAACCCGCCCAATTAACAGTTCATACACAAGGGTAATAATCTCTTAGCTTGACAATCAGTGGTATTCAGGTCGCAGAACTAAACTTCTTCTTTCTTTATAACGAAGCTGCCAAAGCCACATTTCAGTAGCAACATCACTCCACTGTTCATACACAAAGTCAACATCTCTCCATTTCTACTATTCTCCTATATTTTCTCCAACATCTTGTCCACCAAACACCAACAAATAAAGCAGCAACGAAACACAAACAATCAACTAAAAGCTCATTTGCACGCACCTTTCTCAGCAAACTGCATAAAGGAATCAACTTTAGAGGTCGGAGTTGGACACTTGTACTGATTCTGCTGATGCTGCTGACTCTTCCCCCTCTCCTTCAAATCTCGTCAATCTCCTTATAGTAAGACATCTTAGCAGACCCTTTCTCCTGATGCTTCACTTTCTTAAACTCCTTCAACAAGTTCCTCCACTTGTCAGTACACATAGTAGGCGACCTATCAAACCCCTTTTCCCTCATCTTCAGTGATATCTGCTCCCAAAGATGCTTGTTCGACTTCGAAGTGTTGAACAGGCCGTCCATCTCCCTCCTCATCGCAATCAAGCTCCTCGTCTCGTCCTGAACCCACGTCTCGGCCCTCTTCTTCGGAGCCCTAATTTCGTGGGTATCCTCTCCGCTGCTCTCCCCCAGCAGCATCTGCGGCGGCGGTGGCGGCTGAGGTGGATTGGGATTGGGATTTGGGGCGTGCTGCTGAAGAGGAAGCGGGTGCAAATCGCAATTGGGGGAGACTACTTCGATGATCATGTTGTCTTGTGAACCGGGCGTCACTTCTTCTTTGTAGAAGTCGATTGGGCGTGGCTTCTCGGATAGGTACATATCGTAGAAAAGATTGGTAATTTGGAGATGGGAATTGGGTTTGAGCTGATGGATTTGACGAGGAATGTCTGGGTTTTTCTGGGGATTTGAAGGAACTGAGAAAATTGGAAACTTAAGCTGAAGAAGGAAGAACAGTGAGATAGAGAAGGTGCGTGAAGTAAAAGCTTCGTCACTTTTGACTGTGTGGTTATTAGCATGGATGGTTCTTAGGTTTGTCTTTTGTACAAAAGCATCACTTATCAAACTAAACTAACGGTTTTTTCTTACCGTTACTTTTAATTACCAATTCATGAAATTTACAGCATCACTGTTTTTAGGTTTTTTTTCTTGTGAGAAGAGAGATCATAGACCGTGAATCATTTTATTGGCTATAAAACGAAAGAACAAAGCATGAAAGGTTTATCCAAAACTAGTCCAATTTATTTTAAGATTTAAATAAGATGTAATAGATTAACTACATTGGAGGAAGCATATAGCAAGGAAACTGCAAATCGGGCAATATTATGTGCTCTTGTATTTTTATTTCGATGAATTGGTTTGTATTATAATGAAGAGAGACATTAAAATTTTAAGTTGGAATCTGCTATTTTAGCACCCGAAATCAAAATTACCTAAGCTCAAAAACTTGATTTTTTTTTTGTTTAGGGTTGAATCGTTGATTAGATTTTTTTTACTAGTACCTATAAAATTACTATTTTAATGGCATTATGGGTTTTTCAATATTTAGTAACTTTGTGTTTTTTCATGGGATAATAGGCTAGAAGGCTCTTGTACTATTGAAAGATAACAAACAGACACTCTTACTATTAATTGCGCCAAACAGGCCCCTCTACTTAGAACATATAACAAACAAGCCCTTCCGTTACAAATGTGACAAACGACGTTACTTAATTGCTGACACAGTTGACACATCACTAACTCATAGGCTGTTAGAGTTTACACGTCAGCCGATTGGAATGTCAGCAACCCTAAATGACTCTGTTTTGACTCAAGGTTATTAGCAACAAATAATTCAAATGGTAAAAAACGACGTCGTTTAGGATTTCTGAAATTCCAATCGGCTGACGTGTAAACTCTAACAACCTACGGAATTATGTCAACAATTCAGTAACGTCGTTTGTCACATTTGTAATGGAAGGACTTGTTTGTTATATGTTCTAAGTATAGGGGCTTGTTTATCTCAAAGTAATATTACAATGCCCCTATACTATTGAAAGATAACAAACAAGCCCTCCTACTATTAATTGCACCAAACAAACCCCTATACTTAGAACATATAACAAACAAGCTGATGACACTCGATTTGACGTGATTATCAGCCTCATTTAAGCGACATTTCCTTGCTTAAGACATGGTTTTTAGGGTAGAATAGCGAATATTCAATCAATTGCCCTATCTCGTGCCATTTGTGTTACCTTGGCCCTTTTCGGGTCTATTTGATGGTTTTCTAGTGTTTTTATGTTAGCACATGTTTTTGCCGTCAAATAAAGTAGCCAAGGATGTGTCTAAGGCGTTGGAACCTCGAGGAATTGCACCGGAATCGATCCGAGAAGCCAATCAAGTCGAAACAATTCCTGCCCGGTTTACAAAGGAATTTTCGCCGAAAATACACTAGGATTTTCGGCGAAAATATGCTCACAAATTCACTGATGTCAACTGAAGAGTATTTTTGGCGAAAACCCTAAGTTTTCGACCGAAAACTATTGGACCGAAAATTACAGGAGAAAGCAGCCGGCGGACCATCCATTTACAAAGGAATTTTCGCCAAAAATTCTTCAATATTTTCGGCGAAAATATCAGGCAAAATCCGGCTGAATTAGGGTTAAGTATAAATACTTAACCGGCGGCCCAAATCAGGATATACCTCATAATATTGATGACACTCGATTTGACGTGATTATTAGCCTCATTTAAGCGACATTTCTTTGCTTAAGACATGGTTTTTAGGGTAGAATAACGAATATTCAATCGATTGCCCTATCTCGTGCCATTTGTGTTACCTTGGCCCGTTTCGGGTCTATTTGATGATTTTCTAGTGTTTTTGTGTTAGCACAGGTTTTTGCCGTCGAATAAGTAACCAAGGACGTGTCTAAGGCATTGGAACATCGAGGAACTGAACCGGAATCGATCAAAGGAGCCGATCAAAGTCAAACAATATCCTGCCCAAGTACAAAGATATTTTCGCCGAAAATTATACCTATTGATTTTGGCGAAAATAACATCACATATCGACTGATGCCACTTGAAGGATGGTTTCGGCGAAAACTATGTGTTTTCAGACCGAGAAGAAAGGGCAGAGAGATCACTTCCATTCACAAGCATATTTTCGGCGAAAATATCCCTATATTTTCGGCGAAAATAATAGAGTAATCCGGATCAGTTAGGGTTAAGTATAAATACTTAACCCGGCGGCCCAAGGAGGAGATACATCATAATTCACAAAATACAACTTTTCGAGATCAGAATTCAGAGAATCCTCTCAAGTTCTGGAGCGAAGAGTTAGAGTTCGAAGAGTCGGAAAGAGATAGTGACGCCATCCCTTTCATCTCGGGGAACCGGAGCTAGGAGTGTTATCTACCGAAGATCGAAGTCTGTCAGAGTCGTCTAAATTAGGTTTTTCAGATTCTTTTCTGTTCTTCCTCTGAATGATGAACTCTCTCTTTGTCTTTGTTTCTTTTGTAATAATCATGAGTAGCTAAACTCGTTAGAGCTTAGACTAGATGAACCCTAAGTGACCCAGGGCTTTAAAGCGGTCACGGATCGGCGGTGATTAGATTCGAAATTCAATCAGTTTCTCATTCATGTTTGATTTGTTCTTCATTGTTCATGTTTCTTGTCTGGATTGATCACCTAGATTAGATTCTGGTTAAGCTAAGGATAGAAGCGAACGCTCGCCTTACTTTAGAACATCAAATTGAACAATTAACCTTATAATTGGAGCGTGCCTTTCGTAGGAACCGGTTAGGGTTAATTCACTGCAAGAGTAACTCATTAATCATTAGTAATTACACCAGTTAATTAAGTCATTGCGAGAGGCGACCGTACCCGGACGGCTAGTTAATCTTGGTAGTTAGAACGGATAGAGCGAACGTTCGCCGGTCTTAAACCTAAGGGTAAGGAGTTATGGTGGTGTCTTAGTAATTGATTGAACGAGAATCAAAATCCGCTGATCTGTTGATTGCCAATGCTCTGGGGAACGAAGGGGGATTCAAAGTCTAAGTTTGTCTGTCATCCTTGTTTTCAAACCCTAATTTCCAATCTGCTTTAGTTTAATTTTTAATTTATCCGCATTTCGTAGATTTAGAAGTCGTGGAACTCACACCACGCACAACCTGCTTGCATTCGAGTATTTTGCCAGTTTTAAAGTAGTCAATCTTAGAAGACCCTCGGAATACGATCTGCTTAGCTCTAGTTAGCTGGGTAGTATTTGATCAACCGCTTCTGCGACGTTTCATCAAATTAGCGTCGTTGCCGGGGACTTCTTTTGATTGTTCGAAAGAAGAACTGGCAATTTATTCTTCTACTTTCCATCTTTCATTTTTCCATCCACTTCGATTTACACTGGTTTTGTTTGTCTTTGTTATCTGTAGGTTTACAGGTGTATGCCTCACCGTCCTTGGACTCGCTCTCAAACCGAACAGGCTAAGAGTGCAGAGAGACCAGGCAGTTCTGCTACACCTCTACGATCACAGATTCTGAAGAAAGGCAGATCCAATCCATTCATCACTCCGATCAAGATCGAGGAACTGAAGGAGAGTTCCTCATCTCCATCCTCACCTGTACCGTCATCTTCATCCGCTTCATACACCGAGTCTCTCTCACCTCCTCCATCTCCCGCCATGGACGATAGATTACCACCACCACCACCAAATGGTGATCAACCACCGCTGCCACCACCTGCACAGAAGAGTCTAGCAGACTATAACAAGCCGAGCGCGACTAGCGTTCGATCTGCCATTGTCGTTCCGCGCATTGAAGGAGATCCTGACTATGAGATCAAGATTCCATTCTTGACGATGATCTCTAGGGATTTACAGTTTGAAGGCAGGCCCCTAGACAATCCGTGCACTCATCTTGCAGACTTCCTTGATCTCTGCAGTACTTTCAAGAGCGGAAACCTCGACAAAAACACTCTTTGTCTGAGAGCTTTACTGTTCTCTCTGAAAGGCCCTGTTAAGAGGTGGCTTACTGGCAAGCCACCTGGCTATTACACTGATTGGGATACTCTGGCTCAGGACTTCATTGAAGAATACTTCCCTCCGGCCAGAACAACCGCCATCAAGGACAGCATTGCCAGATTCTCCCAGAAAGAAGGAGAAAACTTGTATGATACTTGGAATCGATTCCAAGAATTTCTCTACACCTGCCCTCATCATGGATTCGAGACGAGGCAGTTAGCTGAGATCTTTGCTCGAGGACTTCGAGAAGAATCTGCCAAATGGGTCAATTCTCTAGCTGAAGGGGATTGCACTACACTAACACCTGAAGCTGCTCTTCTTCACTTCGCAAACTGTGCTTCCAAGTCAAGGAACTGGGAACGACAATATGAAGGATCAAGGAGCAAACTAGATCTCGAAGCTACAATCAAAGCAGAGGTAGAGAAGCATTTGAAGAAGTCTACCATACCGATCAAGCCGCCGGCAGCCTCTGTCTACGTTGCCGATTGCGAGTGGTGTGGAGCTTGCGCACATAACGGAGGCCGTTGTCAGAATTTTGGTAAGGCAGAAGTCTGGTCTGCCGAAGAGGTAAATTTCATCCAACAAGGCTTCGTCAATAATCAGAATGGTTATGCTGGCTACCGTAACTTCAGACAGCAAGGGAACTATCAAGACAGACCTCCCTACAATGCCGGCGCAAACCATAACCAGAACCAGAATAACCGCCCGGCTGGTCCAGCTCAGGATCAGAAGCCTAACCATCCGCCGGCAGGTGTCTACCAGCCGCCGCATCGCAATCCGGGTAATTATGGAACTGCTCCTGGCAATCGCCAGAATCAATATCTTAATAATACCTATCCAGGGCAGCAGCATTAGAGAGAGAACAATGTCAGTGATCTGGATAAGAAGCTCAGCCAGATCATCACCAGACTCGATGATCATGACAGTCAGTTCAAGGCTCAAGCTCTTCTCAATCAAGAACAGATAGCATCTGGACAAAGGATTGAGCAAGTCGTGAACAACATCTCGAGCATGCTAGCATCTGGTCGACCATTTGGCCAACTTCCAAGCCAGACAGAGCCGAATCCGAGGAAGGAGCAAGCCAAGATGGTAACCGCTCGGAAACTCCCAAACTTAATTGTTGATGTTTGTTCTGTCTTACGCAGGATCGCTGAGACTCCGGAGGAAGAAGAAAAAGAAGAAGAACAGAAACCGGCGCCTAAGGAGGATGATCCTCCTCTTGCACCGTACGTCGTGAAACCTCCTTTTCCTAGAGCATTGCTGCCAAATGCAAGGATCGAGACTGGGATGAAGGGGAACAAGGAAGGATATCCTGACATTCGTATTAAGATACCTGCTTCTCCATATCCAGCTAAGTTATCTGATCCTGGTTCTTTTACCTTGCCTTTGGTCATTAATGATGTTGAAATTAAACGTTGCTTAGTTGATCTAGGAGCGTCTGTTAATGTCACGCCTATGAGCCTGTTTGAAAAGTTAAACCTAGGAGAACTTGAACCGCCTAGTATGCAACTTGTCTTTGCTGATAGATCACTTAAAATCCCTAAGGGAGAGATTAAAGACGTTGTCACTAAATATGGTCCGTTCACGTTTTTAGCTGACTATGTGATTATGGATACTAGTACAGATGATTCTACCATTCTCATAGGTCGACCTTTCATGGCTACTACTGGAATGAATATTAACGTTCCCAATGGTTCTTTAACTCTAAGGGTCGGTAAAGAAACGAAAATGTTCCGTCTTAAAGATGGCATGAAATATGACTCTGGGAATGAAGAATCTCACTGCCTAGTTGTTGAAACTGTGGAGTTGACTCCGGTCAACTCCGTTACTAATGCTTCTTCCAGTGTCTCTAGATCAGTTGTTGCTGCAGATATTAAATAGGTCATTAAGAAGAAGCCAGAAACTTCGGTTCAGAAGCTGCCCAAGAAGAAGAAGGAACTGCAAGCCTCTTCTAAGCCACCGAGCACTAAATCGAGCAGGCCTCGGGGAAAGAACAAAAAGACGAAGACCCAAATGGTCTGGAGACCAAAAGTTCCGCCGTCTTCCACCGAGCTAGCTGCACCACCAATTAGTTCCGAGAAACCGGCGCCGGAGCAAGTATGGAAGGAGAAGCCGAAAGCATCTCCTAAGGAAATACTGACGATCACCGATCCTAGTGATACCAAGCCGAAGATAAAAGAAAAGAAGAAGCCGACAGTCTTCATTCCTTCCATCGTAACAATCAAGAAGGATGATCTCTCCAGAGAACTGTTCGGACCGTTCAAGTTCGTCGATCATCTTCCTGATGGACGTACCAAGCTTTTGCATGCAAACGGGAAGAGATTCACGCTTGCCGGAGAAGCCCTGAAGCTATACTTTATGAACTCTGACGCGAGCGTTAAGGAGAATATAAGTTGGGATGTCTCCTAATACCGTCCAGGTATCGTCCAGCTCAAGGACGCTAATAAAAGAGCGCTTCGTGGGAGGCAACCCACGGCTAGAGTCTGTTTTAATTTTTGTTGAACTTGGTATTTTAGAGTCGGTTTGGGGGTGCCAAAATTGTCAGTTTGTTTGATTTATTATTTTTCGTGTAGATTCTGTGTGTTATAGAGTCAGTCGTAAGTTGATTGAGGTCGTTTCGATTTTTGTGGATTTAACTGTGATTTTCTGAAGTTGGCCGGATTTGCGAAAATATTTTCACTCGAGTAGTTCAAAATTTTCGGCGAAATCACCCCTTATTTTCGGTGAAATCGCCCTTTGATTTTCGAACCCGGTCTCCTGTTTAACATTTTCGGTTCGAAAAGTTGAAAGTTTTCGGCGAAAATTTATTTGATAACCGGCAGCCATTTTAACTTCCATTTTCGGCGAAAACAACCTATTGGTTTCGCCGAAAATTCCTTTGAAAATCATAAAATCCCCTCTTAAAAATCTGGTCTCCCTCCTCTCTCTCCTCACTTCCCATTTTCGTTCAAAACCCGAAAATAAACTCTCTCCCCTTTTGTTTCAAAATCGCCGCCGCCACCCCACTTTAAAACCGTCGTCGCCGCCGTTTCCCGCAACCACCGCTGTCGCCGACCGCCGCCGCTCAACTCCTCTCCCCATTCCGATTCCATCGAGCCCTAGAACAGCCGAATCGGAGCTCTACAGCTCCAGTTCACCGAAACCCCTGTTTTCAAAGTTTTTCACCGATTCCTCCCCACCCGTTCATTTTTAGCAGTCATGACTTCAAGGTAAGTTGTAGAGATTTTCAATACGAATCTTTTGACATATAGATTGCTGAATTTCATTGGGGTTGACTTTCGGTTGACTTTTCGGTTTGCCTCGTTTTGCGTGCCGACTGTTTTCGTGTGAACTAGGTTAGCTGAACTTATAGAACTGTTCTAGCATGCTTAGGGAGTTCCGTGCTTAATTTTCATATCATTTGATCATGTGTTGCTATACATACGATTAATTCTTTGTTATGTTGACTTATGAGAAATGTCGGTTTGACCATGAACTGTTTCTGATCATTTGGCTGCCGTACGTGTTCACTCTCGTTCAGATTATCGTGCTTGCCATTTGAGATCATATTTTACCGTCATTCCCCAAGTTGTGATAGTCCTGCCATGATTAGGGTTCATTGTGCTATAAATGTTGACTTTCTGAATGACGGTTTGACTTTTTGAACTCTGATTGTACTTTTCCGGTTCTGGCTGTTCCTAAGTATGTATTTTATCGTCTATGATTACCGGTTACTTCGCTTTGCTTACCCCACTTAGTTTCCCTCATTTCTTTGTGAAATTGAGTTTTTTCTACTAAGTGTGGGGTAGGGTTTTAGTTGACTAATCTGGTTTCATTTTGGTTTTAGGAACACCACTTTTGAGCGCAGGACTAAGGCGCGACTTGATGGCGCCTCGAGCTCAGGAGCTGCCGCTCCCGTCACACCCGTCGTTCTGGGTCCTCCACCCGCACTACCTCGCCGGGCTGGATACCATCGCACTATCGCCTGTCTACCTGACTTCTACTTTGAGTGCTTCCAGAAGATCGAGCACGTTCGGGGAGCTGACGTGCACCCTCTCTCCATGGAGTCCCTCTTCGATCACGACGAGGACTACCACCGGAATGTGCATGACGCCCTAGCACCGGCAGGTCTCCTAGAGCTGACCACCATCGCAGCCGAGTTCCCAGACATAGCCCTCCAGGAGTTCTGGGCAACCTTTGATCTGGATGAGCACAAGAGGAAGCAGCGCCAGAAGGTGGTCACCTTCTATCTTGGTGGGGTGTACAGGCAGCTCACCTACGATGAGTTTGCTGCTCATCTCGGCATTCCCTACGAGCACTATCACGATCATCACCTAGGTTGGGGCGAAGATGATGACGAGGAGGAGTACAACGAGCTCTGGAGCCACATGACAGGCGTACCTGGCGACCGCCTCGGGGCGAGCAACTCAGTTAAGTCTCTCTCTCACCCTCTCTTTAAATTTATTCATATGGTTTGGCGTAGATCCCTTTTATATGTTCCAGATAAGGATCGCCACCATATCCTCAAGGAGGAGCTCATGCTTCTTCGAGCCATCCGAGAGAGCTACCCTCTACACCCAGGCTGGGTACTGGCACGCATCTTCCGCCAGACGACCAGGAGGAGGACGCCACCTCGTAGACTCCTGGGGGGTAACTTCATAGGTCAGCTCATCATCTCCTTCGGCATCAGCCATGAATATGGCCCGCACATTCCACGACACCCAATTAGGACCGTTGGAGGAGACTTAGCGGTTGAGTACGACTTAGAACTCGACCTCAGTCCCCATGTAGCTGCAGATCCTCCACTCCAGCCTGTGGTCGAGTCGGAGGAAGAAGATGTTGCTGAGGAGCAGCAGCCCCAGCCGCCGCCAGTATTCCACGATTATATACCCTCGCCACATCATCAGGCAGGGTATGCTCACCAGTCGCCGCCGCACATTCCCGATCCATACCAGGCGCCTCCCCAACAGCCCCGACACCACCCCGCGGATGTTGGGGAATTGTACGAGCGACTGCAGGAGTGGCGCATCACTGACAACGCCACTCAAGAGGCGCGATGGACTATTATGCAGCAACATATGCGCCGCGCCGACAGGCGATATGAGGCACAACTGGCGTGGCAACGCCAGCTCGGCGAATTTCTCCACTTTCCACCTCCCGGTTCACCGGACCAGCAGTGATCGGGTTGTATTCCTTTTCTGGTGTCTTCTTTTTATTTATTATTTTTGGATTTCGGTCCAACTTTTTTTCTATGTGGATCCGGGACACTTGTCCCGGTTTCCTTTTTATGTTTTATTTGTTTTTGTTTTGTAGGCAGTTGGGAGATTCCCTTTGCTTCGCTTGGGTAGATTCCCTCCGCTCCGAGGACCCCGTGCTCATCCCCTACACCAATCATCTCGGTCCAGGTTCTTCTACTTCACTCTGAACTCTAGAATTAGTCCTGTGAGGACACAGTCCGATTTAAGTGTGGGGTAGGATGCTAGAGAACCTTGCATGAACTTGATTGCCCTTGATTGTGTTCTATGTGTGCCTCGTGATTCCATTCCAGTCTCTCTAGCATTTAGAATGGCTCAGTTCTTGATTTTTGATGTTAAGTTGTTGTTCAACCCTTCATAATGATGCTTAGACTGCTTGACCTAGAACTTGAGAACCAACTTGTATACTTTGATGCTAAATTGCCTGGTCAGAACAGAATTTTTAAATCACACTTGTAGTTTGTAGCCTTGATTGCATGAAAATGACCGAATCCGACTAGCAAACCAACTGTGAGCTTTTGATCCATTGCACGTAACTTGCAATTTTAATTCTTTCTGAGTGGTTTTCTGCTTACTTGAATGAGTTAGAATTTGCATGAGACCTACTCGAGACCACACGATGACACGAGTTCTAGGAGGATAGGGGCACCTAGATTCAGCTACTAAGCCAGATAGCCTACCAAACGATAAAATCCACTAGGTTTAGACCCTTGAGCTTGGCCTGTTCTTTTGGTTCGATAATACATTACAACCATTTCCCATTTCTTTCATTCCCCGTTGATCCCCTGTGGTTGTAGTTCTAGATTGACCTACCGGAAGTCGGTTTGTGGTAACCTGCCTATAGCCATTAAACAGGTGGTCTTAACTAATATGTCCAGACGTGTAAACCCATCTAGCAACTAAAAGAAAATCGGCACAAAAAGAAAAAAAAAGTAAAGTAAGAAAAGAAAGAAAATTCGAAAAAATAGTGAAAGAAAAGAAAAATCATAAGAAAAAGTTCAAAGTTTTAGTTCAATAAAACGTTCTTCTCCCTACAAATGGAAGAACGAAGTCAAAAGAAAAGTTGAAAAGAAAAAAAATCGTGTAAAGAAAAAGAATAAGTGCTAGGTTGCTTGAGGGTATCATAGGACGAGCGTTCATTATTCCACCCGTGTTTGGTTAGACGGTAGGAAGCCATAGATTAGATTTGAGGGAAGTTAGTCGAAAGCTACACCGCACAAAGCCATCATCATACATTCCCATCATCCATCTCATTATAAACCCGAGTAGTGTAGATTTCATTACGGTCCTAGCAGGGAAGTCCTTCTTGACTAGATACTCGTGTTGTCATAGTGGTGGAGATGTGGTCAAAATGCAAACTTATGACAGAATTCGGTAACAGAAAATGACCGAGAGCAGAAACACGTCCTTAAACACAGAGAGTGAGAGTTCCCATTGTACTATATATATCCTGTGTGAGGAGTCTGGTCGGTCAGGTCAAATTCGTGCATGATTGGTTGCTAATTACTTGTCGTGTGCAGTTTATTAGTGAGACCAGGTAGTTTGGCTGATCTGTATGCATGTTAGGTTTCTTGTTCTAGGATCGATCTGTCTAAATAATTCATTGTGTTTGATTGAGCTCCAATTTAATCGATCTTATCATTTATGAACATGAGCGTTTCTATTCAGTTTGCTTGAGGACAAGCAAAAGCTTAAGTGTGGGGTATTTGATGACACTCGATTTGACGTGATTATCAGCCTCATTTAAGCGACATTTCTTTGCTTAAGACATGGTTTTTAGGGTAGAATAACGAATATTCAATCGATTGCCCTATCTCGTGCCATTTGTGTTACCTTGGCCCGTTTCGGGTCTATTTGATGATTTTCTAGTGTTTTTGTGTTAGCACAGGTTTTTGCCGTCGAATAAGTAACCAAGGACGTGTCTAAGGCATTGGAACATCGAGGAACTGAACCAGAATCGATCAAGGAGCCGATCAAAGTCAAACAAAATCCTGCCCGATTACAAAGATATTTTCGCCGAAAATTACCTATTGATTTCAGCAAAAATAACTATCGACTGATGCCACTTGAAGGATGGTTTCGGCGAAAACTATGTGTTTTCGGACCGAGAAGAAAGGGCAGAGAGATCACTTCCATTCACAAGCATATTTTCGGCGAAAATATCCCTATATTTTCGGCGAAAATAATAGAGTAATCCGGATCAGTTAGGGTTAAGTATAAATACTTAACCCGGCGGCCCAAGGAGGAGATACATCATAATTCACAAAATACAACTTTTCGAGATCAGAATTCAGAAAATCCTCTCAAGTTCTGGAGCGAAGAGTTAGAGTTCGAAGAGCCGAAAAGAGATAGTGACGCCATCCCTTTCATCTCGGGGAATCGGAGCTAGGAGTGTTATCTATCGAAGATCGAAGTCTGTCAAAGTCGTCTAAATTAGGTTTTTCAGATTCTTTTCTGTTCTTCCTCTGAATGATGAACTCTCTCTTTGTCTTTGTTTCTTTTGTAATAATCATGAGTAGCTAAACTCGTTAGAGCTTAGACTAGATGAACCCTAAGTGACCCAGGGCTTTAAAGCGGTCACGGATCGGCGGTGATTAGATTCGAAATTCAATCAGTTTCTCATTCATGTTTGATTTGTTCTTCATTGTTCATGTTTCTTGTCTGGATTGATCACCTAGATTAGATTCTGGTTAAGCTAAGGATAGAAGCGAACGCTCGCCTTACTTTAGAACATCAAATTGAACAATTAACCTTATAATTGGAGCGTGCCTTTCGTAGGAACCGGTTAGGGTTAATTCACTGCAAGAGTAACTCATTAATCATTAGTAATTACACCAGTTAATTAAGTCGTTGCGAGAGGCGACCGTACCCGGACGGCTAGTTAATCTTGGTATTTAGAACGGATAGAGCGAACGTTCGCCGGTCTTAAACCTAAGGGTAAGGAGTTATGGTGGTGTCTTAGTAATTGATTGAACGAGAATCAAAATCCGCTGATCTGTTGATTGCCAATGCTCTAGGGAACGAAAGGGGATTCAAAGTCTAAGTTCGTCTGTCATCCTTGTTTTCAAACCCTAATTTCCAATCTGCTTTAGTTTAATTTTTAATTTATCCGCATTTCGTAGATTTAGAAGTCGTGGAACTCACACCACGCACAACCTGCTTGCATTCGAGTATTTTGCCAGTTTTAAAGTAGTCAATCTTAGAAGACCCTCGGAATACGATTTGCTTAGCTCTAGTTAGCTGGGTAGTATTTGATCAACCGCTTCTGCGACGTTTCATCAAATATACTTCATAATCATAATTCTAAGGATTCTCAAGAGTTCTAGAGCGAAGAGTTAGAGTTCGAAGAGCCGGAAAGAGATCGTGACGCCATCCCTTCCATCTCGAAGACTCGGAGCTAGGATTGCAGTTTACCGGAGATCAAAGTCTGCGGGAGTCGTCTTAATTAGGTTTTTTAGATTCTTTTCTGTTCTTCCTCTGGATGATGAACTATTTCTTTGTCTTTGATTCTTTTGTGATAAAGATGAGTAGCTAAACTCTTAGAGCTTAGACTAGATGAACCCTAAGTGACCCAGGGCTTTAAAGCGGTCACGGATCGGCGGTGATTAGATTCAAAGTTCAATCAGTTTCTCTTTCATGTTTGATTTGTTCTTCATTGTTCATGTTTCTTGTCTGGATTGATCACCTAGATTAGATTCTTGTTAAGCTAAGGATAGAAGCGAGCGCTCGCCTTACTTTAGAACATCAAATTGAACAATTAACCTTATAATTGGAGCGTGCCTTTCGTAGGAACCGGTTAGGGTTAATCCACTGCAAGAGTAACTCATAAATCGTTAGTAATTTCACCAATTAAGTTAAGTCGTTGCGAGAGGCGACCGTACCCAGGCGACTAATTAATCTTGGTAGCTAGAACGGATAGAGCGAACGTTCGCCGGTCTTAAACCTAAGGGTAAGGAGTTATGGTGGTGTCTTAGTAATTGATTGAATGAGAATCGAAATACGCTGATTTGTTGATTGTCAATGCTCTAGGGAACGAAGGGGGATTCAAAGTCTAAGTTCGTCTGTCATCTCTGTTCTCAACCCTAATTTCCAATCTGTTCTTAGTTTCAATTTTTAATTTCTCTGCATTTCTTAGAATTAGAAGTCGTGGAACTCACACCACGCACAAAGTGTTTGCATCCGATTAAATTGCTAGCTTATTTGAGTAGTCGATCATAGAAGACCCGTGGAATACGATCTACCCTAGCTTGTTAGCTTTGTTAGTTATTTGTGTGAACCCACACAACGAGATTATCGGTTCACCAAATTGGCGCCGTTGCCGGGGACTTCTTTTGATTGTTTGAAAGAAGAACTGGCAATTTATTCTTCTACTTTCCATCTTTCACTTTTCCATCCACATCGATTTTACACTGGTTTGTGTTTGTTTTTGTTATTTGTAGGTTTACAGGTGTATGCATCACCGCCCTCTCACGCGTCTCCAAAGCGCCAAGAACGACAAGCCTAAGAGTATAGAGAGACCAGGCAGTTCTGCTCCACCTCGACAATCACAGATTCCAAGGAGAGGCAGAACCAATCCACCTCCATCCATCACTCCTATTAAGATCGAGGAACTGAAGGAGAGTTCCTCATCTCCATCTTCACCTATACCGCCACCTTCATCCGTTTCATACACCAAGTCACTTTCACCTCCTCCATGTCCTACCATGGGTGATCAGTTACCACCACCACCTGCACAGAAAAGTCTAACAGATTACAACAAGCCGAGCGCGACTAGCGTTCGATTTGCCATTTCTGTACCGCGCATTGAAGGAGATCCTGACTATGAGATCAAGATTCCATTCTTGACTATGATCTCTAGGGATCTACAGTTTGAAGGGCGGCCCCTAGACAATCCGTGCACTCATCTTGCAGACTTCCTTGATCTCTGCAGCACTTTCAAGAACGGAAACCTCGACAAAAATACTCTTTGTCTGAGAGCTTTTCCGTTCTCTCTAAAAGGAGCTGCTAAGAGGTGGCTTACTGGCAAACCACCTGGATATTACACCGATTGGGATACTCTGGCTCAGGACTTCGTTGAAGAATACTTCCCTCCTGCCAGAACAACAGCCATCAAGGACAACATTGCCAGATTCTCCCAGAAAGAAGGAGAAAGCTTATATGATACTTGGAATCGATTCCAAAAACTTCTCTACAACTGTCCTCATCATGGATTCGAGCAGAGGTAGTTAGCTGAAATCTTTGCTCGAGAACTTCGAGAAGAATCTGCCAAGTGGGTCAATTCTCTAGCTGAAGGGGATTGCACTACACTTACACCTGAAGCTGCTCTTCTTCACTTCGCAAACTGTGCTTCCAAGTCAAGGAACTGGGAACGACAATCTGAAGGATCAAGGAGCAAGCTCGATCTCGAAGCAGCTATCAAGGCAGAAGTAGAGAAGCATTTGAAGAAGTCTACTACACCCATCAAACCGCCGGCAGCCTCTGTCTACGTTGCCGATTGCGAGTGGTGTGGAGCTTGCGCACATAACGGAGGCCGTTGCCAGAATTTTGGTAAGACAAAAGTCTGGTCCGCCGAAGAGGTAAATTTCGTTCAACAAGGCTTCGTTAATAATCAGAATGGTTATGCTGGCTACCGCAACTTCAGGCAGCAAGGGAACTATCAAGACAGACCTCCTTACAATAATGGCGCCAACCATAACCAGAACCAGAACAACCGCCCAGCTGGTCCAGCTCAGGATCAGAAGCCTAACCATCCGCCGGCAGGTGTCTACCAGCCGCCATATCGTAATCCTGGCAACTATGGAACTGCTCCTGGAAATCGCCAGAATCAATATTTGAACAATACTTATCCAGGGCAGCAGTACCAGAAGGAAAAAAAACGCCAGTGACCTGGATAAGAAGCTTAGTCAGATCATCACCAGACTCGATGATCATGACAGTCAGTTCAAAGCTCAAGCTCTTCTCAATCAAGAACAGATAGCCGCCAGTCAAAGAATTGAGCAAGCCGTGAACAACATCTCGATCATGCTGACATCTGGTCGACCATTTGGCCAACTTCAGAGCCAGACAGAGCCGAATCCGAGAAAGGAGCAAGCCAAGATGGTAACCGCTCAAAAATTTACAAGTTTATCTGCTGATGCTTGTTTTGTTTTGCGCAGGATCGCTAAATCCCAAGAGGAAGAGGAAGAACAGAAACCGGCGCCTAAGGAGGATGATCCTCCTCTTGCATCGTACGTCGTGAAGCCTCCTTTTCCAAGAGCATTGCTGCCAAATGCAAGGATCGAGATTGGCATGAAGGGGAATAAAGAAGGATATCCTGACATTCGTAGCAAGAAACCTTCCTCTCCATATCCAGCTAAGTGTTCTGATACTGGTTCTTTCACTCTACCTCTTGTCATTAATGATATTGAGATTGAACGTTGTTTGGTTGATCTTGGCGCGTCTGTTAATGTTATGCCTATGAGCTTATTTGAAAAACTGAACCTAGGAGAACTTGAACCGCCTAGTATGCAACTTGCCTTTGCTGATAGATCACTTAAAACCCCTAGGGGAGAAATAAAAGAAGTTGTTACTAAATGTGGTCCTTTCATGTTCCTAGCTGACTATGTAATCATAGACACTAGTAAGGATGATTCTACCATTCTCATAGGACGACCTTTCATGGCTACTACTGGAATGCAAATTAACATTCCAAATGGTTCTTTAACTTTGAGGGTCGGTAGAGAAACGATAACATTCCGCCTTAAAGACAGAATGAAATATAACCCTAAGAGTGAAGAATTTCATTGTTTAGCTGTTGAAACTGTGGAGTTGGCTCCGGTCAACTCCGTTACTGATGTCCCTTCTAGTGTGCCTAGATCAATTGCTGTTGCAGGTGCTGGACAGGTTACCAAGCAGAAACTGAAATCTGCTCCTCAGAAGTTGCCACAGAAGAAGGAACTGAAAGCCTCTTCTAAACCACCGAGCACAAAACCTAGCAGGCCTCGGGAAAGAACAAGAAGACGAAGACCCAAATGGTCTGGAGACCAGTTGTGCCGCCACTGTCTACCGAGCCAGCTACACCACCAATTCGTTCCGAGCTACCGGCTTCGGAACAAGTATGGAGGGAGAAGCCAAAAGCATCTCCTAGGGAAATACTGACGATCACCGATCCTGGTGATATCAAGCCGGAGGTTAAAGAAAAGAAGGAGCCGATCGTTCTCATTCCATCCACTGTCTTCCTTGTGGAAGATGATCCCTTGACAGAACTGTTCGGACCATTCAAGATCACTGACCACCTTCCCGATGGACGTACCAAACTCTTACACGCGAACGAGAAGAAATTTATGCTCATCGGAGAAGCCCCGAAGCTCTACTTTATGAACTTCGATGCTAGCATTAAGGAGAATCTGAGTTGGGATGTCTCCTAATACCGTCCAGGTATCGTCCAGCTCAAGGACATTAATAAAAGAGCGCTTCGTGGGAGGCAACCCACGGTTGGAGTCCGTTTTTTATTTGTGTCAGCCTTAGTGTTTTAGAGTCGGTTCGGGGGAGCCAAAAGTGTCAGTTTGTTTGATTTCATATTTTTCGTGTGTAGTCTGTGTGTCATAGTGTCAGTTGCAAGTCGATTGAGGTCTTTCCGATTTTTTTTGGATTTAACTGTGATTTTCTAAAGTTTGTCGGGATTGCGAAAATATTTTCAATCGTAGAGTTCTATATTTTCGGCGAAAATAACCCATATTTTCGGCGAAAATTATCTTTGAAATCCCATTGAGTTTTCCGAACGTTCCTGTTTCACATTTTCGGCGAAAAGGTATTAATGTTTTCGGCGAAAATTTCTTTGAAAACCGGCAGTACTTTTTAACACAAATTTTCGGCGAAAATTCCTCTATATTTTCGGCGAAAATATCTTTGAAAATCAACCAATCTTTAACTTAAAAATCCGGACCTTCCTTCTTTCTCTCCTCATTTTCACTCTCGAAAATTTTGGTCATAAAACCCTCCCCTCTGTTTTATAAACCCGACCGCCGACCGCCACCTTACATCGCCGCCGCCGACCAAAGCTGACCGCCGCCGCCGTCGCCGACCACCTTCGCTCCCTTTCCCTTCCATTTCCGATCAATCCAAGCCTTAGAACAGCTGAATCGGAGCTCTACAACTCTAGTTCACCCAAACCCTAAAAATCTTTATTTTTCACTGATTTCTCCTAAACCGTTCGTTTCTCGCATCCATGGCTTCAAGGTAAGTTGTAGAACTTTTCATTGCGAATCTTTTGACATATTTATTGCTGAATTTCGTCGGGGTTGACTTTTGGTTGACTTTTCAGTTTGCCTCAATTTGCGTGCCGACTGATTTCATGTGAACTAGGTTAGCTGAATTTGTTGAACTGTTCTAGCATGCTTAGGGAGTATCGTGCTTAATTTTCATATCATTTGATCATGTGTTGCTATGCATAAGATAGATTCCTTGTGATGTTGACTTTTGAGAAATGTCGGTTTGACCATGAATTGTTTACGATCATTTGGCTGCCCTATGTATTCATTCTCGTCATATCATTGTGTTTGCCATCTGAGATCATATTATGCCGTCATTCTCCGTTTTGTGATAGTCTTGCCATGATTAGGGTTCACTGTTCTAGTATGTTGACTTTTCGAATGTCGGTTTGACTTCTGAACTCTGATTGTGCTAATTCCATTATGGCTGTTCCTAAGCATGTGTTTTATTGTTTGTAACTACCGGTTAATCTACTTTGCTTACCCCCGCTCGGTTTTCCTCATTTCTTTGTGAAATTGAGTTTTTCTACTAAGTGTGGGGTAGTTTGACTAATCTGGTTTCGTTCTGGTTTTAGGAACACCACTTATGAGCGCAGGACCAAGGCACGACTTGATGGTGCCTCGAGCTCCGGAGTCGCCGCCCCCGTTACGCCCGCTGTCCAGGGCCCTCCACCTGCTTTCCCTAATCGTGGGGGGTAACACCGCACCGTTGCTCGCCTACCCCAGCCCTACTTTGAGCGCTACCAGCGGTTCGAGAACACCCCTGGAGCTAATGTTCGCCCCCTGTCCATGGAGTTGCTCTCGGAGCACGATGATGACTGGTACCGGAACGTGCTCGATGCACTGACCCATTCCGGCCTGCTGGAGCTGACTACGCTCACCGCCGACTTCCCAGACATCGCCCTCCAGGAATTCTGGGTGACATTTGAGCTGGACGAGCACAAGAGGAGGCAGCACAGGAAGGTTGTCACCTGCTATCTAGGCGGGGTGTACAGGGACCTCACATATGATGAGTTTGCTGCTCACCTAGGCATCCCCTACGAGCACTACCATGGACATCACCTCGGCTGGGGCGACGATGATGACGAGGAGGAGTATCATGCCCTCTGGAGCCACATGACTGGAGTGCCCGGCGATCGCCTCAGGGACCATAACTCAGTTAAGTCGCTCTCTCACCCTTTCTTTAAATACATTCATATGGTTTGGCGTAGATCGCTTTTATATGCTCCAGACAAGGACCGCCACCATATTAGCAAGGACGAACTACTTCTTCTTCGCGCCATCCGGTAGAGATATCCTCTTCATCCCGGATGAGTGCTTGCTCGCCTACTCCGCAAGAAGACTCAGAGGTCAGGTCGTCCCCGCGCACTCCTGGGAGGCAACTTTGTAGGCCGGCTCATCATCTCCTTCGGCCTCAACAATGAATATGGCCCGAACATCCCACGCCGCAGAGTACGCACCGTTGGAGGCGATTTGGCGGTCGAGTACAACATTGATCTGGACGTCAGCCCCCTTGTAGCAGCGGACCCTCCTCTCGAAGACGAGGACGAGTCGAGAGAAGAAGATGATACTGAGCAGCAGCAGTCCCAGCCGCAGCCAGAGTTTCATGACCATATACCCTCGCCACATCATCAGGCAGGATATGCACACCAGTCACCGCCACACATTCCAGATCCATACCAGGCGCCTCACCCTCAGCACCGACCGCACCCCGCGGACATTGGTGAGCTATATGAGCGACTGCAAGAGTGGCGCATCACCGACAACGCCACTCAAGAAGTAAGATGGACTATTATGCAGCAGCATATGCGCCGCTCCGACAGGCGGTATGAGGCACAGTTGGCGTGGCAACGTCAGCTCGGGGATTTCCTCCACTTTCCACCTCCCGGCGCGCCTGATGAGCAGTGACCAGGTGGTGTCCTTTTCCTTGTCCTTTCTTTTTATTTCTTATTTTTGGATTTCGATCCAACTTTTTTTCTGTGTGGATCCGGGACACTTGTCCCGGTTTCCTTTTTATGTTTCATTTGTTTTTGTTTTGTAGGCAGTAGGGAGATTCCCTTTGCTTCGCTTTGGTAGATTGCCTCCGCTCCGAGGACCCGTGCTCATCCCCTACACCAACCATCTCGGTCCAGGTTCTTCTACTTCACTCTGAACTCTATAATTTAGTCCTGTGAGGACACAGTCCGATTTAAGTGTGGGGTAGGATGCTAGAGAACCTTGCATGAACTTGATTGCCCTTAATTGTGTTTTTGTGTGCCTCCTGATTCCAGTCCAGTCTCTCTAGCATTAGAATGGCTCAGTTCTTGATTTTTGATGTTAAGTTGTTGCTCAAACTTTCATAATGATGCTTAGACTGCTTAACCTAGAACTTGAGAACCAACTTGTATACTTTGATGCTAAATTGCCTGGTCAGAACAGAATTTTAAGAACACACTTGTAGTTTGTAGCCTTGATTGCATGAAAATGACCGAATCCGACTAGCAAACCAAATGTGAGCTTTTGATCCATTGCACGTAACTTGCAATTTCAATTCTTTTTGAGTGATTTTCTGTTTACTTGAATGAGTTAGAATTTGCATGAGACCTACTCGAGACCACACGATGACACGAGTTCTAGAATGATAGGGGCACCTAGATTCAGCTACTAAGCCAGATAGCCTTCCCAACGATAAAATCCATTAGGGGGTCGTTTGGTATGGGCTATCTTGAATAACATGTTATTCAAGATAACTAGATATTAAGGTGTTAATGAGATTTAGGATGCCATTGTACAATATTCTTGTTTGTTTATAGTGTTATTCATTAAGGGGTGTTTGTTTATGCAATTACAACCATGTCCTCATTTTTGTCCTCATCTCCCTTTCCCAAGAAGACAAGTACCCAAACCCGTAAACCTTCAAGCAAGCAAATCAATTTGTCCTCATCTCCCCCTTCAACGGACAACCTTAAAGCTCCATCACATTGAAAGATCTCTGTGCATCCTAAATCCATTTTTGTCCTCATCTCCCTTTCCCAAGGTGTTTGATTTTTGTGGAGAGGAATGGCTTTGAATAATCTTTCAGTTTCTGGCGGAGTTTGATGGAGAGCTGTGATGGGACGTGGAAGGGGAAGGGACGCTGGTGATGGAGAAGGAAGGGCTGGCGGCGTCGGCAGAAGGCGGAGGACTGTGAGTTCAGGCGCTGGGCAATAGATCGGTGCGGCGGCTGGGTGCTGGAAATTGGTGGGTCACAAGAATCGGCAGGAGGGTCGGCGGGCTACGACGGTTGGCGGCGGTCGGGTGCGTGGGTGGAAGCCGGTTGGCGGTGGTCGGCGGCGGGATATCGATTACAACCACGTCGGCATAGATCTGAACTGGCTGACCTCAAGATTCGCGAGTCCGGCTGGGTACTGGCCTGATTCCGGCGGTGGAGGATTCAAGCCGCTGAAGTTGAATAGCGGTGAGAATGACCAGGTCTGGATTGACTACCGCGACGGTTCGATGAATGTGACGATGGCCAGAGCAGGTACGAGACGGCCGGGAAGGCATTTGCTGAACGTTTCAGTCGATTTATCGGAGGTTTTCGAGGAGGAGATGTACGTCGGATTCACTGCTGCAACTGGACGGTTAGTTCAGAGCCATAAGATTCTAGGGGGGGAATCGGTCTCTGATGATGAGCCAACGAAGTTGCGTTCCCGGCCGGCCAATCGAAGTCACACTAAGAGGGGAAGAAATCGTTGTCAGAACAGTGAAACAAAAAGGAAAATGTCGGCCGCGGGAAGGAGGATGAGGGAGGAAGAGAAAGTAATCATTAATAGCATGTAATAAGACAATAAAGTTAGGGTATTTTTGTCTGAAACTTTCAATATCACTCCCTCACTTTAGAATTCCTCCTCTTGAGGTGGATATTAAACACACCCTAACTTATCACTCATTAGCTAGCTATTTAGGACAAGAAAAACAAGGCTATTGGTGATTAGCATGGTATTGGGTGCTATTAATATCAATAGCACCCTTACCAAACAACCCATAGGTGTAAACCCTTGAGCTTGGCCTGTTCTTTCGGTTCGATAATACATTACAGCCATTTCCCATTCTTTCATTTCCCCGTTGATCCCCTGTGGTTGTAGTTCTAGATTGACCTACCGGAAGTCGGTTTGTGGTAACCTACCTATAGCCATTAAACAGGTGGTCTTAGCTATTATGTCCAGACGTGTAAACCCCTCTAGCAACTAAAATAAAAATCGGCACAAAGAAAAAAATCAAGTAAGAAAAGAAGAAGAGAAAATTCAAAAAAAAAATGAGAAGAAAAGCAGAAAAAGTTTCAAAGTATAGTTCAAATAAACGTTCTTCTCCCTACAAATGGAAGAACGAAGTCAAAAGATAAGTTGAAAAAAGAAAAAATGTGTATGTAAAAGAAAACAAGTGTTAGGTTGCTTGAGGGTATCATAGGACGAGCGTTCATTATTCCACCCGTGTCTGGTTAGACGGTAGGAAGCCATAGATTAGATTCGAGGGAACTTAGTCGAAAGCTACACTGCACAAATCCATCATCATACATTCCCATCATCCATCTCATTATAAACCCTTGTAGTGTAGAATTCATTACGGTCCTAGCAGGGAAGTCCTTCTTGACTAGATACTCGTGTTGTCACAGTGGTGGAGATGTGGTCGAAATGCAAACTTATGACAGAATTCGGTAACAGAAAATGATTCAGAGCAGAAACACGTCCTTAAACACAGAGAGTGAGAGTTCCACCATTGTACTAAATATTTCTGTGTGAGGAGTCTGGTCGGTCAGGTCAAATTCGTGCATAATTGGTTACGATTACTTGTTGTGTGCAGTTTACTAGTGAGACCAGGTTGTTTGGCTGATCTGTATGCATGTCAGGTTTCTTGTTCTAGGATCTATCTGTCTAATAATTCATTGTGTTTGATTGAGCCCCAATTTAATCGATCTTATCATTTATGAACATGAGCGTTTCTATTCAGTTTGCTTGAGGACAAGCAAAAGCTTAAGTGTGGGGTATTTTGATGACACTCGATTTGACGTGATTATCAGCCTCATTTAAACGACATTTCCTTGCTTAAGACATGGTTTTTAGGGTAGAATAGCGAATATTCAATCAATTGCCCTATCTCGTGCCATTTGTATTACCTTGGCCCTTTTCGGGTCTATTTGATGGTTTTCAAATAAAGTAGCCAAGGACGTGTCTACGGCGTTGGAACCTCGAGGAATTGCACCGGAATCGATCCGAGAAGCCAATCAAGTCGAAACAATTCCTGCCCGGTTTACAAAGGAATTTTCGCCGAAAATACACTAGGATTTTCGGCGAAAATATGCTCACAAATCCACTGATGTCAACTGAAGAGTATTTTCGGTGAAAACCCTAAGTTTTCGACCGAAAACTATTGGACCGAAAATTATAGGAGAAAGCAGCCGGCGGACCATCCATTTACAAAGGAATTTTCGCCAAAAATTCTTCATATATTTTCGGCAAAAATATCAGGCAAAATCCGGCTGAATTAGGGTTAAGTATAAATACTTAACCGGCGGCCCAAATCAGGATATACCTCATAATATACTTCATAATCATAATTCTAAGGATTCTCAAGAGTTCTGGAGCGAAGAGTTAGAGTTCGAAGAGCCGGAAAGAGATCGTGACGCCATCCCTTCCATCTCGAAGACTCGGAGCTAGGATTGCAGTTTACCGGAGATCGAAGTCTGCGGGAGTCGTCTTAATTAGGTTTTTCAGATTCTTTTCTGTTCTTCCTCTAGATGATGAACTCTTTCTTTGTCTTTGATTCTTTTGTGATAAACATGAGTAGCTAAACTCTTAGAGCTTAGACTAGATGAACCCTAAGTGACCCAGGGCTTTAAAGTGGTCACGGATCGGCGGTGATTAGATTCAAAGTTCAATCAGTTTCTCTTTCATGTTTGATTTGTTCTTCATTGTTCATGTTTCTTGTCTGGATTGATCACCTAGATTAGATTCTTGTTTCTTGTTAAGCTAAGGATAGAAGCGAACGCTCGCCTTACTTTAGAACATCAAATTGAACAATTAACCTTATAATTGGAGCGTGCCTTTCGTAGGAACCGGTTAGGGTTAATCCACTGCAAGAGTAACTCACAAATCGTTAGTAATTTCACCAATTAAGTTAAGTTGTTGCGAGAGGCGACCGTACCCGGGAGACTAATTAATCTTGGTAGCTAGAACGGATAGAGTGAACGTTCGCCGGTCTTAAACCTAAGGGTAAGGAGTTATGGTGGTGTCTTTGTAATTGATTGAATGAGAATCGAAATCCGCTGATTTGTTGATTGCCAATGCTCTGGGGAACGAAGGGGGATTCAAAGTCTAAGTTCGTCTGTCATCTCTGTTCTCAACCCTAATTTCCAATCTGTTCTTAGTTTCAATTTTTAATTTCTCTGCATTTCTTAGAATTAGAAGTCGTGGAACTCACACCACGCACGAAGTGTTTGCATCTGATTAAATCGCCAGCTTATTTGAGTAGTCGATCATAGAAGACCCGTGGAATACGATCTACCCTAGCTTGTTAGCTTTGTTAGTTATTTGTGTGAACCCGCACAACGAGATTATCGGTTCACCACAAGCCCTTATGTTACAAATGTGACAAGCGGCGTTACTGAATTGTTGACATAGTTGACTCGTAGGTTGTTAGAGTTTACACGTCAGCCGATTGGAATATCAGCAACCCAAAAGGGCATCATTTTTTACTATTGGATTATCTGTTGCTAATAACCCTTAGTCAAAATGGAGCCGTTTTGGGTTGCTGACATTCCAATCGACTGACGTGTATACTCTAACAACCTACGTGTCAGTGACGTGTCAATTGTGTCAATAATTTACTAACGCCGTTTGTCACATTTGTAAAGGAAGGGCTTGTTTGTTGCATACATGTTCTAAGTAGAGGGGTCTGTTTAACAGTAGGGGGCCTGTAACACCCCAATTTTATGAAACGTAAAACGACAACGTGTCCCGGGACAGACAATGACTCAAAGGTTGAAAAATACAACTTCGACCAACTACTTTCAAACCAATCATAAAACTATGGTATTAACCGTCAAATCATTTACAGTGGAATTGGGCCCAACGACTTGAGAGCAATCCTCCAAGCCGCCAATACACCGTCTCATGATCCACTGCTCCGGCACGCCTTAAGAAACTCCGGTGGTCCGTTGCTTCTCCAGGAAATTTCTGCAAAACTGGTGGGTGGCTCGGGGTCAGTCCATTATCATGATTATTCCGTATAAACATGAATAAACACATTTAATGGAATTAACAACGCAACCAGTAATTCCATAATCATCCTTCTGTAACGGAGATTACCGTTACCATCTATCGAATGACTTGTCACAATGAATATTAATCCAATATTCCAATCACGACCTATATGTGAAATATTAACACACATAATCACAAGTCAATAAGACATCACATGAGTTATTCCAATAGTACCACACAACATCGAGATCAACTCGATCAACTTTCATTAAACAATAAGGAGTCCCCTCTTCCCGCCTAGCTAACCTCTACGCCATCATCGATAAGGCTTGCTTCTGAGCCTGTAATAGGGACTTCGCAAGAGTCGCTATTCTTCCCGACTGCCATGAATCGATTGGGGATATCAATACCCAACTCTCATCATCCGGTCGAGGCTAATTCCACCCAACTCTTATCATCCGGTTGGGGTTATCCATACCCATCTACCGTGAATCGATTGGGGCTAACAATACCCAACTCCCATCACCCGGTAGGAACTCGTATCCATCGATGTTCCCGGCGGAGGACTAGCTAGCGAGGCTTTACTTTCCACCTGTATACACAAGGTGTCAAACATCATCAGATAACATCACGATTTAACCATAGTCGAATCAAACATAATTAGGTATAAAACCGACGGTTCCGGAAAGATGAAACTTTTCGTAGAAACGACACCTTGTTGTCAAAATCAAGACTTTCCGTCTTAATTTCCAGGTAAGTAGGGGAGTCACTCGGACTACTTAAGTCCCTCTAACCTTAGGCATCATAACTTTATAAACCGGAACTAATGAGGATCCGCGTCACTCATTACTCTGAATAATCTAACCTACCGGGAAAACCAACTCAGATGGGTTAGTACTCGGTTAGAAATAAATCACAACGAGGAATTATAAGGACCTTAATTTAAGCATGTACAAGTCCACATAAGGCCCGAGTACCTCACTCGTTGATCCGGTTCCCATCAAATGATTAATTCGGAATAATCACAATATTTGGTTAGTGACAAGGTTTAACCAAATAACTATTTAAATTGAGGAATTAATTAATCCAATGAATTTACCCCCTTAAACCAACCCACCTATAACACGAGCCGGTTGACTTGAAGATCGATTCCATAGCTTGAATCGGTTCGAAATAAGAACTTAACGGACTTCCGTAACTTCCTGGCCAAATTGTACTAACTGAAAAGTTAGTTGGACCAAATCTGTCACCATTTAGAGTTTAAGATTAAACTAAGAGAATAGAATATCTGAGGGGCCAAACTGTCAAAGACTAATAGGCTTGGACCACGATAGTAATTAAATTAAATTGGAGGACTGACTGTCACCTATAGAATTTGGGTGACCAAAATGCAATCTATCATCATCTTCTCCAATTTCCAGGAGACGACGCCTTCCTTTCGGTGAAGCTCCGATGAAGCTCGGATTCCCCTAATTCTCACACGAAACTACCTTTTGAAGGTTGGAAAAGATTTCCATGCTTAAGACGATGTCGGGTTTGTATTTTTCAAGGGCTGGGCATGCTTGGAACGCTCCGACGCAACTCTCGTCGGAGCTACGACGGTGAGGTTCCGTGACTCGAAGTCGAAGGCTTGTTGGCTTTTATAGCCGACTCAGAAGCCTCTCGATGCCATCTGGAGTACCCCAAAAGCCAAGGTCATGAAAAGGAAAGGAGTGGAAGGTCGTTTATTTGAGTGGTCGACGTAGCCTGACGAATTCGACAAGGTAGCTTTGTTTTGGCAATATTCAGGCCAATAATGGAGCTGGAGGGGTCGGAATTCACGTGGTGATGATTTACAATCATCAAAATCCGACAAACATCAATAATGTGGAGGATTGGGCCCTCACCGGAACTATAGAGGAGTCGTCGAAAAACAAAGATGCGACGGCGGCCTTGGTTCATGGAAGATGATGCTGACCTAATGGTGACATCATCCTTCAGCGAAACTACGTCGTTTTGATGTCTGGAAAAATAAAAATAAAAACTGCTTGGGCAGGGAATTGAATTGGTGACTTTGAGTTGCTGGTTTAGTTCCTTAACCAACATGTCCAAGTGGAATACTTGACTTCCTTGCAACCATGTTCCTTTAACTCCTTACCCACCTTCCTTCAAAATCCAAGCTTAACCAAATTATGAAACCATTTGATTAACGAGAACTACCGCATCGAACACTTCACGCTATTGGGGATTAAATAAATTGAGGTGTTGATGACAAAATTTAGCGGGAAGGTCGTGCGTCCAATCCGAGTCGTACCCAGGTCCGCAAGAGTCGAGTCAGTCGTTTGACCTCTCGCTTTGCCTTCCATTGGTGAAATAAATCCGTCTTGAAATCATTTAAACGTCAAGTTTCTCAAACGTATGGAATAAAATTCAAAAAAAAAAATTTCTGGTTCCGAGATTCGAGGTGTAACAGGGCCTGTTTGTTATCTTTCAATAGTATAGGGGCCTCCCGACCTATTATCCCTATTACTTTTATCCCAACCCTTAGGTCTCTTATCTTATAATCTAGTGATTAGAAATGGATTATGTCTATGAAACATAAGAATCATTATGTCACCTTTCCTCATCCGTCCCTAAATTTTCAGACAGAGTCCAAACCAGAATAGGGTTATAACTTGTAAATTAAATTTCATGAACAACTTTCTCTATGTGGATGATGATGTTATAAAAGGTGAGTAAAGATAACAACGACTTGTAGTGACATTTGACATACGTACGTCGAATATAATATTTGTGATGTGTAGTTATGATGAACCGGATGAGAAAATGTGACACATACGTACGTCAAATATTATATTCGACGTACGTATGTCAAATTTCACTACAAGTCGTTGTTATCTTTACTCACCTTTTATAACATCATCATCCACATAGAGAAAGTTGTTCATGAAATTTAATTTACAAGTTATAACCCTATTCTGGTTTGGACTCTGTCTGAAAATTTAGGGATATGAAACAACAATTTAGATGCCTATTATTCAGTAAAAAATTGTGTAACGAAAGTATACTTTATTCTAACACAATTAAACGATTTTTCTGAATGCAAAATCAGCTATTAAGGTTAACAAATGTAATAGCTTTAACATTTCTCTTTACAGTGGCTAATTCATTCAAGCTATAATCATCCATCATTCAAACAATTTTATAACTAATTACAAGAACTAGTTTACGTAAAAAAAATTAAGAATCAAATCCATTCCCTCACGAAGAATCTGATTTGGCTGGCCTCAAAAATATCCGCTACATCGCGAGTTTGAAATTCGAGACCAACATTACGATAACAAAAATCGAATCTCTGGCAGGTTTTTCATAAGAGTATTTCTACTTTTGAGAACCTGCAGAAAAGAGGTTTTATTGGCCCGAGTCAGTGTGTATTATGCAGAGCCGATCTTGAATCGGTGTCGCATTTGTTACTTTCGTGCTCTTATACCTCTCAGGTGTGGCTCACTTTTAGTTCCAAGCTTGCTATTTGGGGACCAGATCATTGGGATGTTCGAGAGTTTATCCGGGATTGGCAAGCTCGGAAGGTTAAAAGTGAGTGGCAGAGTTTCAAGGATAGATTGATTCATGCTTTGTTTTGGTGCATTTGAATGATAAGATTTTTAGAGGTAGAGATAGATCTCCGATGCAAATTGTGTGGAAGATCATTTTATTTTTAGGTAGATGGCTTAAGGCAGGGGATTGCATTTCTCGTATGGAGCTGCAACTGTGGATGTCCCTTTGGCAGGGAGTTTTTGATCCTGGCTGAGTTTTGGGATTTTTGCGGCATTTTGGCTCCATGGGCTGTTTTAGTTTTGGCCTATGGGATGTTGGCGTGTGATGCCTGTTGAGCTGTCGGGTGTCATTTTTGTGCAGGGTTTTGTGTGCCTTTGGTGACAGGTTGTATAGTTTGAGGGGGTGAGGTTTGCTTTTGGTTGTGGCTGAGTTTTCAGCGTTTTGGGGAGGTTTGATTTCTCCTGTTTGTAGTCTTGCTTTGTGTTGCTCGGTTTGGCTCATATATATATATAGATGCTCATCATTCATCAAAAAAAAATTCGAAGTGTTTTGCTTCTCTACGAGACTACGAGAGCAGGCTTCCTTCTTCACTAATGGCGTTGTAGACCCTATCTTTGGCCTTTCTTGCCTAGCAAGTAACCAAAAAAACAAGTCATTATGACACATAATAAGAATTATTAAGGTGTAATGAGATTAATTAAATCAAATCAAGACCTCTTTCTCCCAATTAGTCTTGACAGTCAACACTGTCATGAACACAGCCTGCGAGAACAATGCTAATGTGATTCCCGTCCAAAGACCCTGTAAAAATCGGTCGACACGGTTAAACCAGTCTCGAAATGGTTGAGTAATCTAACTCGAATCAAGTTACCTTTCCACGCCAATGGTAGACAAAAGCTAGTACGATGGAGCAAGGAACTCCTAGTAGATAGTAAGCACCTAAATTCACTATGGCACCAATGTTTTTATAATTTTATTATTAAAATTAAATAATTTCTATTTATCTACAATTTACAAAGTTATGTAATCTTTAATATATTTTAATTGGTTATGTTACTATACCATAACCAGAATCCAATACCGAACTAGAAAAATATATTTACAAACTTATTAATTAATATTAAATAATATAAATGTATTATGATATAACTTAAGGCGAAAAAATGAACACAAATATCGTGTAGGATTATTAGTAAATTAATAAAAAATATTAAGTCAGAAAAATTTGTGTTTATTATTATTGAAGTATAAGTATGACGATGTTTGAGTAGGTTAGCCTCTATATATTTAATAAAATTTTATTCATATACTATAGGTAGTTCACGTGAATAGTGGTAATTTGGCATGTTATGCACTTGATATGTTAAGTTCATCAAGTTATATGTGATTTAAATATTTGGTCCATATAATTTTGTGTTTCTAATTTGTTGTCAATTTAAGATTAGAATAGGCTGGCTAATTGATTTTGCATAAATTTTAAATTATTTCAATGGTTTATGAAAAATATTGCATTTGTATGATGAGTTATGCCTACTGAGTTGGGGTTATCAGGCTATGATCATTCATATCACATGGCAAACATGTATTGATTTATCGAATCATGGTTGGTGTCATAGAGATCAATGATTGGTTTGCATACATCTATAATTATTCTAATGAGTCTGTGAACATGACTATGTATAACATTCAAGTCAATCAAATTATTAGATTGGCTAAATTAATCAAGTTGCATATTAATTGGGCAACGATTAATTATATCATAGGTCAGATGTTGTGATTCATTGAGTCATGAGTTGGACATGTACTAGGTTGTTCGATCATAGTCAAATTTGGTCACAAGTGGTATATATGGTTGGGCTAGGTTAAGCAGGTGCTTCAGGTCGGGTCCTAATATGATGTATTGGTCATTTTGGATGACTTATCTTTGAGCTATGTTTTTAACAAGTAATAAATGGAGTAAATTGATACCTATGAGAGAAATTAAAAAACACTTTGTCTTAATAATTTATTAGATAGATTTTTTAGATCAATCATATAATATACAATGCAGCATTATCCTATTTGGAGCTTAATTTTATAATCAAGTAAAAAAGTTGTGATTAAAACTTAATTTGTTTATATCAATTAACCAATTAAAACATATCATCATGAAGTTCACTACATATTTGTTTAGATATTTTTGTTTTCCAAAATTGAAAGAACATAATGGATACATTTTGAAATATAAAACTACCTACGATAAATGGTGTATGCAATTAAAAATTAATTATAATGAAATGAAGGACCACATATTGTAAGGTTTTTTTTTTTTGGATGAATTCATATTGTAAGGTTTGACACAAATAATACTAACTAAAAATAAACACAAGTTAATATTTTATAATTCATTGAAGAAATTATAAGATTGTACGATTAACAAAATATATAGAATTGATAATACGTCATATATATAGTTAGATACTAATTTTTTATTTAAAATAAAAGCACTAACTTATCAATATTTAAATTGATGATCCTTACCTATGATATATAAAGATACTAAAATAATACACCGCCATAGGGCGGTAGGTACAAAAGCTAGTCATGAAAAGAGACGAACCAAATAAAAATAAAGGTTCTTTTCGCTTGCCGACTCTAAAAAGAGGTTACAATACTCGTACGGTCGTACCAATACTCGTAGTGGTTTCTAACCCAATAAATGTTGGTTTAATATTCATCTTTTTTCGTTAAACCGAAACGAAATCCCACTAAAGATTCGACTTTGTTAACCGAAAATCAAACCAATCTCACACAATCTCAGAACGAGTCATGAAGTAGACATATGCATGAGATTAACCAACCAAACCTTATGGGCCGGTTTATTGTTTAAACTGAAACCATAGCCCACCAAAGATTCTTTTTTGTTAACCAAAAATCACACCGATCTCACACGAGCTCAAAGCAAGTCATGAAGTAGATAAACGTATGAGATTAACTAACCAAACCTTATGGACAGAACCGAAGTTTCGAGTTTCGGATTCGGAAGCAAACCGGCCAACAGAACCATCATCTCGAACGACCAAATCTCCAAGCTACAAAAATCAAAACCGAAAAAGTCATCCTAATCACATCGAAAAACTCAAAAAATCAAATCGATCAGACCAACCAAACCAAACCAAACCTGAGCATTACAGCAGAAGGAACAGCCAACCGAACAAACCAAGGAATCCCCTGAAACGCCTCCATCGACCAACCAGTCCAAGAACTCTTACAGCTCCTCGAAACCCTAACATAAACGAACAACGAGACGCCATTGATCCAATACGCAACCCCATTCGCCATCGCAGCTCCCCTGTTCCCCAATCCTGACTTGAAAACCAGAGCCCAACACACCACCACGTGAAGCAGGGTCGCGAATCCCGTCGTCGCCGCCACCGGTAGAACGTTGTTCTGCGATTGGAGGAACTTTACGTGAGATTCAAGGATCGCGTACCCGAATATGCTAGGTATCACGAACTTCGAGTAGCTTCCTGCTGAGATCGAGATCTCCGGGTCCTGCCCGAGGAAGAGCAGGATCTCGCCGGCGTAGAATGACGCCACGGAGAGTGGGATTCCGGCGAGAAGGAGTACGATTAGGGATCGCTGGAGGTGGATTCCGATCGTGCTGTATTGCTTCGCTCCGTACGATTGGCCGCAAAGGGTTTCCAATGCACTACCCATTCCTTTCTGATCATCATCAGGAAATGGTGATTAATCTGTTTCGTCCATTTCGCATGATATAAGATCCATTTTTCATATAATTTAGTCAAATCTTTAATCTGTTTCGTCCATTTCGCATTGAACGAAACATATTATTCGTTCATTTCTTCGTTAATAATGAATGAAACAAATTACAAACAAAGATTAAATAACTTGGACGAAACAAGTTAAAAATGTTTTGCATTTTATAACCATTCAATTTATTATTGAAGTAGTGACATTCTTTTATTCACTTAATTTTGAGCTATTGAGATGGAACGATTTTCTGAACATACCAGGAGGGTGATGCTAGTGACGGAGGCGAAGGAGGTGGCCATGGAAGCTCCGGCGAGGGGCAACTCGCCGAGATGGCCGACGAACATGACAGAGATGACTTGTAACATGTAAGACAAGAAGTTGACAGACACAAGCGGACCCGCAAGCCATAGTTGCTTCTTCACTTCGTCGACGATCTCACTTTTGGTGAACTTTGATGTTGATTCTGTTAATTATAGTGATCATTTTGTAATTCCTATTTATAGTGTGGTATTTGTGTTATTTACCACCAGCTATAAATAGTGAAGATAGGGTTAGTGCTCTGCACTTCTTTTTCTTTCCCTTCTCAGTTCTCTATTCTGTAACCTAATAAGAACATACGCAGCCGCCGTTCTCTCCGAGGATTAGCCGACTCCACGTCGGTGAACCTCGTTAATTCTTGTGTCTTCATCGATTAAGTTCATGGTATCAGAGCCTCACACAGTGAAGGTTTAATTTCGATTCCGTCTTCTCCTTCCGATTCCTTCTTGTCGGCCGATTCTTCCTCGAGTTCAAATCTCCACTAGTCCGATTGCCCTTCTTCTCTTGCTATGACTTCAGATCTTTTAGATACTCTTGCCGTCAAATTCAATGGCCGGAACTATGAATTATGGGCCTTTCAGTTTCTTCTTCATGTTCAAGGAAAAGGATTGCTATCTTATTTAGACGGCACGACAGTGAAACCAACTACTGTTGCTATTATTGAAAGATCTGACAAAGAGGACAAGGGAGGTAACAGCCTCCCTACTTCAGTCGATCTTCACACATGGGAAACTAATAATGCTCGAGTATTCAGCTGGATCGTCGGGTCTGTCGAACCCAATATCGCTCTGAATTTGCGAATCTTTACGTGTGCTGCCGAGGTATGGTCTCACTTGAAGAAAACCTATTCTCAAATCAATCCTTCTCGTGTATTCGAAGTTGAATATGATCTTGCTCGTATAACACAAGGTGATATGGATATTCGAACTTTTCATCTTGCTGTTGAAAATCTGTGGACAGAACAAGACTTATTGTCCATGTCCTTGCTTACCTCTGCGGCTAGTGACGAGATTCGTGAAGAACGTTATCATATTCATCAAGAGCGTCATCGCAGTCGTGTACTTCAGTTCCTCATGAAACTCAGACCCGAGTTTGAGTCTGTTCGATCACAATTGATTCATGCAAATACCTTGGATATGGATTCAGTTTTGGGAGATCTCACTCGAGCTGAAACTCGTCTTAAAACTCAAGCTCATATTGATGGTCATTCCCTTGATGGTGGGTCTGTTTTTGCAGCCCACCCTAGTCGTCCACAACAATCATACACACGTTCGTCGAACTTTACTACAGGCCAACGTCCCCAATTCAACAATACCTCAATCACCGAGGTTAAGTGTCGTCATTGTGGAGAAGTGGGACATGCTGTGTCTACTTGTCGGAAGCGGAACTTCTGCAATTATTGCAAAAAGCCCGGACACATAATTACGGAGTGTCGTAAGCGTTCATTTCGAAACAATGGTGGCAGCTTCAATCAATCTTATGGATCTTCCTCAAGTTCTACTGGTCAAAATTTCCAGCAGTCATTGCCTCCTCGTGGAAGTGCTTATTTGGCTAGCTCTATGCCATCTGATGCTTCTTCAATTACTTCTACTAATTCTCAGCTTCCGGACATCAATGCTATGGTACAACAAGCTATCCAACAGAGTCTTCCTACTGCCTTAAATCAAGCTTTTGCCTCGTTTGGGACATCAGGTAATCATCTTCCTTGCATCTCGATTCTGCGTGTTTTAATCATATGACTAGTCATGCTTCAGGTTTTGTGAACTATCGTCCTATTCATGATGCGGTTGTTCAAGTCGCTAACGGTGAAAAGTTATCTATCGTTGGGGTTGGAGATTATCAGACGTCTCAACTTACCTTGCATGACACCTTACACGTCCCGTCCTTAGTTCCAAATCTAGTCTCTGTGGGACAGTTGACAGATGTTGGTTGTGTGGTTTCGTTCTCTCCGTCTGGGTGTGTTGTGCAGGATCAGAGGAGCGGGAAACAGATAGGACTGGGCCGTAAGCGAGGACGGAGCTTTTACTTGGAGTCGTTACCATCTTATGCCAGGGAGGCGACGACAAGTAAAGATGGTTGTCGGGTGTACTCGACAGACTTTTGTAGTTCGAAACTTGCTAATGCTAGCTTTGAATCTTTTGATTGTTTTGCTACTAAGTTAACTTCGGTTAATCGGTGGAGATTATGGCACTCTCGTTTAGGCCATCCACATTCAGCTAGACTCAAATTTATGATTAAGCATCATGTGCTACCCGTGCGTTTGGATTTGAAAGCTATTGATGACTCTCTTCATTTATGTACGCATTGCATTGAAGCCAAGGCCAGTAAGCAGTCATTTTCTTCTAGTGACACAGTTATCTCTCAATCATTCGATCTTGTGCATACTGATTTATGGGGCCCATCACCGGTAACTTCTCGTCTTGGCTATCGATACTTCGCTTTGTTTGTTGATCATGCTACAAGATTTACATGGGTATACATGTTGCGGTCGAAATCTGACCTTCTCTTGATAGCTACAGAGTTTATTAAGATGGTACATACGCAGTTTCATAAGACAATTAAGATGATTCGATCGGATCATGGGTGTGAATACAATTTTAATGCCCTGAAGGATGTGTATAAAAGGCATGGAATCTTATATCAACAGTCTTGTCCTGGGGTGTCCGAGCAAAATGGCTTGGTTGAACGAAAAAATCGGCATGTTTTGGAACTTGCTCGTGTTATCCTACTCCAATCCAGAGTTCCTTCTCATTTCTGGCCGGAGGTTGTGCAAACAGTGGTATACCTCATAAATAGGCAGGTCACTAATACTTTGCATGATGTGACACCTTATTTTGCTCTCTATGGTCGGACGCCTTCTTATTCCATGCTTAGAATATTTGGTTGTGTTTGCTTTGTTCTTCTTCCTCGTACAGAAAGGACGAAGTTGACGTCAAAAACAGCTCGATGTGTTTTCATGGGATACTCGGATCATCATAAAGGATATCTTTGTTATGACCCACATGCTCGCCGAATGAGGATCGCCTATCATGTGATCTTTTTAGAGCATCAGTTTTATTATCCCGTACCAACTCATCCCATGGCCCCGACTATCCAATTACCGAACCTCTTTGACCTTCATCTATTTGACACCACCGATCCTATTCCACCATCATCTCCATCACCTACACCTATCACCCTAACAGCCACATCTAATACACATACCCAGATAAACTCTCCCACCCCATCCCACTCTACACATTCCTCACCCACTGTCCATCACTCACATATGTCCCAACCTTCCCCCATGCAATCCCCATCTTCCACTGCTACATCTTCACATCTTCCCGTCCCACGCCATTCTACTCCTAGCTCGCCTATGCAACCCTTGCCACAACAAACACCTCCCACTCGTCCAATCCGTCAGACACGTGGCCAACGTCCATCTCGCTACGGTGATTTTGTAGCATTCCATACCATTGATCCTCCACTCACACCTTCCATTCCAGCCACTTATCGGATTGCTAGTTTTTTCGCCCGATTGGCAACGTGCTATGCAGGACGAGCTTGATGCTCTTGCCGATAGTCATACGTGGAGTCTTGTTCCTCGTCCTCCGCACACCTCTGTTATTGGTAGCCGGTGGGTCTATACTCTCAAGTATCGACCAAATGGCTCTGTTGACCGGTATAAAGCTCGGCTCGTTGCTCAGGAATTCCGACAAGAGTATGGGATCGATTATGATGAAACGTTTGCTCCGGTTGCAAAAATGCCTATTGTTCGCACTCTCTTAGCAGTTGCTTCACAACAACAATGGCCCTTGATGCAGATGGATGTGAAGAATGCCTTCCTTCACGGTGATTTGAAGGAAACCGTCTATATGGAATGTCCTCCGGGTTTCGATAAATCATCCTATGGGGATGTTGTGTGTCATCTTCATCGATCATTGTATGGACTTAAACAGGCACCACGAGCGTGGTTTGAAAAATTTCAAACTACCATTCTACAAAGCGGCTTCACTCAGAGTTCAAACGATCCATCTTTGTTCACCAAGCGATCGACGGGGAAACTCACTGTTTTATTACTTTACGTTGATGACATGATACTCACTGGTGATGATATAGTTGGGATTGAGATGGTTAAGAAACTTCTTCAAAGTCACTTTCATATGAAGGATCTCGACCAACTATCTTATTTCCTAGAGCTTGAGATTCGACGATCGGACAAAGGGGTGTTTGTGAGTCAACAAAAATATATTGATGATTTACTTCTTACAGCTCGCCATGCTGAGTGTACTCCATGTAGCACTCCTATGGATATGAATGTCAAACTCAGCCGAGAAGATGGTGAGAAGGAAGTTGATCCGAGTCATTACAGGAAACTTGTTGGAAGCTTGATTTATCTTACTACTTGCACTCGACCAGATTTAGCTTACTCGGTGCAGGTAGTTAGCCAGTTCATGTCTGAACCACGGAAACCACATTTGCTGGCTGTCTACAGAATACTTAGGTACCTACAAGGTACACGTCGCGTTGGGATCTTTTTTCCGTCAGAAGGTACAAACGAGGTTTCTGCTTTCGCAGATGCAGATTATGCAGGTTGTGTCGATACGAGGAGGTCTACTTCTGGTTGGTGTGTAAAATTTGGGAATGCATGTGTAACATGGCGATGCAGAAAGCAAGATCGGGTAGCAAAGTCATCCACAGAGGCCGAGTACAGGTCTATGTCTGACGTATGTTCCGAGATTGTTTGGTTGACTAGACTCACTACAAAAAAAGGCCTTTAGCGTCGCTCGGAGGGGAAGTATTTAGCGTCGGTCAGTTAGGAACCGACGCTAAACCCTTGAATCGCGTTTGACCAAGGGTTTAGCGTCGGTCTCTTATCGACCGACGCTAAAACATGTCGATAACCGACGCTAAATTTGGTTTTCGGTCGGAAACGAAGCCAACCAGCTTTAGCGTCGGTTACCGACATGTTTTAGCATCGCTTATCGACCGACGCTAAAACATGTATATATTTAAACCTCTCAGCCGCCACCCTAACCCTAATCTCATCTCTCTCAGCCTTCTTCTTCCTCCTCCAACCTTCTTTTTTCCTCTTCCATTTTTTTCCTTCTTCCTCCTCCATTTTCTTCCTTCTTCCTCCTCCAACCTTCTTCTTCCTCTTCCATTTTCTTCCTTCTTCCTCCTCCATTTTCTTCCTTCTTCCTCCTCCAGCCTTCTTCTTCCTCTTCCATTTTTCTGACCTTCATTCTTCTTCTTCCTCTTTCTTCTTCCTCCTCCAGCCTTCTTCTTCCTCTTCCCTTTTTCTGACCAGCCTTCCTCTTCTTCCTCTTTCTTCTTCCTCTTCCTCTACTTCCTTTTCTAGATCTCCAGATCCACCTTCTTCCTCTTCTTCCTCTTCCTCTTCTTCCTCTTCTTCTCCTCTTCTCCGCCATCGCCACCGTCGTCGCCGCCATCGCCGCCACCGCCGTCGCCGCCATCGTCGCCACCGCCGCTGCCATCGCTGCCACCGTTGCCGCCGCCAGCACCAAAAAAAATGACCTAATAAATCTAAAAGAACCAAAAAAATATGACATAATAAATTTAAGTGACCAAAAGGATGACCTAATAAATCTAAGTGACCAAGATGCATAACTGGAAAATGGAGTGACCAAATCTAAAAAGGAAAATATAAAATGAATATTAAAAACAAAAAAAAAATTGGGTTGGTCAGCGATTCATTTCGGTCAGCTCAATATTAGCGTCGGTCGTGGTTTAATTTTAGCGTCGGTCGTAGAAGAACCGACGCTAAAATTTAGCGTCGCTACTTTTAGCGTCGCTTGTTGTAAGCGACGCTAAATATTTTAGCGTCGGTCAATGACCGACGCTAAAGCGCGGTTTCGACCGACGCTAAACTCTCGTTTTTTTGTAGTGACTCTTAGTTGAGCTTGGGGTGTGTGTTTCTCTTCCGACAGTTCTGCACGCTGACAACACAAGCGCTATTCAAATTGCTTCGAATCCAGTGCTTCATGATAAAACTAAGCATATCGAGACTCACGTTCACTACATTCGAGAACTTATTCGAGATGGTGATGTAGCAGTACAATATCTTAATACTGAGAACCAGATAGCCGATTTGCTTACGAAGACAGTATGCACAAGCCGACATTGGTTTCTCGCTGGCAAATTGATGTGTCGAGATCTACATCAATTTGAGGGAGGCTGTTAATTATAGTGATCATTTTGTAATTCCTATTTATAGTGTGGTATTTGTGTTATTTACCACCAGCTATAAATAGTGGAGATAGGGTTAGTGCTCTGCACTTCTTTTTCTTTCCCTTCTCAGTTCTCTGTTCTGTAACCTAATAAGAACATACGCAGCCGTCGTTCTCTCCGAGCATTAGCCGACTCCACGTCGGTGAACCTCGTTAATTCTTGTGTCTTCATCGATTAAGTTCAGATTCTTCCTCGTCGGTGAGGATTAACGGAGTTTGAAGATCGGTGGATGGCTTGGTGTGTTGTGAGAGATGATCCATGGGGAAGAGTCGAAGAGAGTGAGATGGGTTTGACTTTATGGGGAAGAGAGTGAGATGATTACGTGGTTTAATTTTGTGTTATATACTATATGTGATACTGACTTGATCAGACACTTGAATTCTCCATCAATAAAAGTATCATCGAATGGGAACATGTATTATAAGTACTATGATGCAACGATTTAGAATGAGTTAAGATACTGGGTCGAATTGTATATAGTTAAAAATGTATTGGGTTGTGCAAAATTGACTCTTGAATAGAATTTTTTTCTAAAAAAATTTATAAAAATTTTGTACTCGGAAAATGGATTGTCCATTCTTGGATTCGTCACTACATGGCTGACTCTTTCGTTTACATAATTGGTTCTAGAGGCTCTTGTATTCGGGTATTTCTGATACTTTTTTAGTTGAGTTGTTTGCTTGTCATGATGTTGTTTTATATTTTTATCCTGAAATTTTGTAGGTTGATATTGAAGGAGATGCAAAACATGTGATTAACTTATGTCGATATAAAAGGCTTAATTTCTCTAGTTTTCAAGGAGAGAAATTGTGCATGAAATCTTCCAATTACTGAAAACGGTAGTGCCTTTAATTTGTCTTCAATCAATTAATCGTTTAGCAAATCAAGCCGTCCATTATGTGATATGTCTGGTTACTAAATCTTGCAGGTATACGTCTCACTATTATTAGTTAAGAGACATTAATGACGAGGCTGCCTTTGTCAGTCACCTAGCTACCACGTTACCTACATTTAAACTATACAGTACGATAACATATATTATGGGTCTTATTCAATTGGAATTCATTGTCTTAAATGATGACCTTACTAAAGTCATATAAAACTGTTTGTATGCAAGTTGGTGATAAGTGATAACAGTTCGGTTATTGGGCGGAGAGGTTCATATCTCAGATGAAACTGAGATGTGCATTGCTGTAGGATGGGGCTGAACGAAATTTGGCCGTTGTAGGAGGAGAGAGGTGGACATTTTTGGCACGAGACTTGTATTGCAAGTTCATATTAGTTGCGTTTCGGCAAGAAAAATGAGCATTACTGTTGTTAGGTTCGGCAAGAAAAATGAGCATCATGAATCGGCCATCATCTAGTCCTGGTTATAAACCATTTGGAGGTAAGACAGTACTTCTTGGAGGAGATTTCAGACAAACATTACCAGTTGTATCTGAAGCTGGACGGGAAGAAAGTCTCGATGCTTCATTAACAAGATCCTACCTTTGGCCATTTTGTCATGTGCTTCACCTTTCGCAGAATATGCGAATTAAAGAATCGGAGGTCAACCACAAGGATATTTTTGAAGGAAAGGATTTCTCTGAATGGGTGCTTGCTATGGGAAATGGTACATTACCATCAACTACATTTCCAGATTCCACATCACCTGATTGGATTAAAATCCCAGATTTGTTCCTTATAAACCCAAACAATGATCCTTATGGAGCTATTATACACAACATCTACTCAAACTTTCTGAAATCATATTCTGACATTGCTTACATCAAGAATAGAGCAATAGTGACTCCAACGAATCAAGTTGTTTCAGATATCAACGCGCGTATGCTTGCAGAAGTTCCTGGTGAGGTACGAACATATTACAGTTCAGATACACTTTGTTCAGATAATGCTAATTCTGCATCTTTGGAAGCTGATTATCCTCCCGAGTTCCTCAATTCTTTGTCATTGAATGGGTTGCCAGAGCATGAGATTATGTTAAAGCCATTTACACCCATTATGCTGCTAAGAAACCTTAATCCAAGTGCTGGTCTTTGTAATGGAACAAGGATCATGATAACACACTTGGGGGAAAATGTTATTAAGGGCACAATCATGGGTGGCTCATTGGAAGGATCAGTGGTGGCAATCCCAAGAATCGTACTAAATGTCTCAGAGCACAAGTGGCCTTTTACTCTCAAACGACGCCAATTTCCGATAAGGCTTTGTTATGCAATGACTATCAATAAAAGCCAAGGACAAACATTGGATCGTGTTGGGATTTTTCAAAGCCTGTTTTCAGCCATGGACAACTTTATGTTGCTGCCTCGCGTGTTCGATCTGCTGAAGGATTACGAATACTTATTAACCACGAAAGTCAAGCTGCCCCAGGGTACACTAGAAACATTGTTTACACGACATTGCTGGTATATCCAACTACTGATTTATGACATTGCAGGCTTGCAAAACTCTAGGTATTTCATTTACTAATCACATACTTTTATATGTAGGTCGGCATTGCAAGCATTCTATATTGCATGAAGACACATTGTACTTTTGAGTCACGGGATAGACTTTTGCTAATTGAAGAGTGTTAATTCTCAAGAAGTAACATATCCATCAACAATGTTGCTTAATTATAACTCATCTATATATTAAGTTTGCCCCTGCTACTGTGATATTTACATATGCTGCAACTTCCATTAGCTAATATTTATACCACTCAACAGGTCATTTGGATGTGTGGTGGGTTTTTGTTGTTCTATGTTTGTTTTGATTTTGTTGTGCAGATTTTTGCAGCATTCTTGGGATTTGGCCTCTGTTTTGGCCTGTGTTGTGGTATTCTGTTTCCAGATCAGCCTACAAGTGAAATGTAGCACCACATGGATGCATCAAAACTTCAATTCATAAATTAAATGTATATTGATCAATGCTATATTTAGCCTTTATAGATAAAACACTATACTTGGCCCTTCCATTTTCCTTTCCAAAGAATCTTCATGCATTTACCTAACCGCAGCGAAGCGCGGGCTATAAACTAGTATATATACTAGTTTTGAACCCGACCCGTTGGTCGGGAATTTTATTTAACAATGGTATTATATAATATTTTTATTCCTTGGAAACTATTAGATTTAGGTGTGAGTAATGGTATGAATATGTTTCAATTCAAACATATATTTATACTTATTTAAATATAGTCAGAAAGAAATCTATACCTATTTAAATACAAATTCATATTTGTGTCGTGAATCCAAAAACCAGTGTCGGGTGAGAATCATATATCCATATTCAAAATCATATTCTTGTCTTAAAGCACATTAGTTTTCTCGTCGCCATGCCATGAAAATCTCTAACATTGTTCCAATCACATTCTTGTTCCTTAGTTAGACACCATCAATCACTTTAGGCAATCAATACACATGTCATCAAAATCATATATTGGAGCATCAAACACGATCAAATTGATACTATGCCTGTTTTCCCAAGTATACCCAAGGTCTTCAACCCAATTAATTGTCTTGACCCTTATTAACTCTAATTTTTTACAAATTTTAATATTTTTTTCTTAATTATTTGTATAAATATATCAATGGTTCTTACTCAAATCTTACTCTAGGTGATTAAAATTTATTTCCAAGCGACCTTTCTAAGTTTGCAATAGGATGAATTCATAATTTCAATTACACGTAACTTGACTAACATATCCCCTATTAAACTCAACTCAACCCCGAACTAATTAGCTTGTGTAACTACTCAATATCTAACCAAAACCACGAAAAAAGTAAACAATATTTTTAAGTACATGATAATCACCGTCTAACCTATTGATAATTAAACTGAACCCACAACATGTATAACTCATATAAACTTATTAACTCGTTATCTAGTGATTCATAAAAAAAAACTCATTTTTCTTCTAAATTAAACTCAATATCCAATGTTATAAATATACTTCTTCCATAAATTTCAAAAATAATTCTTACTAATATGCAACATGATCGAACTTGACTCGTGACCAAAATGCTTGAACCCACAAATATAAAAAATGATTTTTTTTTGTAATGATATATCGATTGAATAATTAGAGATCCATATATTAATTTAAATAATTTTAAATTGGGTAAGTATCCACCAGTAATACCCCAAAAATGTCTATGATGATTTATTATAAAGTATTTGATCCTTATTATCATCATTTAACCATAGTTAATTTATATTTTATTGAATAATTATTCCTATTTAAATTTTTTAGAATTATAATATATCATGTTTATTAATTTTCATGACTACAATTTATAAATATAAATATAATAAAATGAATTATTACTGTCAAACTGATAAAGATTAAAAAAAGCATGTATTTAGGAAAAAATGTAATAATTCTTTATAAAGTATTATAATTTAAAATTATTTTTTCACATATTATTTTATGTTAAGATAATATAATTTAACATTAAAGTACTTATAATTTTATTCCTAGAGTGTTTAAGTTTGACACATTCATCATTTAATGAAAAGAAAGAAAAATAATTGAATTTTGATTTAAAATTGAGTGATGATGTGGAAATTTGTGAGAAGGGCTCTAACCTATGTGTCAAAACCAATTATACCATTCCACCATTATGATTACTAGTTTTGTACCCAGTCCGTTGGCTGGATAAAATTATTTATTTCTTTAAATTTCTAACTTTTCAAACCTATAATAAGATGAACTCATAATATGACTAACATTCACCTCTATTTAACTAAACACAAATTTAATAAAGTAAGGTTGCACAACATTTCTAAATGCATAAATCAAACTATGTCAAAATCAACTATATTTTTACAACATGCAAATAGACCTTAAAGCGGTTGATAAACTAAGGAACATACAACATATATGACTTTTGGTCGAGTGAATTATACTATATGAAAACCAAATACTCTAATGCTATAATAATTAGAATATAGTTTTTCGAAATTATAATTTTATGCAACATGATCCAACTTTATCAATGACTTAAGTGAAACTAATTTCAACTAAACAAATTCCATAAATATGAAATATGATGAACCTTCAATTTGAATGGTATATAACTTCACTAATCTATAACTCAAATAAAAAAAATTCAAAATATATCAAATTTTTCACACTAACATCTCTAAGAATAATTTTTTTATAAAGCATTTTGATACTTTTTTATTCTTATTATCATCATCTCGTATTAGTTTAATTATATTCAATAAAATAGTAATGTTTCCAAAATTATAAAATATTATCTTTATTATTGTCATGTATATGATAAATAACATAGTTATAGTGGAAGAAATGATATTTTTTATAAAGTTGAAAATTTCATTCAAAGAATTCTACTTCATGATATATGAAGCATAAAAAAGATGATATAGTGATTAATAAAATTTTATAATTAATTTTAATATTGTTTTTATAAATTAAAATATGCATAAATTTTGATTTATATTGTTTTATAAATATTTTGTGTGAAGATATATATTAAAAGCATATTATTTTTTATTACTTAATTCATAATACATTTAATGTTGAAGTATTTAATACATGAGAATTTAATAAGAGAAAATAATTAATTTTTTATTTAAAAATTGTGTGGTGATGTGGAATTTTGTAAAGAGGGTTCTATCCCATGTGTCAAAACCAAATCTACCATACCACCATTAAGATTATTAAGATTAAGAGATTATTACTCATCTTTATCAAAAAAAAAAACCCATAGTAGCTAAGAACGATTAACAAATACTACATTCCGTTAAGTTTTCGTCTTACGTCTTTACTTTTTTGCTGACATGTTATATTGACTCAACCTACTTGTGATCAAATAATTTCATGGGATTGGTTCAATTTTTTTCGAAGTTTAATGTCATTGAATTATTAAAACTTCAAAATCATTTGAATATTTCAAGTTGATTTTCATGAGTCATTGAAAAATGACTCATCTCACAAGTGAAAAAAAAACTCACCACATGAATTTGAATCACGTATTGAACAATCATGAATATTGAAATATTATTTTTGTTTTGAATCGTTATTCATAAATGCATAATTTCCTAATATTTGATTTTTGACTTTTTGTATAGCAATAACATGACCAGTTGAGACAGAAGAGCTGATGACAAGCATTCCCTTGCCATATAGGTACAAACTCGTCAATAAGGGCATAATCTCACCAATAAATGACTCATTCTCGCCAATAAGGGCTCATTCTTGCTGATTAGGGCTCATTCTCGTCGATTAGGGCTTCTCGCCAATAAGGGCTCATTCTCGCCGATTAGGGCATAATAATAGTTATCCTCGATTCGAGGATAAGCCATTGCTCGATTCACGTTTATATTTGAACAAGCTCGATAGTCCAAAGTTTCAAATTTAGATCCCCTATCAAGATTTTTCTCTAGAACTCCCGTGAATGTAACTTTTTTAAGGTTTCAACTGATCGAGTTCACAATCACTTCCCCACCCCTCCCCCTCCCCCCAAACCCCTCCTCTCCCCTTTTCTTTTTTCTTTTCATTTTTATCTCCTAGGTTGGTTCACGATCTATAGCACGCTCCCGCCCAGGAGTGCTACGCCAAAAAAAAACATGAACAATTTTTTGAACCAGATTTAAAATTTCAACTCGAATTGAACCTAAATAAACGAAATTTTTGTATAGCTCACTTGATAGTTGATTCAATGTCCATTTCGATTCGTGAAACCTTGAAGAATCTCATAATAAACAAACGGAGCTCCGAAACGACATCGTTCCGCTCACCGTGCAGCAGACATAAGTCAACAGTCTGCCAAAGCTGCGAGCTCGCCGCCACCTGGTAACTTTCTCCGGCAGCTGCTTCCCGCCACATTAACTGATTTGCAGGTACCAAAATCAAATCCACTCGAATCACTGTAAAGCTCCTCTAACAAAAATTTCTCATACGGTTCTTCCCGGAAAATAGAGCAAGAAACCAAACAATCAAATGTGCGGTAGTAGTTCCAAAATTTCTGGCGGCAAAACATTCTACGAAGTTTAACTATGGCATGATAGAACAGAACTGCAGCCTTTTCTCTACTTCTTACGCAGGTAAACGATTATGCCGCTGACCACCACAGAGACGCCGGCGACTGCTACAGGTACAGCCCAGTACTGTCTTGTCAAGTCCTTGAGCTTCTTCATGGGGTCTGACGTTTTGTTCTTGGACACGATCTTGAGTTCCAGGATAGCTGGTGCAGTCGTTGTGTCTAGCTCGCCGATGAAGAATGTTTTCAGCTCATCCCTTGCGGTCTGGCTATGCCCCACGTCTTCGAAATCGTCTGTTGCGTCTTTCCCTTCATTGGAGTTTACAGTGAATTCAGTGGTTTTAACATGATGTTTCAAGGCTGTTGAAATTGGTACTGGTGCTTGATGCAGAGGAGAGTTTGAGCAAAATACCTGTTACTTGAAGGATGACGTCATCTCCACCTGGGTGATCATCTAGGTATGAACTCACATCGTAAACCTGGTATATTGCAGAAACACGTTAGAATCGAATTAGTCGAAAGAAGCCAGTGAGCAGTAACCGAATCCGAAAGGGTTGCGTAACAAGCTGATACTTGATACAATCTGGAAAGGGCAGTTTTCATGGTGGTGCACAGAATAAAGTAGCACTCCAAGAAAATTATACTAGTCCTATGGTTTCTGGTAGGTGAAACAAAGTTCAAGAGAAAGAGACAACCATCAAGGCTCAAGCCACCTGGATCGTTCGAATTCAGGGACAGTGCTAAGCTAGCTTTCCTCAGAATACGAGGAAACAGACTTAAGAAGGAAATATCAGTCTATTATACGGAAGCTGTTATAATGATATGAACTCACAATGCAAACCTGGTATTTTGCAGAAAGACGTCAAAATAAAGCAAAAGAATAACCAAATTGGAAAGGGTTGCATAACTTCAGCTTCATACATTGAATTCTACACCAATGCAAACTGAAGCTCTCAATCTAATTGCTAAGATAGCAACTAACTGAACATTTATCTTCAAAGAGTCAGATTGCAGATGATTGTTCTTCCAGACTATGTTCACAATAGTACTAGCTCTCTGGTTTCAGGTAGGTAAACCGTAAACGGATTGTTCGAATTCGGGGACTATCTCAAGCTCAAACGTTCAAATTTATTCAAAACTAACTAGACTTAACATTATAGTCAAGCTTTCCTCACGAGATGAGGAAACAAACAGATTCAAGCAGGCTGTTATACTGAAGATCAGCTAGACATTGAATCAAAACTAACCACCAAATTTCCAAACAAAGGTAAGCTTTCAAAAATTTATCAATAAATCACAAAAGCCAACTAAAATCCATGGA
>CM068300.1:60663858-60926166 GCA_034768395.1 Linum lewisii
TTGTGCCAAAATTGCTTTGCTCGTTGCTTCCAATGCTCCTCTTCTTGTTGAAGCAACTTGACCAACTCCTCTCTACACACCCTTTCCCTCGCCGCAGACTCCACTCCATTCTCCTCCCTTAATGATTCCAACTCCTGCCGTTTTTCTTTGATTCCATGTCTAAACTTTAAAGCTAGCTCCCTGCCCCAATCCCGCAACATCACTGCACATCTGTCGAGCTTCCCAAACATTGACATCGACCGTCCGCTTCTCCATTGTCCTTCCACAATCTCCCGCAACTCAGGCTCACGTTTCCATTTGTTTTCAAATCTAAACGTCCGCATCCTGCCACTCTCCATTCGGCCAGCTGTATGAATAAAGATTGGTGAATGGTCCGAAAGCGGAGCAACCTCATTTTTCAGCTTCATTTCCGGGAACTTCATGCGCCATTGTTGGTTCACTAGGGCACGATCGAGTTGCGATTCAATGCCGTGCGGTTTGCCCTTAGCTCTCGCCCATGTAAATGGGTACCCCTCAATCTTAACATCCTCGAGGTTACAATCCGCCACTGCCATACGAAACCCTTCAATCAGTGCTTGTGGTCTTAAGTTCCTCCCACGTTGTTCTTCCTGGTGTAATATATCATTAAAATCACCCACAATACACCATGCCAAATTGCTTCTACCCGCCAACGATCTCAACAGGTCCCAAGAGGCTTGCCGCCGATGTCGTTCCGGATAACCATAGAAGCCCGTCACCCTACAAAGCTCCCCTTTCACTCAACCGGATCTCCATATCAATGTAGTTTTGGTGAAAACCCGTAATATGCACAAACTCCTTCTCTCTCCACAGAACACCCAATCCTCCTCCTCGACCTTGTGCGTCCACAACAAAGCAGCCCTCGAACCTCAAACTAACCCTAATCTCCTCCAACTTCTGTTTTCCGACAAGTGTTTCCGAGAGAAACACAATGTCTGGCCTATGAACTTTAACAAGCTCACTCAGTACGGAAGCCGCGCGAGGTTGGCCCAATCCTCTGCAGTTCCACGACATACAATCATTCTGACTAGCGAGCTGCACTCCCGCAACCCGCCTCTTGTCCATTTTTTGATCCTGCTCCTGCTTTCTTAGGAGACTTCGAAACTTTGCCTCCCACAAATTCGACTCCAGCCATGTACTCCACCCCCTCTCTATCCCTTCTTCGCTTTTTTTCCTCCTGAATCACTAACGACCTTCTTTCCTCTTCCACCATGTCATCACTCGGCTCAACAAATGGGAGCTTGTATTCCTCACAAGCACCCAGATTCCTAAGCAAGGCAGCTACTCCTTTAGGCATGACACGGGATTGCATGCCATTACTCCCCCCAGTTGCCATGCTTCCCATACTTCCATTTCCTACCCTCATTCCACTGTTTCCACCACCATAAGTTTGACCAGCTACTTCCTTTCGCATTAAATATTTGTCGCCTTCCATTGCTCTCTCTTTTTTCGGCAGTGCTCGTAATTCTTCATCCCAGAGCCTCACAATCTTGTCTTCCGGTACGTGAAATAGAACCTCACAGTACCTATCAATATGACCAATCTTCCCACAGATGTAACAAAAATTGGGAAGCCTCTCGTAGCGGAACTTACATAACCCCATGCAGCCACCCGCCAACTTGACCTTCTTCTCTCGCTTCAGCGGTAATCGTATATCCATCGTCACTCGAACCCGCATGAAATAATCACTCGACGTCGGTATAAAACGGTCATCGAACTGAGTGCACTTTCCCACGTAGTTACCAAGCGCCTTGCTGACGGCTTCGGAGCAGAAACCTCGCGGTAGGTTATGTAGCTGCACCCAGAAATCAGCATAGTGCAGCTCGACATCATACGGTGTCTCCCCCGACTTGATTTCCCTCATGACAAGAAGGCTTTGATCAAAGTTCCAAGGCCCCGTTTCCATGACTCTGTTCAGGTCGACCACATGATTAAATCGAAAGAGCATTAGTCCTCCTTCAAGCTCCTCTATTGCCATCCTCCTTCCTGGTCGCCATAGCATCGCCATCCGATTCTGAAAGGCTGGGAAATTAAAGCTTTTATCTGTTAGCAGCATCCCAACTACACAAAGCGTGTAGTCCTCAACCGTCGGTGCTTGACCGACGTCTTCAAGATTGAGCTCCTCCTCTTCTTCCTCAATATTCAACTGTGCAATATAATTTTCCATCTTGCCAGCACTTCACCCCAGTTCTTTTGAAGAAACAGAAAAGAGAGGACAAGTGTCGCTACCCCCAGATTAGAGTGGAGGCACAGATCCCAAGAAAGAAACAAAAGGAGTGCAAGGATCGAGAAACCCTAGCGAGCGGCGGTGTGAAAGTTTGAAGAAAAGAAGAAAGAAACCCTTATGCAAGGGAGAAACCCTAATTCTAGGGAGAGAAAATACTTTCATGGATTAGTTAGGTGGGAATTTGGTTAAAGTTAATGGTTAAAACTAATTAACTTATCGAATTTAGTTAAGCATTGGTTAACAATCGATTGATAGGTCGGTAAAGAGCGGTTAACCATTTTTTAGCAAGTTGGTTAACGGAAATGCGGTTAATCGTCCTTGACCAATTTTGACCAAAATAATAACGAAATAATGATTTCTAATGCAAGTGCTTATATGCATGGTGTATAATTTATGATATTATTCAATTTACAATGAATTTTAAAGTTAAAAGTAGGTTTAATTGGTCAAATTCGGTCATAAACCGGTTAAAGTCTGTCAAAATAGGTTAACCGAATTTTGTCAGTTGGTAATCGTTTAAAACTTCTTGAAGGTCAGTTAATAACCGAATTTACCGATTCCCACTAAAATTAGTATCAAAACCAAAATCTTTCGATGGCAACGATCAACTGATGAAACTCTTTATCATGGCTGAAAAAGACAAGAAAATCTCTCAAGGGAACAACGCAATGAGGTAAACTTGTTAATTATAGGGATCAAAGTGTAAATGATATATATTATTGGACTACCTTAACAATTTTTCAATAATATAAATACCAATCGGGTTCCGGACTGCCTTACAATTTTTCAATAACTCTTCCTCTTCTTCTTTGTTTTTCCCCCTAATAATATTTGGTCCTCTTCTTCTTCGTGATTAGCAGATTCATTTTTGGTGAATTATGTTAATCTCGTTGTGTTTATCGTATTTAATCTCATCGTATTAGAGCCTCAAGCGATCTCTCAGCATAACTTCTCCTTATGAGTTCTCTTTCTCAACAATCATGACTTTCAATTTATTGGCTGCAAAAATCAACGGTAAGAACTTGATCTTTAGGCATTCTATTTTCGTTTGCTGATTCAAGGAAAATCACTAATGTTGTATCTGAACGGCACAATCACAAAGCCCTCACCATCCTCGAAAGTTATTATCATTAAGGAAAATGAGACAGACACGACTGTTGTAAAACAAACCTAGATTGGTTGATCTCGACACATGGGAAGCCAATAATACTAGGGTTTTCCTCTTGGATCTTTGGCTCGGTTGATCCTACGATTGCGATGACTTTTTCAGGCCTTCAAGTTACCTCTTAAAGTTGAACATTTAGAAAGCAACGTTCAATCTAATAATGATAATGTTATTTATTAGCATATACATGTCATTTCTTAGTTGGTTTCATTATATAGTATAAGAAACTAAAGTGTGACAAAATTAATAAATATAAAGTACCATCATCATTAATTTATATAATATATTATTATTGTTACCAAAACCAAGCATAGGAAGAACACTAAGGATCCACCTCCCACCACTATATAATATATTCATGGATATGTACCACTTTAGGTTTGGATGGTGTACGACTTTGATATGTCTAGTGTAACTGATTTATGGTTAGCGAAATTCAAAAGCAAGATTGTTTTAATCATAAAAGACTTTGATATCGTGATAAACATTGCGCACGCAGTCTAAAAACTTGAATTATTTATAAAGAGTTCAATATTAGTTTTTATATTATTCATTAACATTGATATCGTACTGTCATCAATTAATAATTTTATATATTCTCTTACTCTCATTATGTAATGGGTTTTTTAAAAAAAAATCTATTTATATAAGAAGCAAGTGTTAATGAAAATGGTATAGTAGACAATCCACATAAGAATAAAGAATTCAGATATAGTTTTTGTTTTTGTTGATTAACAATGAGTTTTGAATTATGGGTTTGTTACTTGACAAACAAGTGTTGGTGAAGATTGTAAGCAAACATTATGTATAAGAATTTCCGTGGAAGGTAGGAAGATAGAAAAATAAAGTACTTAGGTATCTACCAAAGTCTATAAGTCTGCTAAACTCTGATTTGAGGGACATATATGAGTCCTTTTAACCCCGGAGTGGGCAACTCTATTTACAGACATGGGGACAACATTTAGCCGTAAGAGAGGGGGCATAAAAAAGCATTGAGCAAAGGAACTCCGAGATAATCGAGCCATCCGCCAAGTTCAACATTTCATTGTTTGCAACTATGCGAATTACTTTAGTTGTATCACCCTCAATGTCCACTTCTCCCCATCCAAGATTGAAGCATAAATGACATGTGTCCCTGAAAGGCAAAAGTTCAACAACAAACATGGGTTAATAATACCAGGATAAAAATTACCCTTTGTCATGAGGTAAGATCAATCCTTCAAAGTTTCAAACTACCAAGCCAATAGCACCGCTGATAGGATGAGCAACAACACCATCTACGTTGATTTTAAGACGAGAAAAATGAGAGGGAAACTAAGGAACATGAAGGGGAGGAAAGGAAGGAAGATGAGGAATGGGGAAAGGGGAGAAGATAACAGATAACTTTGTGAAATCTCTAAAGAACTATCTGCAACAAAGAGTTGAGATTGTGAATTGGAATAGTTAAAAAATCATCCATTTTTTTTATTTCCAGATCCGTCGCCATGCTAAAGCCCATTTAGGACCATCATGGGGGGTTTGAATGGAGGATCTCACGCCATATTTACGCAACATTAGTAATTGGAAGATAGTCTATTGAAATGTTTATTTCCGAATAAAAGAAGATCTCCACCTTACACGAGAAAAGTAAAATTTGATAGATTCATCACCCAAATGATAGACATGACATAAAACCGAAATATCAATCTCATGGTCCTTCAAGGCCCCCCTTGTAGGTAGAATACGGTGAAGAAGGCGCCAAATGAAGAATCTAATCTTTGGGCCAACTTTGAGAGCCTAGACTGATCTCCACAATAAAATATCAGCAGCTTGGACAAATGGCGGTAATTTCAAGGGCCTTTGACGAAGTACTAACTCATATCCCCAAGAAGTTGAGTATTTACTCGATGGAGAATAATGCCATACAATGCTATCATATTAAAGGGTGATTGGGAATCGGGATATAGATGGATAGGATTGTCAAAATCGTATAAGGAGAGTAGAGGAATTGGAGAAAGTCCAAATTTCAAGTAGATCTCTAAATGAGTGAAGTAATTGAGATATCTACAGGTAGACCCGTCAACTGCCTAGCGATTGGAGTAGAAAGGTCCAGAAGAACCTGGGAGTCAATGACGTTCAACAGTTGAGAAAACGGAGGGTAGTCCAGGTTGCCAACATAAACCTGAGCAAAGTAAGATTCACCCAAGAAGGAAACATTGCCAACCCCATCAGGTAAGTGAACATTGACCACTTTTTTTTTGATGAATTAGTAATTTCATTCCATCAAAAAGCTGTTAAGAACCTACAAAGATGTAATTACAAAGACAATAGGAAAAAAGACCTATACATATCTCAAAATTTTTGAGCTATCACTAGAGCTTCTAGCAAAAGCTTCTAAGTCCCACTTGATCTGCTCAATGCAACTATCGACATCTATCGATTTGCTTGCAAAAATCTTCGTATTCCTACTCCTCCATACCATATTAACAATCATACTCCATTTCAGCCTTTTCATCTTACTCTCAGTGCCGCGACCCACCCAGCATTGTGCTTTGGCGTGCACATCATGCCAGCCTATCGTGCCCGCCAGCTCTGGAAGTATGGCCTGAAGAAGCCTTTGAGTAAAATAACACTCATAGAAAAGATGATCTACTGTTTCATCATTTCCATTGCATAACACACAATTCAACTCCACATTCCTGTCCCATTTTGCCACCTTATCTCTTGTCATGATTCTTCTAATCATGACTAACCATGAAACAAATCTCAATCGTGGGATAGAGTAACCCTCCCAGATCAGTCGATTGCCATAAACCCTCTAACACTCACTCTCAGCTTCATTAACCTCTTCCATATCCACGAGCCATTGTCAGCTTTAACATCCCACATGCTCTTACCCTTCAATCGGTACTTCAAAATCCATGCTATCCACAGTGAACCTCCTCTAACAAACAGGTTCCACAAATGTTTGACAGTGTTAGCTATATTCCAATTCTGAATATCTCTAATCCCTGCACCTCCCTCTGCAACAGGCAAAGCGATATGTTTCCATGCTATTTTTGCCTTTCCTCCATCTATTTTTCCCCATAGGAACTTGTTGCATACCTTCTCTATGTCTATCATCAGTCCTCTAGGCAGCAGAAAAACACCTAGCCAATACTGCAGAATTCCCCCAATGACAGAGGTAACCAATTGCAGCCTACCTGCATATGACAAGAATTTAGTTTTCCAGTCCGCAATTCTAGCAGTGATTCGATCCAGCAGGGCTTTACTCTCAGCTTTCTTGAGTTTACCAGATCATACTTGGCTTTAATCTTTCTTGGCTTTAATGGTATCCCAAGGTATCTAAATGGCAAGCTCCCATGTTTAAAACCACTAACAGCCTGGATTCTAACCAGCTCATCTGCAGGGACCCCAGCATGATACAACTCACTCTTCTCCGGGTTACATTGCAGACCAGATACCCTGTGGAACTTGTCTAGGATAGAGACAATTCCTTTAACTGATCTCTCATTGCCCTTAGTAAATATAAGAAGATCGTCGGCAAACTCCAAATGAGACATCAAGTTTTTACATTGAGGGTGGAAATAAAAAACCCTCTCAGTTGCACCCTTGTCCAACATCCTGCTTAATACTTCCATAGCCACCACGAACAAGTAGGGAGAAATTGGGTCTCTTTGGCGTAATCCTTTGCAAGCATTAAAGTTACCACAAAGAGTGCCATTAAGATTGACAGTAATCATAGTAGACTTCAAACACACCTCTATCCAATTCACGAAAACCAAGGGAAATCTCATTGCTTTGAGGATATTAGTCAGAAAACTCCAGCTTACACTGTCAAATGCCTTCATTAGGTCGACTTTCATTGCAACCCGATGAGAGATATTTTTGACATTATAAGTTCTAAGCAACTCATGAGCCAGCAAGATGTTGTCACTTATCAACCGATGCTTTATAAAAGCTGATTGAGAAGAGCTAATCAAACCAGGCAAAACTATTCTCATCCTATTTGCAATTACCTTTGAGATAACCTTATATAACATTGCAGCACGAGATAGGACGATAATCCTTAATATCACAAGCATTGGTTTTCTTTGGAATCAGAGTCAAAATTACTGAATTCACAAAGCTAGGGATCTTACCTGTACTAAAGAAGTACAGAACAGCATCCACAACGTCCTCCCCTACTATGTTCCAATGCTGCTTATAAAAAGAAACTGGATAGCCGTCTGGGCCCGGGGCCTTATCCCCTGGCATGCTATTAAAGGCCTCTAAGATTTCCTTAACAGTCACAGGCTGAACTAGGTCATCCCCCTGACATCAGTTACTTTCTTATCAATAAGCTCAGTCAGATTCACATCCTCAACAGGTTTCATTGTACCAAGCAGATTCTTATAAAAACTTACCACCACATCTTCCATAGCAGCAAAGTCCTCAACCATAACTCCATCATTTCTTTTTAATTGCCTAATGGTGTTCCTCAAAGTTCTTGTTCTGACTTGGCTAAAGAAATATCTTGAGTTTTTATCTCCTTCACCAATCCACAGGGCTCTAGACTTGAGTCGAAGAAATATTTCTTCATCTTTCTCAAGTTGAACAAGATCATCTCCACACTTTTTACTTCATTAATAGTATGTTCATTCGGATCTTCAAAAACCCTTTTTTCTTGGCTATCAGCTCTTCTCGTTTCAGCATAACTCTTTTACTGATATCCGAATAGTGCTCCATGTTAAGCTTCTTCAGTTCAACCTTTAGGTTCCTCAACTTACCACCATAGAGCCTAAAGTAAGGGTTGTCCTTTGTCTTTTTACTCCAAACTGCATTCAGTATCCCCAAAACTGGGGTGATTAGCCCAGCACTTATAGTACTTAAAAGCTTTGGGACGAGAAACCTGATCAGTTCCAGTAGAAAAAAGCAAGGCACAATGATCTGATACACTACACGGGACATTTACCACTGTACTACCAGGGAAGCTGACCTGCCAATCATTACTAACCAGCATCCTGTCTAACCTTCTAGCAATGGGCTCCAAGGACCTATTGTTAGTCCACGTGAAAAAAGGCCCTGAGGAGGAATGCTCATCAAATGAACAATTCCTAAAAAAATCCTTAAACTCTTCCATACTTGTGAACGAGCTTAGCCTATTTGAAGCTTCACCTGAATCCAGAATAGCGTTGAAGTCTCCCCCCACCAACCAAGGGGTTGATCCTTTGGCAATTTTTTGAATATCTGCATATAACTCTCTACGTCTGTATAACTCAGTAGAGGCATAAACAAACGTACAAAGCATAGCCTTAGGCAAGTCTATACGAACGTGAATAAACTGACTACTCTTCTGAAGAACCTGCAGCGACACACCTGGCTTCCATACCAACCAGATTTTCCCTAGGCAACCTTCATAACAAATGTCAGTCCTCCAACCACCAAATCTCTCCTTAACCATAGCATCCTCTTTATCTATTTTTACTCTAGGCTCAAGTAAAGCTACTACATCAACTCTATATTTATTTATGTACTTAAACAAAGCAGTAAACTTATCAGGAGCATTAAAGCCCCTGATGTTCCAAATCCAGAATATAATTTCTTACGTTTGTTGTGCTGCTGACGAGTCAGCACATATGCTTTAACAGGAGGAGAAGATACCTTGCTTGTTTCTGCAAAGTCACCAAAAGTGAGCATTCTCCCAGCTACTTCATTAGAGGTATTCTTCAATGGGGATTTAGGGCCCAGATTAACTATCTCCGCCGGAACTTCAATAGCAATCTGGTTAACAGATGTATCCTCCTCCTCATATGAGGATTTGGGAACATTGTCTGTTACCCCTCCAGCAGCAGCATCACCAAGGATGGTCCCAGGTGATCCCTCCACCCCAGAAGAGGCCTCAGGATCATTGCCTGGCCCACCACCCCCGAGAGCTGAAACAGACTGCTGGGAACTTCCCTTACCTTTACGCTTCTTTCTTTTCTTCTTCTTGTCATGGGCTCCAGGGCTCAGGATTTCCACCTCCTCCAAAGATTCAGTTTCATCCTGTTGATCTGGTGCTTTCTCCTCTCCATTGGAAGACTCAAAAGCATTGCCAGACCCCCCTCCAGCAGGCGGAGCACCAGCAGCAGCAGGTGCACCTTCCCCCTCTCCCGAAGGCTCAGGTACATTGCCTGCTACCTTACTAGCACCCGCTTCAGACTTCTGTCGGGCTTCCCAATGACGACCCTTATCATTTCCAGGTTTATAGGTCCCACCTGAAGGAAACAGAACACTCACCACTGCAGGTTCATCATCCCCCATGTCGATACGCAGCTCAGAGACTTCATGAGCTTTAGAGCTCCTCAGCACACACACCTTAATCGTGAAACCCATTCTAACAAATTTGTTAACAGGTTTACCTACCTGAGTTGCAAGCCAGCTAATCCCTTCCGGCGTAATTAGTTCCGCCGGGACATTCTTCAGCTCTACCCACGCCGGCTTCAACTCCTTCGAAAAATCAATCGGCTGGATTCCTAGAAACCACCTACGAATCATCATCGGAGCTTTATGAATGTGCCAAGATCTCTGCATCACCCAGTCACACAGAGCCTCCGAAGCGAATTCGAATAGATAGCAACCTACATCCATCTGAGAGACTTCAACCTTTCCTTCATATCCCCATAGCCAGTTCACAACCGAACGAATGACCTTAATCGGAGGACCCTCACCGGCGAACTGCCCCACCATAGCTCTTTGCAGCTTAACAATCCCCTTCTCAACCACATCCATCAGAATCTTCAACACACCGTCTACAACCGCAGCTAAGGATTCCTCCACAAAGTGAAGATCGTCCTCAGAAGGGGAGACGATGGAAGCCCAAGACTTAGATTTCGAAGGGCCGCTAGAGCTACCCGAAGCTGCTGGGTCATGCGTCGCCGGCGCCATCACTAGGAAAAAACGCAGAAACAACCTAGAATTCAGAGAAAATCACGCGCGGCGCGTGAGAGAAAACATTTTGTATGATCTCAACATTGACCACTTCACCTTTCATAAATAGTGAATAAAGCTAGCAATCATGATATTATTGTCATTAATACTTTTAAAGAGATAATAGTATCATCAACAAACATAAGATGAGAGATGATAGAACAATATTCTGATACCATATAAAGCTTTATAAGTTATTGATAAATTCCTTAATTATATATATCTTTTGTCATTATTTAAGAGTTGTGCACATTTCATTACCTCTATTTTTGTACTAGGTTCCCTAATTCAGATGTCACCTAGCAAATCACTATTAGTGGGATGGTAAATCAGATTGTCTAGATAAAGAATCCAAATTTGATTAGCCATTGATTATGTTTTATCACGTTAATTAACTCTGATCACAATATAAAGTTTGTAATTGGACACAAGTTTTTCCTACTCCACTGATCAAACTCTCTGATAGACCCAATTGACGAAAAGTTTTCCATTATACTAGCGTGAATCTCGAGCGAGGATCAAATGACACATAAGTTATGGGCATCAATCTTTCAGTTATATAACGAGTTGTCGGTGAGGATCAGTTTGTTAAAAAATAATATCACTTTTTTACTTGTTGTAACTGTCTTTACTGTTTTTCACTGTGATTTATAGACAACCTCATTAGTTACCACATTGAAACTTTTAGATTGAATTCAAACTTTATTACAATATTGTTTTTTACTTGCTTTTCACCTAATAATTTGGGTTTATAATTTAAATTATCGAGATCATATCTACAAATTTAATAAAATAATTTGACACATGAAAACATATCATCCTATACCAAACGAACCATGAATATGAGACCAATCCATTTCTTAGTGAATCGCGTGTTATTGTAACTTTCAAAGTAGAAGAAACTTACTCTTCCACTTGAAGACTTAAAGACAAAATTATCAGAAGAAAGAGAAACGAGTTTAATAAAACCGCAATTAGAATCATACACAGACTCACATTAAAATATTTGTCACCCAATAAATATACCCACCACATGAACTCGAGTACTCGACCTATCATAAATATTAAGAAATCCATCTTATAACCTGATACATTGTATTCCAACTTTCATTACAAAAATTACCTCGAAATCAATGTTAATTATAGTATACGATTATGAAAACTATAGATAAATCTTGATTTTTTTTTTACCATATTAAACACAAATGTCATACATGAAAAATCTCTAATTACCTTTGTACTAAATTTTGTAACCATATTAATTAAAATATTCGTTCACAAATAAAAAATAATTTTGTATATAACATATTATAGAAAACAAGTAAAAGCATAATCCAATAATAATAATAAAAATCTTGTTTTATAATAAGGTCATACTTCAAAATATTTATTAAAAATTGCCATTTAAACAAATATCTATTTCCCCCCAGAGGCTTACTATATTTACCAAACCACCCTCCAAATAGCGCTTTAAATACAGAAAAAAAACAGAGCATCTTCTTCTTCATTCCTTCAACAGATCCCACAACAAAATTCAGTACTGAAAGAAAGCCATGGCGGGATCCTCGGTCTTCATCAAGCCAACTCCGATACTGAAAGACGAGCTCGACATAGTGATCCCGACGATCCGGAACCTTGACTTCTTGGAGAAATGGAGGCCCTTCTTCCAGCCTTACCATCTGATCATCGTCCAAGATGGAGATCCGTCCAAGGTCATCAAGGTCCCAGAAGGGTTCGACTACGAACTCTACAACAGGAAAGACATCAACAGGATACTGGGTCCGAAGGCTTCTTGCATTTCCTTCAAGGATTCTGCTTGCAGGTGCTTCGGTTTCATGGTGTCCAAGAAGAAGTATATCTACACCATAGATGACGATTGCTTCGTAAGTTTTGCCAAAAAAAAATTATGTGAAATAGGAATCTCTTTTTTGATTTGGATGCTCAAGGTTGTTTTTGTTGAATTCTGAGACTGTGTGTTTGGACTTTCGTTTGACTTTGCTGCTTGATTTGTTAGAAATTTGCTTGTTAGTGATTATTGGAGCTGTCTGATTTGGATGTCTAGATCTCGATCTGAAATCTCTGTGTTATAATCTCGTTAGTGGTAGAGGTGCTCCATGTCACAAGAGCCGTTACAGCTATTTGTCCACCGGTTAGTACAAGATCCATTCATAATCCTCTCCCAACAACTCGAGTTATTGGGATGCAATGGTTCATGACATGGTATCAGAGTCTGGTCCTGACATCAAATCTCGGTAGGCTCCAATATAACAATTTATCTTGAATAAGACTTGGTGAACAGGGCATGTGAAATTGAAACTCGAGTCTTGAATTGTTGGGATGTCTGATATCGAGTAGCGACTTTTAGGCATCTCAGAAAGCTAGTGCTCTTTTGTTTCATAGGGTTTAATTTAGTTCTTGAGATGGATTCTTACGTTACTGTGTGGTTTGGCATCAATATGCAGGTGGCCACGGATCCTTCAGGACATCAGATCAATGCGCTTGAGCAGCACATCAAGAACCTTCTATCTCCATCGACTCCGAACTTCTTCAACACTCTCTACGATCCGTACAGAGAAGGTGCGGACTTTGTTCGAGGGTATCCTTTCAGTCTCCGCGAGGGTGTTACCACCGCTGTCTCTCATGGTCTGTGGCTTAACATCCCTGACTATGATGCTCCTACTCAGCTTGTGAAGCCACTTGAAAGGAACACCAGGTTCGACACAATACTCCCTGATTGACGATGAATTTGTTTTTCGGAGTTTACCAATTAGGATTGACAACAAACAATGCAGGTATGTTGATGCTGTGCTGACAATCCCCAAGGGAACCCTGTTCCCAATGTGTGGCATGAACTTAGCATTCAACCGTGAGTTGGTTGGACCTGCATTGTACTTTGGACTCATGGGAGATGGTCAGCCAATTGGCCGATACGACGACATGTGGGCTGGTTGGTGTGTCAAGGTAAAAGCAACAACCTTTACTCCTCATCGACATTACTCGGTCATAATCATAGCTACAAGTTCCAATCCGTCTCCAATTTGACCATAGGCTGATCTGTGAACATACCCTAAAAACAATCGTTACTGCTCATCGACATTAGTCATAGCTACGAGCTTTAACCCGCCTTCGTTTTTGAACGACAGGTGATATGTGACCATATGGGATGGGGGATCAAGACGGGGCTGCCATACATATGGCACAGCAAGGCGAGCAACCCATTTGTGAACCTGAAAAAGGAGTACAAAGGGATATACTGGCAGGAAGAGATCATCCCATTCTTCCAGTCATTGAAGCTCCCCAAGGAAGCAACCTCTGTCCAGAAATGCTACATCGAGCTGTCCAAGGAAGTCAAGAATAAGCTGGGGAAGGTCGACCCTTACTTTGACAAGCTCGCAGATGCCATGGTTACCTGGATTGAAGCCTGGGATGAACTCAACCCTTCCTCTGGTGATGACAAGTAGAGAAAGAAAGAAAGAAAGAAAGACTTGTTCTTTTTAGTTCACAGAGAGACAGATTTTTCTTGCGGAGATTTCCATAGTGTTTGATTTGTTAGGTTATCTCTTGATTGGGGATACAGTATTTGTCTTGTTCTGCTGTCATTGTTAGTTATTACTGAATTATGTTGTCTGGGTTTATTTTATGTCTGATTCACGGGGGAAGTGTGACACTAGAACAAGAACAAGTCTGCAAATTTAGTCCTGAAAACGTGAAAATGTTTGTTCATTTCAGTTATGTTCTATTTCTGTCAAACGTTTATGTCGAATAAGGTGGGAGAAGGGGACATGTTGTTGTAGCTTTCATCAGGTCACGATTACGTGTCAAAGGGAGTTGATATTTGAATGTGTGGTTTAATGTGATTAAATTGACATTTGTAGTGTCACTAAGTTAGCCCATCTAGTCTTAATTCAGTCGATAGAGGATGAGATTCGTAACTTAATGATTGTGGATTTGAGCCTCATGATGGCTATTGGCGACTGGGCTAGACGGGCTAACTAGATGACACCATATATATGGATTTAGTATCTTTAATCACGAGTTCAAAATCTCAACTCGTCTAACTTATGAAATATGTTGTACTAAGGGTTGAGTTGAGAGTAGTCAAAAATTGAATTAATGGTTAAAGGAATAAATTATCATCTATGATATCATTAAGCAATCTCGTCTAGCTCAGTTGGTAGAGCGACCCTTAACGTTGTTATCTTGGGTTGTGCAAAATCTTGTAGTCTACTAGGAAAGCTGAATTAAAAATGACTATGATTAAGTAGTCCATTTAGTTTAGTTGATAAGGGAGAAATTAATGTCTAATATCATCAAGATAGTCCGTCGAGCGAAGTTGGTAGAGCGCAAGGTTCTGAACCTGCAAATAAAACACAACATGGCAAGCAAAAAAAAATTGTCTTTATGATTTAGTGAATAAATTGACATTTATGACATCATTAAGATAGCCTGTCTAGCTCAGTTGGTAGAGTGCAAGGCTCTTAACCTTGTGGTCGTGGGTTTGAGCCCACGGTGGGCGTAAATATATATATATTTTTTAAAGCCAAAACTCGATGATGGATTAAGATACAGAATGGGCCAAATACGAAAAAAGATGATTTTTTTTACCTAAGCATTTTGGTGTATCTATATTGCTTGTGTCATATTAAGGTTGAGGAGTTGGTAGAGCACAAGGGTTAATTGGTGGAGGGTAAGGCTCTTAATCTCGTGCTCTACCAATGTAGCTCAATTTTTGAAGTGTAGTGAGTTTGATATGTCGCGAGGAGGAAGGGGTCCACCAACACTCTGATGTCGTGAACCAAATTCATGAGTTGATGTAGAGGACGTGGCAGATCGAGTTCGTTCATATTTATCGCAGAGGCAATAACGTAGTTGACTACCTTGCTAGCATTGGGCACGAGATGCCTTTTGGTGTGTATAATTTCTCTATTTTTTATCCATTAATGGTCGTCTAGTCACATTATGATGTAATTGGTGTTTGTGAGAACTGTTTGATTGTGACTAAGGCTTTTCTAAAAAAAACGGTTGATGAGTTGTCTGATCTCTCATTCTCACTTTAGGGTTTAGGATTAAGAGATTTAAATTGATATTTCTAATATCTAGCCCGTCTAGCTTAGTTGGTAGAACACAATGCTCTTACCCTTGTGATTAAGAGAATAAATTAATATCTATGACATCATCAAGATAGTTCGTTTAACGAAGTTGGTAGAGCACAACGTTCTTATCCTTCAAATCCACGAGACCACGACAAGCAAAAAAATTTGTTTCTATGATTACGTAAATAAATTGACATTTATGACATCATAAAGATAGCCCGTCTAGCTCAGTTGGTAGAGCGCAAGGCTCTTAACCTTGTGGTCGTGGGTTTGAGCCCCATGGTGGGCGCAAATATCTTTTTTTAGCATAATCAAAACTCGATGATGGATTAAGACACATAATGGGTCAGATACGAAAAAAATGAAATTTTTAGGACCTAAACATTTTGGTGTGTTGATATTACTTGCGCCATACTAAGGTTGAGGAGTTCGTAGAGTGTAAGGCTCTTAATCTTGCGCTCTACCAATGTAGCTTAATTTTCGATGTGCAGTGAGTTTGATATGTCGTGAGGAGAAAGGAGTCCACTAACGGGAATTGGAATTTTGTAGCACAATTTTAAAAAATATGTACCATCAGTAGCCAAATGCGTAAAAATGTCCAGAAATAGCACAATCTGACTGGCAGACAGCGCTGCGCCAGCCAGATGGCGCTGCGCCACCCAGCCAGCGCAGCGCCACCCAGCTGACGCAGCGTTGTCTGCCAGTCAGAAAATATTTCCGTCATAGTTCCGTTAGGGTTTCCTCAATCCTACCCAGCGCTGCGCTAGCTAGGTGGCGCAGCGCTGGCTGGGACTGAAAAACCCCTAAGTCGTCAATTTTTAGTATAAATACCCCCCCTCTATGATGCAGTTTTGCACCACACACCTCCCTTGAAGCCCTAAACTTAGAATTTGTAGTAGGCAGCCGTAACCAAGCTTAGAATATGTCGTTCTTCAACTATGGCTCTAGGTCTCGCAAGAGCAAGCGTAAGTGAACTTCGTTTGGGTGCTTTGTGCTTATCTTATTTATGCATTTAACGAATTCGTCTTGTATTCTAAGTACTGTTTTTCTGTAGTGACAGATACTGAGAGGGTAATGCACAAGTTGAAGAAGCCGGTGGAGGAGGACTTGTTCGTTTATGAGGCAAGTGTGGTGAACTGCTGGTGTGACTTAAGGGCGACTAGATCCGTTCGACCAAGTGATCTGGAATGCTATTTTGGCTGCCCTCGTGAGAGAGAGGTAAAAAAAAGGGTCTGAATTTAATTATTTGCATTTTCGTAGTTCTCAAAACCCTCTACGTTTGCTTTATGATCTGTAGGAGAAGGGGTGTGGTTATTATGAAAAACTGGAGGTGCGGGAGGCCGTGGATGCTGCGAGTAAGGAGAAGGACCAAATCATTCGGGCGAAGGACGAACAACTTGTTCGAGCGAATAGGGAGAAGGATGAAATCGTCGAGGAGAAGGACAACATTATTCGAGATCTGAGGGAAGAAATTTCATGGTTGCACGATTCAATCAATAGGTTGCTCAGGGAAGGGCCTCCCCCACCACCACCCGGACCTTGTCCTTACAATTGACATCCATGTTGGGCCTTGTGTGTTTGTTATTTCTGTTGGTGAACTGTTGTTGTTGTTGTTGTTGTTGTTGTTGTTGTTGTTGTCGTCGTTGTTGTTGTTGTCGTTGTTCGCGTCATTATAAAAGTTAATAAAATGACTGGGTTGTAGTTGCAGCCTTTCTTCGTTGTGTTGTCACATTTCATTTGTTGTTATGACATAGTTGCAGTCTTTCTCAGTTGAAGGATTGACTAATAAAAGTAACTTCATAGTACAACTACAAAACATTAGGTTACATTGAAACTGAAACATGAAATTGACAACCACACATTTGAAATACAGATTACCAAACACAAACTACCAAACCCATAATACTAAAACATTTCATAGTGCAATTAACCGTTCCTTGTAGAAGCAGGTGGGAATTGCACTTGACGGTCGCTTGTAACTTGAACATAATCATTAGAACAAGAATCAGCTGCTGTCAGGCTTGGTATAGATGCTTATGGGAAGGATGGGAGTTCCATGAAAGGTAGAACATCAGTCCAAAAGTCAGTCAGATACAGATCATCAACAGCAGTAGCAGTATTTTCACTCATCACAATATCCTGATCATCAGAAGAACACCGGGTTTGAACTACTGGTGGTGACGATATAGTCGTCAAAGAAGGTGGGAAATGCACTTGAGAGCCGCTTGGAACTTAAACATCATCATCAGAACAAGAATCAGCTGCTGTCACACTTGGAATATATGCTTCTGGCACTAAAGGTAGAAAATCATGAATAAAAGAACAAGAAGCTTCATTACCTGTTGGCATTGGTGCTGGAATCTGGACATCATTACAACCTTCAACAGAGCCACTTCCCGCAATTGCCAACGATGATGATGATGATGATGGTGATTCTCCAGAATTCCTCTCATCCATCTCACTATCCTCCTGATGAGTTGATCCTTGCATTTGTGGTTTCTTCTCTTTGTTCAGGATTTCACACAAAACGTAATCTGACTCAGTTCCTGACAAAGAATATTCATGCATAACCCAACCAGAAGAACCCCTAGCAGCAGCAGTAGATTTAGTTGAAGTACAAGTACTACTCCCTCCGGCTCTCAGCTTTGATTTGTTCACTCTGAAAGACAATGTCTTCTTTATTCCAATGACCTTCTTCTTAGCATCATCCATGACCTCCTCTCCGCCAGTGTTTCCACGCCATTCCCCACATGCGAAAGTCCTCGAAACTCTCTTGGTGCTGGCCTTCTTAAGCTTAGTGAAGGCGAACAACCTTCCATTTGCAGCCGATCGAGGAAATATCTCCCAGGGGAACTTGTCGCCATAGAGGTCGCAATCGTAGATCACACCCGGAGGCAGAGGCTCCCCTTTGACTTTGTTGATCAGGTAATAACCGAGGAGCTCTTGCTTGGTAGGGTTAAATCGAAAACCCACTGGTAACTGCATAATCAGAGAGAGCAACAAACACAAAACAAGCGAAAACGAAGATATACGAACACGGAAAGGGAAAATAACAATGGCAAAGGCTGTTGACTTAATAAGGAGCTCCATCTTTTATCACGTGTATTGTCAAATCAGAGCTTGCATCAATTATACCTATCTAAGTGGTAGCTGTTGACTTAATAAGGAGCTCCATCTTTTATCACGTGTATTGTCAAATCAGAGCTTGCATCAATTATACCTATCTAAGTGGTAGCTGTTGACTTAATAAGGAGCTCCATGAAAAATACAAAATATACTGATAAGATGAAAAATACAATGAAGTACTCTGAAATACGAAATACAATGAAATATACTGATAAGATGCAAAATACAATGAAAAATACAATGAAACAAACATCTACTACTCACGACCCCTCCCATCACGACCCCTCCCATCCCGACCCCCACCCTCTCGACCCCTACCCTCTCGACCCCTACGCCGACCCTGTCCCCTCCAATGTGCCCCCAGCTCATGGCCTCCAGTAGCGCACATCCTCTGCGTAGGCTCTCGCCTCAGTCCATATCGATGCTGTCCGTCGGCGGGTGGAGTATCATCATCATCGAAAGATGCCTCATATGTCACTACGGGTGGTGTGACATACTGAGACCCGGATGGACCAGCGTACGATGAGGAAGGACCATACTGAGACCCGGATGGAGGGGCGTAAGATGTATAGCCTCCAGTGGGGACTGTAGGAGTGGGGTATGGCTGGGTCGGGTCCGGATGCTGTGTGTAATCCTCCGGATGGGTGTAGGCCTGACTCCCCATATAATCGAAAGTCGCGTCGCCTGTAGTGTCGAATGGATAGTGCTCAGAGTATCGGGTCTGCTGGTGATGTGGATCCCACTGAGGCAATGTCGGTTCCCACAATCGCGGGACAGGAGGGACATCTACATGCTGTCGGACTCTACGTGTAGAAGGAATCCTGGCGGCTGGCGGGTCAGGCACTGGGTAGTCAGCATGTCGTGGATGGGTGGCCTGCCGGGGTGCCCTCCTAGACTCAGACGTCCTATGGATCCCGCCTGAAGCATGCATCATTGACCTCAGTGTAGCATGCATCTCCTGCTGCTCCTGAGGCGTGATATGTGACTGGCCAGAAGTCACGTATAGCCTCTCCATGCCATCAAGCTACAACACATAATTAGAATGGTTAAACATGTAACTAGAAGTAGTTGTAATAATTATGACAGAACCTACGTACCAAAGACTGGTCCACGGCTCCTCGGCGAGAAACTGTACGTCTAGTGATGCCATGATACCACTGGTTGATCTCGTCGTGGAAGTGATAGGACTCCCTCTCCTCGCTCCGCAGCCACGGGCCTGAGGCGATATGGTCAAGACGAGTGTCCCACAGGTCTCGATATCCAGCAAATCTAGCTACCACATCAGTACGATGCCATCCACGCTGTGTCAGCTCCAGGTTACTGATGACCTCACCTACTGGCTGATCCCATGTAGGGACAGGCTGGTCCATCCCAAACTGACGCAACACTCTATCAGGCCTATGCCACATAGCGCTGAAGAAGCAGATAAGCGGTGCGACGACGCGATGGATGGGGAAAGTCCCTGGACTGTAATGCTCACGGTCCGCCGAGTAGGGACACCACTATATGAAACAAAGTGGAAAGTTACACAACTACGAAACCTAAACTGTAAGGGAAAAAACATGATCTTCTTGTTAGAATACAATACCACGAATGGAGTCCCATCGTCAAACAGCTGGCGGTACCCCCCAACAAGGATGTATCTGGTCTTCGCGTGATACCATTCGGACCAGCTAAAAAAATGCAGAATGAACCACGTCATTCATACAACTCGATCAGATGGAATAAACTATGAAAATGGAAGAAGAAGTCGTAGCCCGAACCTAGTCATACGTGGAATGGGGGAGTGCGTCGGTGCAATCTGTCGACTCTTGTGGACTCGACGCGCAATGGACGTAAATCTCTCCAGGGCCCACGCCTGAACCAGTGCCGTCCAACCTCCAATGTCACCTACGTGGTCGCGGGACGGGTTGCTCTCTATGCGGAAAGCACACCGGCCAAGCTCCCTATATAGCCATGAAAGTGCGGCAGCCCCCCAAGCGTAGTCGCCTACCTGGCTCATGTCCTCAAGCAGTGGAAGGAAGAAGAGTGAGGCGTGTGATCCTGACCGATCAGCAAAGATGCAGCTGCCGAAGAAGTCCAGAATGTATGCTCGACAGTGCTGCTCGATAGTCTCCTGATCGGCGTCATCCCTGATGGTGCCAAAGTGGTTACGCAACCACGTCATCCTCACTCTGCCAGCAGAAAGGTCAGCGGTAGATGGTTTCTTCCCAAGAAGGCGCTCAACGTAAATCTGCAGATCAGAATCCACAGTAGGAATGCGCCTCTCCGACTCCACAAGCACACCATCGATGCTCAGACCAGTGAGAAAGTGCACGTCCTCGAGTGTTATGGATGCCTCACCGTGGTACAAGTGAAAAGTGCTCGTCTCGGGACGCCATCTCTCGACCAATGCGGTGATCAGCTCAGAATCAGGGGTAAAATCCAGGCAGGCACGCAACTGATCTAGACCTATGGGGGCAAGGTATGTCTCGAACCTCGGATCGTACTTCACGATCTTCTTCGAGAAGTGACACTTAAGCGTCATATGTGGGTCCTAATAGTTGGGGGAAGAAGATGTAACAAAATTAATAACTAGTACTCAATTTCTGAGTGCACCCTAAACATTTAAATGTAATTAACATTCAAATATAATTAACATTCAAATATAACTAACATTTACATATAACAAACATTTATACATAACTAACATTTCAAATTGAAGTAACATTTCAATTATTACTATATAGTAATATGAATTAGGACTTACATTATTTGTAATTACTATTATTTGTTACTTTTTAACTTTTTTAACGTAACTAATATTCTTTACTAATATTCGGAACTAATATTCGTTACTAATTACTATTATTAGTAAATTTCTAAGGTACATAATGTTCGCTACTAATTAATATTAGTAGTCAACTAGTAGTTAATTTGTATTTGAACCTAATATTACAATATAATATTCAAATTTGCTCCTAATTTGTATTTGATCCTAATAGTACAATATAATATTATACTAATTAATACTAATTAATGTTCGCTCAAATTTGATCCTAATATTACAATATAAGTAGTTAAATTATGAATATTATTAAAATAAACGCAACATTCAAACATAAATACCTTGTAAAAATAAATAACATTTCAAATGTACCAACCTGAGCTTCGAAAATTCCCGACGCTCGATGTCGGTCAGCATCACCCCATAAAATCGACGGGTCCTCGGGACTACCACTTCGTACCCCAACCGGCACCTCTCCAAACATGTAATCCATCTACAATTTCATATCCACAAGCAATGTTAAATACATATAAAATCGTAAAACACAATTTAATTACCATATAATTTATAGCATGATACCTTTTGAGGGAGGGTTCAGGCCTTCTTCAAACGAAATTTCCTCGCCGGACAATTGCTATGAACCTACAAATAAAATACGTCATTAGCGTACAATAATAATAACAAAAATTTATGAGAAACACAAACAAACTATCAAAAATACCTTAGAGAGTATGTGATGAGGAGGTGTGAAAGTATGAGAGGAGGTGTGAAAGTATGAGAGGAGGTGTGAAGATGGTATGTGGGGGGTGGGGGTATTTATACCAAAAAAAAAAAACGGTAATATTGATCCCAGGTAGCGCTGCGCCACCCAGCCAGCGCAGCGCTGCCTGGGATCAACACTACCGTTACTTAACGGCTCTTTTGTAACGGCTCTTTTGCCAGCTGGCGCAGCGCTGCAACGGCACAATTTTGATAAGGCAGCCAGCGCTGCGCTGGCTGGGTGGCGCAGCGCCATCTGGCTGGCGCAGCGCTGGCTGCCAGTCAGATTGTGCTATTTCTGGACATTTTTACGCATTTGGCTACTGACGGTACATATTTTTTTAAATTGTGCTACAAAATTCCAATTCCCTCCACTAACACTCTGATGTCGTCGACCAAATTCATGAGCTAATGCAAATTGCGTGGAAGATCAAGTTCGTTCATGTTTATCGCAAGGGCAATAACGCAGTTGACAACCTTGCTAGTGTTGAGCACGAGATACCTCTTAGTGTGTATAATTTCCATATTTTTTATTCATTAATGGCCTCCTAGTCACATTATGATGTAGTTGGTGTTTGTGAGAACTGTTTGATTGTGACTAAGGCTTTTCTAAAAAAATTCCATATTCTCACTTTAGGGTTTAGGATTAAGAAATTAAATTGATATTTTCAATATCTAGCCCGTCTAGCTCAGTTGGTAGAGCGCAAGGCTCTTAACCTTGTGGTCGTGGGTTCGAGCCCCATGGTGGGCGTGTTAAAGTATTTTGTCACAAACCAAGATTTTTTTAAGTGACCAAAAAGGGTGTACAAGACATGCCATACTAGGGTTCAGAGTTAAGAGGTGTTGATCCAAATTGATTCAACCTTGATGTGTCTAAATTACTTGGTAATGAAATATGCCATACTAAGGTTAACCTAGTGATTTTTTATGTGTCTAAATTACTTAGTAGATGAAATATATCATACTAAGAGTTGAAAGTTATTCATACTCGAGTCCATGATTAAAGGATTAAGTTAATATGTCTATAGTTCTATCAAGGTAGCCAGTCAACACACAATATTCTTAACATTATGATTGTGAATTTGAGTGTCATAATGCATATTGAATGATATTTGTTGTATTCATTAAACTATCAAAATGCACGTCTATGCTAGTTAGAACTCTGGTTCTTGTAGTATTAATCACACTACAAGATACAAGAATTTTGATATTCGCATTATTTATAAGTTGTCAGACCTCGAACTCATGAATAAGCAATTAAAATGATACTCTAATATCCCCAAACTAGCCCATCTAGCTCAGTTGGTAGAGCGCAAGACTCTTAACCTTATGGTTGTGACTTTTCGAGCCCCACGATGTACGAAAATATATAAAGAATGTCAAACTATACAAACTACAAGGATTATGATGCCTCCTATGTTACTCGTTATGATGTGGCAAAAATACAAAATACAGCCACTTTTGTAATTTATTTGTTCTTCAACTATATGGCGCATGACCTTAAAAATTGGAAGCTCTATTTTCTAAAGAACTTGCTAAAGGACTTAGAAGCCTTGTTTTTTTCTTGGCAATTTTTACAAATGTCGATATACTAGTAACTGACCTGTCTGGCTTCCAACTGCAAAACAACTTGAGCTTGAAGAATCGTCTGTTGCAATGCATGAAACGCTTCCATCTGGGAATATTACCAAATCACAAATCATCATTCTTGTGGTTAATTCTACAAGTTTTTTTTTTTGCCAGATCAAACGAAATTCACAAATCTCGCAGTTCGATTGGAACCGAACCAGAAGGTTTGGGGTGCAGCTCGGTTCGTACACTGCGTAAGGCATCTTGCATGACATGAAACAATGTGGTCGTAATCAAGTTGTCTGAAACCCTATCCCTAGTTGTAAGTGCTTAACCATATAGAAATTACAAAAGATTAACCAATCTCGAGTCTATCAAACAAGCAAGTCAGGGCAGATCACATGCTAATTTATCAAGTTATGAGTTCATCGAATCAAGGGTCGATCAGATCACTAATAACTCAAGGTAGTGGATTTAAGAATTTTCAGGTTTGGTGAGCTATGGATTATTGAATTTCAATCAAATTGGTCTAGGCTACGCCAGGTCAGTAGCTCTAACTTACTCTTGCGTGACATGAAACTATTCTGAAATCCATCTATCACCTGTTTTTCCATCGCATTACTAATGAATTAACCAATATTTTCATACGCAATAATCATGTTTGGATCTAGAAAGGTAAGATAGCCGATAGTGTTGGATGAGATCTCGATTCTCACAACCTTTAGAGAAAAGGTGCAACCTAAAAAGGTAAGCGGGTTGTTATATTAAATGTTTACCTTTGAAATGATGGAGACTGCCAAGCTTGTTCCCTGTCAACAAGTCCCACATGCTCACAACTCCGTCGCCAGTGGCAATGACTCCACGCCCAACTGTTGCGCCGACAGCTACCGCACTGACAAAAGCAATAAAAAGACTCACCGAGTTTCAGAATTACAGCAACTAGTGATGTTATTAGCTCGAAAGTTCAAACTCAGGAATCCTAACGCACCCTGGATTTAACGTGGTCCCGAGGATCATGGTATTTTTGGCCATTAGAGTGAGCCTCCAGGATCCGACTGGATCAGCTGTTGAGACGAGAAGCCAGATGGCGATATCTTCACCTTCCATGAGAGGGGACGTATGGCTGTTATTATGGTGATCTGTAAATGATAATTTTGTGGCTTCCATCATCTCGTCTGAGTTATAGGAGCTCAAGCAGTGACCATTCCTTTGGCAGCTGAACCAGCTGATAGGGTTGAACGCGTGGATTGAAGTTCCTGGAGCGGAGAATCTCGAAACGAAGGTTCGTTTCGAGATGTCCCTGAAAGGTTTACAAAATGATTTAAGAGGTTACACACTAACAGCACATGCATATAGAATTGCGGATCCATCTTTCTTGATTGAGGGCCAAGGGTTCGGAGAAAGTTATTCTAAAAGGGTAGATTTCTAATGGAATTGAGTTCGGAAATGGCATTCTAAATGCAGAGACATAGAGGAGCACCAAGAGTACACAAGCTCACAAACTATGGTGTCTAAGAAAATACAGAATACTAGACTGATGAACATACACAGAATACAACTGACCCGGAAATGGTAAAGAAAGGAGCCATGTCAAGGAAAATCATTGTATAAACATGTGTAGATGCATTAAGGGACATACCAGAGTGTAAATTCCTCAAAGCCATCATGGCCTACAACTAGAGATGCAGATTTGGGAATGCTCTTTAACTCCACAATTCGAGGAGAATAGTTACCCGTGTTTGATATAGTGAACTCGTCATTTGAAGTGCTGCAAACAGAGAGGTTGATAAAACAACAAGAATAGTACGCAATGAGATAAACAGGAGAAGCATTTGTAGAAAGGGAACCGAAAGTTTGAGAGTTAGATGAACCGCACCTCCACGTAGAATCCATGGTCCACAAATGCAATCTGCCGCTTTCAACAGCAGCAACTAGATGATTAGGTTTACAGACAAGGATGCATTCTATTTCTTCATCTGTCCTCAATTCCAACAAAACTGATACATATCCGAGATTTACTCGTACAATCTTCACAGAAGTGCTACCACAGCTATCTGCTTCACATGTAGAGCACAAACAATCCACTCTCCCTTCCCTGAGAATGTGTGTAGTGTTATGTGGAGAAACATATTATGTGTGACAGGAAAATCTGAAATATCAAGCGGTAGAAATTATAACCTGCAACAAGGCACTTTCGTGCTGCCATGTAGAACAAGAAGTTGCCCGTCTGGGGATAGTTGAAAACTGGACCTTTCTGGTGCAGCCTAGAAAGAGGAGCATGAGGGTAAGTACTACAGGAATAATATCCCAAAAAAGATAGGATGTGGGTGTAAAATATGGAAATGCAATCTTACTTTACCAAACATATATACTGGAGATGGCCAACTGACCGTCGTATGACCAACAAAAGATGGGCATCCGGTAGTTGGAGCTTTAGTAGCTAACTTATAAAGAAACAATGTCCTATATTTATCCTGATGAATGCCACATAGGGAACAGATGTAGATTTCATTTTCTTGTGAGCTCAACCATAAATTCAGAACAGGCAGCGGGTGGATATAACAGCCCACAATTTCAGCAATGCCCACAAAACTGCCATGGAGCTTCAGGTCAGCATTAGCTTGAACTTCACCACCTGATGTCTCCATCCTCATTTCTTTGCTATGAGATGTTAAAGAACCATCAACGTCTGCCAACGCATTGTGCTCTACCAATCTATCTTTGCAATTAAATTGTGTTTCTTCTGAAACTGGAACACATGTCAGAAGCTCGTTTGAAGTACTTTCACCATCAGTTGACATGCGAATAGGCAGATCATTCAACTGGGGTTTGCAACTCGTATTGATTTTCTCCACTCCTGGAGAATGTAGTTGCCCTCCAGTGCTGATTCTATCCTTGGACAGATCCTTCTGATGGCCATCATCAATGGAGGGACTGACATTCAGAGGTTCAGAGTCAAGCATAGATGGTGGATCACAACCTTCTTCATAGTTTCTGCATATTATGCTTTCTGACAGCTGAGCACTATGTTTTACTGGTTTAGGAGCCTTCTTTCTTCTAGTATATACCTTCCGGTGGCCTGGACTGATGGCTTTCTCGGTTTCAGTTGCCTTTCCTACAGTAGTAATGCTGGACTTTGTAGCATCAAGATTTAGAGGGTCATCAGAACTGTGAGGAATCCTTTCATCTTTTCCATCACCAGATTCCTCTACCTTAGCATTGTCAGAGAGCAGATCAAGTTGTCCCAACTCACATTGTTCACTCTCAAAACTGTCTGCAACAGCAACCTTAGTTTGCTCAATTTTAGAAGATTGACCACCCAACCTTTCTATATTTTCCTCCTGAGGTTTTGTCCAAGAAACAAAGTTTTTCGTCGTGGCATTGGATTTCCTTTTCTTGTTTGAGTTTTCCTTAAGAAGAGGAATTGCTTGTGGAAGCAGAAGTGTCATCATTGAATTTGCTGTGTCTTGCACAGCTGAGTCACTGTCAAACTTCTCAGAGCTTGCACTTGAACTTCCTGCAACCATTTCATCCTCCATATGTGGTTCAGAAAGCACTTCTTCAGACATGAAAGTATCATTTACAATTAGTTCTTCTTTAGTAATGGATGTACATATCATCCGTGTGGTTATTTCATCTCCTCGAATTGATTCAGAAACCACTCTTTCAGAAATGGAAGTGTCAGCAGGTAATTCTTCATTGTCTGATTCAGAAACCACTCTTTCAGAAATGAAAGTGTCAGCAGGTAATTCTTCATTGTCTGATTCAGAAACCACTCTTTCAGAAATGGAAGTGTCAGCTGGTAATTCTTCATTGTCTGATTCAGAAACCACTCTTTCAGAAATGGAAGTGTCCGCTGGTAATTCTTCATTGTCTGATTCAGAAACCACTCTTTCAGAAATGGAAGTGTCAGCTGGTAATTCTTCATTGTCTGATTCAGAAACCACTCTTTCAGATAAGTAAGTGTCAGCTGGTAATTCTTCATTGTCTGATTCAGAAACCACTCTTTCAGAAATGGAAGTGTCAGCTGGTAATTCTTCATTGTCTGATTCAGAAACCACTCTTTCAGAAATGGAAGTGCTAGCTGGTAATTCTTCTTTGTCAAAGCACATGTTGTTCCCCTGATCATTTGGTGCAGGCTCTGCAAGATTTGAACGCCAGACCAGTTCTGAGTTGAGAAACATTGTTGTTAAGTCAATCACACGAAACATAATGATAACGCACTAGTTAGAATATTACCTTCCATTGGATCCAAGGTATCAGGTGCACAAAGAAAATTCCCAGGCAAAACTAAGGTTTGGTTTTCGTAACATTCGTTTCTATCTTTCCCATTTGCTGATGTTGGAATATCCAGGCTTTCAGTTATATTTTCTGGTGACCCGTCAAGCTGTGTTTGTGTTGAGAAAAAAATCATAAAATAATGTTATCAGCAGAAATGTGAACAAGAAGAAAACAACAAATTTGGCTGAACAACATACAAACTGTGAAATTACTGTTTTGCGAGCAAAAGAACCACAGAAAAACATATCAACCAGTCAAGTAATTGCTAGTGCCTAAACTTACAACCTCAGTAGTGCATTCTGTATCCCGTCTACAAGGTCTTTTCAACTCAGAAGAGCTTACAGAAGTAACAGTTTTGCGTTTTGTCCTTTTACTCCTTTTCCCTGTTACCAAGGCTGGTGCTACATCAGTACTTTTGCACGCATCTTGGTGCTCTCCTCCATATATTTCATTGACATTTTCCATTGACTGTCGCAGCCACCGCAGCCACCGCAGCACCAAGGGATCTTTGAACCCAAAAAACTGCAAATGCACAGGAAGAGCTTAGTTACTCAAGCCGGTGGCATGTGTGGGTTGATATTTCAAGAACACGATACCAAAATCCATAAACAAGAGATGATTAGCAGCAAAGAAATGAATGCCTCCAGTTGATTTGACATTCTCTATCTAGTATAACAGGGACATTTTTGGCTTCAGTAATATCATAAGTAGCTATAATGAGTAAAACAAACGGTTAACAAATTCAAAGGCTAATACAAGCAAACAAGCATTTATGATATAGTGACATTGGACAGTCTTTAAAGATGGTGTTGAAGAGACAATGAAGTAGTTGATTCCATACTAATAGCATTCGCCTTTAGCAAGAAACTCCAAAAAAGTTACAATGATCTACCTCTAGGCCATCAATCTTGCACGGAAACCTCTTCCCCTCCCATATCTTCATTTGTTGGCAGCCCTTCTTCTGAAATTTATCCCATGTAATATCCGGAGTTTGAGCAGAACAAGAATCTCCATCAGGAGAAATAATCTACATAGAATATCATCACTCGTCAGTCTTGCACTAAAAGTAGTTAAGTCGAGTCTAATCAGATAGCATGTCTACAAACCACAAATAACGGCCCTTTGGGACCTTCGTTGATTTGCAACTTATAAATGGTCCCATTATATGTTCGAAGAGCTTGGAATCCCACTGGATAAGGATAGCGATCTCTTCCCTGCAAAGGCGAAAAACAATAGAATTCAACCAGCTGCATTGTTAAGCTTGAAACCGACCCAAAACTTTTGAAACAATCACAGCATTCAACTTATTTATACAACAATTGCTCCCATCCCACTTCTACTGTCATCGTACAATGACATTCCTATCTCATAAATAGTGTAGCTAAGGTTAAATGAGTGATTGATTTCAAAGTCATGAGCAGATACTATCCAGTTACACTAGAAACCTAGAATTCCATTTTTAAATTTTGAACTCCCCACTCTGAGTGGCTTATGTGATGCCACAAAACTTAACCAAAATGTTTCAAAGCGGTTCTAGATCCTACTCGACCGGCGGCTAATTATCTCTCAACATTCCGTGCTTTTTCACTACTGAACACCTAGCCTCACTAAATTTATCACGAAATCTGCAATAGAGCTACTCAATTTCAGTTACGGCTCAATTCAAGCGAAAACGGAGATTTCACAACTTCGAATTTGGAACCGTGCGGTTACGGGATAGAAAATCGTGCAAGCAATATAAACAAAAAAGCGACGAGCAGGAAACGAAGAAGGTAGGAGAGGTGAAGAGATCAAACCCTAGAACTGCTCCAGTACTTCTTGTCAAATGGTCCGGAGTAGAGAGTTCCGACGGTGACGATTTCCAGTCCGTCGAGTCTGCCATCCCCTTCAAATTTGGTCATTGTCTCGACGGACGATGAATTCTCAAAAGCGCCAGAGACAATAGCCGGAACAATTAAGAGAGAGGTCTCTGCGTGCGATTCAAATGGCGGGAGCGAAATTCCTGAGTTCCCTCCATTTTGATGAAAGAAAATATAAAAAGGAAAGGGATGTGAAGAAGCAGAAAAAAGTTCAAAAAATAACGCCGTTGCCGGGGATCGAACCCGGGTCACCCGCGTGACAGGCGGGAATACTTACCACTATACTACAACGACTTTGTTGTTGGAAAGGATAAATTTATCATCATATTCTGAATCCTTTCAGTCTTTTATTTCACACCAAGGGGAGTGTTTGCAGTTGCATACCCTAAACATAACTTTTTCATTTTATTATTATAAATTTGATAGATTAACTATCTTAGCCGTAAAAAATATTGTAAATTAGATTTGGATGTGTTTCTAGTGAGTTAATGCTGACGGAAGTTATTATCATAATAAAAAATGTATTATTAATAAAATAAAGTAAAATGTGGTAAATTAAGAACGAAAAACATTAACATAGGGAATATGACTTATGATTTGCGAGTCAAAATAAAATTTACGTGGCATAAATGAACAATCAGCTACAAGATAATTTTTTTATAATAACACAAAAAGAAATATCCAAAAAAATTTGAACATGATATCGCAAAAGAGTTAAATTTCTAACATCTCTAAAGTAACATGATCTTTCGAATTTAATTTAATAATCACTACAATTAACCTATAAATAAGTAATAATCATGAAAAAAGATTTAAAATAATTCAAATTTAGAAAAAAAATTGTTGGTAGCCCATTCAGTTTATTTTCAACTAAAAAAAAGACATTGAGTTGTTTTTTATATATTTTACTTAGTATTAGTACTATAATTATATTCGTTTTATTTAAAATTAGACTTCTTTTCGTTCCAATCTTAGTTCTTCCACATAGTTCGTAAAAAGAATTAAAGTTTGCAAAGTTAATCAAGCATATTTTCCTCAATGATATTTAGCTTTGTAAGTGGATTATTTTGTAACTTAGTGGTGAAAAATGGTTATATTTAGAGCTAACATGAATCAATGTTAAGATTTCTTAGTTGAAAACTCTCTTACCAATAACTCAAATTGTTGATATCACATATCGGGTTATATAATATTTCGTACATAATTCTTGAGTTATAAAAAGAAAATGGTTCTTTGCTTCAAGCGATTATATATAAAGTTTAAAATAACACTCCTCTCCGTCGTTCAAGGGCGGATGAGGAGGGTGACTGTCCAAGGTTTGCCCCGTCATTCGTGTCCAATTTTTTAAAGCAATGTTTTAGTATATTCTATTAATTTAGCCTAGTAAATTTTTAAAATATTTTTTAAAAAAGTGGCTGATAAGCAAATTAATTAGTAGCACATATAGCCGACTGTGTCAAGTCGTAGAAACAAAGAGACTAAACCCAGGAGCAAAAAACACAGAGGGAAATCAACCCTAAACCCCAAAAGGCCAAAGCAGCAGTAAATTAAAAAAAAGGAGACATCATTCATTCATTGCTGTACACAAGAGAGATGAGATTGCAAGTGTCCAATCTCAGTTACCGGAAAAGGGTAAGAAAAGGAAGAGAGAAGCTTAGAGACATCTCATAGATGACAAGAGAACAAGTTCGTTAATCTGTGTAACATAGCATCCATCTCTCTTACTATATTATATGTCATCTAATGTGTGGGCTAGCTGAGCTATAGCCTAAACAAAAGGGAGTCAAACAAAGCTAAACCATTGATCGATCGACCGATCGATGATCTATCAAGCCGACGACCGACGTCGTCCCACATGATGTTACGATAGACATGGACACATGCAAACAAACACACGCACGGTCTTCTATAGTGGTATTTATATATATATATATATATATATGTGTGTGTGGATTGATTTGATTGATGCTGTTCTTCTGTCTGTTGATTGGGAAAAAATAAAGGTAGATAAGGGGTTAGTGAAAAGTTTTTCACGATCGAGGGGTAATCCAACTCATTCGGCTCTCTTGAGTTGTGTCGACAAGTTTCATTAATAGGTATATAGATGTTATTGCTTTGTGGTATTTGGTTATAAAGAGTTTGGGCGGGTAGAATGAATTGGATGTTACTTATGTTTGGTACTCGGTGGATACTAATCGTTAACGTGTTTTTTTAGCACTGAATTTTGTTAATAGAGCCCTGGTCAATATTTAGTTCATCCTACTCGCTAAAGTTACTTTTTTTAATTATATTATTCTTACTTCAGATGACACGTTAGGTTTTATGTCTTCTGAGATACTTATATGGTAACTGATAATATTTGAAAAAGTGACGTGTAACATAATTTTGTTAGCGTTAACCGAAAGGTTGTCCCCATGTTTTTTATGGACGAAAAAATTACTCTTCTCGTAAAACTCGGGTACAAAAATGAGCGCTCACAACACAACCACACACAGAATTAAAAGGAATGGATCTAGTCTGGCTGGAGGGGACCCATGTTTGGCCGCTTTTTCAGGGATTTGTAGTTTTTCAGGGAGTGGAGGAATTTCAAGGAGACATTGTGTGAGTCTATCATACGACCACTCATGCCAGATTGATTGTACTAGTCATTCACGACATAGTGAGCGCGAGAAATCCTAATGACGGGGATTCATTAGAGAGTGAAGCGAATTCATACATCAGATCGATGCATGAAGATGGAGAAGATTTAGAACCTGATGTTCTAATTCCAGGGGATGTTGATAAGGGTCTCCCATCATCTTTAACAACCCCTCACTTGCATACACTCCATCCGACCATTTTTCCAATTTGACCATAATATGAAATCCTAATTAATACTTACATCTATAGAAAGAATAATAATACTCCATGAGTATCATATGTGTATATCATCATTTGAATAAGAGATTTGGATTCCAAGGTTTAGTGTTTAAGGCTTATAGGGTTTAGAATTAAAAAGTTTTTATTTTTTACATTGAGTTGATGGGTTGGGATTTAGAGTTTTAAAGTTAGTTTTTAGGGTTTTGGATTTTACAATATGAGATATTTTAAACTTAATTTATAGGATTTTTGATAGATCGTTTTCAGGTTTAGAATTGATGATAGTATTCAGTACTGTATATATACCGTACATAATACTAGTACACATTCTTTGAACTTTTTCTAGACCTAGCAAATCAGGCAAGTCGGGTTGATTTGGGCGGGTATTATAGGTTGTTGTTTATTTCGGGTCGGATCATTCGGATCAAGGGTCGCCATATTTGTAAATTGACTCTAACTCTAAACTTCTAGGTCATTTCGTTACAAGCGGTTTGAGTCATAAAAATATTTAATCATTGTTATCACCAAATTATTATAACAAATAGACTCATATTTAACTAAATCAAGTTAAATTAATGAATGATGAATGTGAGATGTAGAAATAGGCCGTATAAAATTACCGTTGATAGCTTATACTACATATATAAAAACACATATTAATGATGTAAGTTGTACATAATGCACTTGAATCAATGATTTAAGATAATGTACGAGGATGTCAAAAGTAGTTTTGGAACATAATTCTATATCAAATATGTACCATATTATGGTTTTGTGAAAATTTTACAACCAATAATGTTGTTAATGACGACAACAATGATTTTTAGTGACATTCGACATGACGTATGTTAAGTATAATATTTGTGATATGTTATATTTATGAATTATGTCTTAAATAATAAAAGAAATAAAATGACAAAAGCTATAAAACTGAAAATCATAAATCATAAATAAGACTACATAGTAAAGAAACACATAATTAATTGCATTTAGAATAGTAATATTTATAGGTACTACTAAAATTTTTTGGGCCAACGGGTCGACCCTAAACCGACCCTAACCCACCCCAAAAAATCGGGTTTTCAGGTTCGGGTCCTAAAATAGCAAACCCAACCCTAAAATTTCAAGAGGGTTCTGGTCTGGTCCAAAATTGCCAGGTCTAAATTTTTCAGAGTATATATGCCACGATTGTGATTCCGATGCCTAAAGATCTCAAGGGTTTAGTTGCTATGTGGGTGGGGGTGAAAAGCGATCGGGCCTGCTTTTCGTTGTTGGTTCGCATTTTACCTCATGCTATTTGTTGGGCCATTTGGAAAGAGCGTAACAATCGCATCTTCCAAGATGAAGAAAGGAGCATCAATTCTATTATTAGTCAGATTAGCCGTTGGATCGCTTGTTGGATCTGTTCGACTAATCGTGAGCTTGCCTCCGTGTGCGACGATTTCCTGAAGCTAATTGCTTCTAGTTTTTTATGTAGCGTTTTCTGCTTGGTGTTTGTTTTGTTGGTTCCTTCTGTGACTGACTGTGTGGTGATTTTGTGTTGTTGTTGGTTTGGCTCTTTGTTGCCGACCGTGTTGTAGGATGTTCTTTGGTGGTTTGTGGTGTGGTCCGTTTTGGCTGCTCCCACTATTTTTTTTTTTTGGGCGGTGAGTCGTTTTGGACTGTTGCTCTCTCTTGTTTTCGTGTACAGTTTTTTCATTAATACTAAATCTGCCCTAATAACCATATTTAAGCAAACATAAAAAACCCTAATATACACACATATACACAACATCCATTCATATCAAACCCTAATAATTACAAAAAATCTGACTAAACCAGTGAGCATATCCAACCAAAGAAAACCCTAATACACAAATAAACCTCGATAGTTGAAACTGTATACTAGAGACGTGGATCCGTATGAAAAAAAAACAAAGGCAAAAGAAAGAAAGAAGAAAGCATAAACAGATGGAGACTAAGACCGATCCATGATCCACGAATTACACGTAATAATACAAGCAAGGAAAGCTGGAAGATGCAAAGTGTTGGAACACTTTTATTACCAAGTTTGGCAACTCAGGAACCGTCCCATCATAGTGTGTTGTGGGTACTGGTACAGAGTAGTACTGGTACTGATTGAGACCTTTGATCGGTATGGTTAGGTCGTTTTCTGAGTTACCTTGTTTAGCATTACACCCACAAAAGATGGGTCTTCTTCCACACCCTTCCCACTTTCCTTCTCTATCTATCTTTTCCTTTTAATCATTTTGGTTGTGGTTAATCACTTCTTAAGCATTATGGTACGTTTTTATTGTTATTTGCTAATGGATATATGGACAATAATATCTTCTTCTTCTTCTTCAAAGTAGTTACATCTACATCTATATAACACATTTGGGTTTTCGAAATCGTACCAGATGTCAAACTGATGAGTTTATATGGTATGTAACCGTTCATGACATGGTATCAGAGTCTTTGATAAGGCTTGGGATGCAAATCGAATCTCGGTAGCCCCTAATATAACAATTTATCTTGCATAAGGCTTGGTGAACCTTTGCAAACTTCAATTCCCTTTCATGAACTTCTTAATTAATTCCCTTTCATGAACTTCTTAATTAATTCCCTTTTACGGGCTTTCGTTTGAGGGGGCATTTTAGTAAACAATATAATATTCATTTAGAACCCTCTCTCAACAACTCGAGTTATTGGAATGCAACGGTCATGAGAGTTCAAAAGTTTAGTTTGTTATAAAATGTAGTGAACTATGCATAATTATGTTGAGGTTATACCATATTGTTATTGATGAGTGGTGCATGGTCAAACAAGTCGGATCAGCACGTTTTGAAAACACAGTATAACTGTTTGAATTACCAATATGAAAACCAAATTTAAATTAAGATGATTATAAAAATAGTACCCTGATTTTTTTAAAAAAAATATAATTTGTATTGTTTTTATTTTTTCACATATTTTGAGATTTATTATTTTAATTGAGATAAATTTAGACGTGATATTCAAATCATTGTTCAAATAAAATAACGTGTAGTGAAATTTCAAAGAATACCAACTGTTTTTTAGTGAAGTCATCTACTAATACTAAAAAAAATTGTCCTTGGCTATTGCAAAATTATAACGGCATGATGCAGTAGTAAATATTATTTGCCACACCACTATTTGCGACGAGGGATGCTGAGTGTACAAATAGTGGTGTGGCAAATAGTATTTGCTATTAAATATTTCTACTTGATGTTGTAATTTTACAGTAGCTAAATGTAAACTTTTTTGTAGTGTATTTTACCGTTACGTTGAAAGGAATCATGTACAACTCAGGTCATCGTTTAAAATTTTATTTCAGAGCAATGAAATCTTACGTAAAAATCAAAATCGTAATATTTAGATTTGAAATTTTACATTGGTTATAATTTCTTAAACTTGAAATCTCAGCGAGAATCTTCAATCATCCTTGTTCTATCATTGAATTTTTCAGTCAATATATTATATATGAAGTCAAAGCATACATATACAATACACAGAATCTTGATCAAAGTTAGATTGCAAAGCTTGATGAACGTACAGATTTTATCATGGAAAAATGCAGAAGTGAGGAATGGCGAGAAACCCTAGCTAGCTAGTACGTACTAGTAATAAAATGAAGCCATATTAACTTTATTAGACAAAAGGAGCTCAGAATCAAAATAATGAATTTATGGGGCTAGCTAGATCGACCTCTTTTATCTTTGGGAACAGAGAATTTTAAATATCATAAGTTCATGATCAATACTTTTCGAAATATTGACTCAGAATTGTGGGCAACTCGATCGGATTTATATTGCTTATTATCTATTTTGGTCACTAACGTATTGGGTTTGTAACATAGTGGTTATCACAGTTTCAGTACTGTAGTCATTAATCTATTAGTTTTGTAACGAGTTGGTTATTCTGTCAAGTCTTCATCCAATTTTTCCGTTAAGTGTTGATATCAGCAATCCAACTCAGTTTTTTTTTGGTCCATGTCACCTACTGTCACGTCAGCCAATGAACCCCACATTCAACCCAGTTAACCAACTCAAACTAACCTAGGGGTTGTTTGGTATGGGTGCTATTGATATTAATAGCACCCAATAGCTAGCTATTCGAAATATCATCGTTTTTCGTTGCTCCGAATAGCTAGCTATTGGGTGCTATATTGAATATCAATAGCACCTTTTAGATATCCACCTAAATAGGTGGATATCTAATACCCACCCCCAATATCATTCTGTATACCAATTTTACCCCTTGCAATTCAATTAAATTATATGCCACTGGACCCACACAAAAAATTATTTTTCCCCCAATTTTTGTATAAAAGTCATATCTTTTACATATGAACTCGGAATTGGAAAATTTTTATGTCAATATCTTAGTTTTACGAAAACGAATCCAACAAGACCGCTCTCGATATATTTTCGATGATGGTGTTTACATATAACTTTGACGAAAAATAAGGTCAAATGTGTAATTGCATAAGAAAAACCATTTTCATTTCATATTCAATACCAAACAAGAATTTCACCTCAAATATCAATATCTCCCAATAACTAGATATCTCAAATAGCTAGCTATTTGAAATATCCCATACCAAACGACCCCTAACTCATTCTAACCAACCCAAACTAACCTATAGATAATCCATATGGATGTATTATACGGACTTCGTTAAAAGTATGAGATGTATTAGTAAAAAAAAAATGGATTACATTAGTAAAACATGGATTGTGTTAGTAAAAGCGGGTTGTGTATATAAAATACAGATTGCGTTAGTAAAATCTGGGATATGTTATATGGACTGCGTATAGACCGTGTTAGTAAAATACGAATTGTGTTGAAGTGCTAGTATATAGCTCGGTTTCTCTTGAATTTTTGGGAGCTTGGCTTGAGATGCTTTTTGAGTGCCATTTCGGCACGTGCTTGTTTGGACTTGATGTATATGTTGTTTTTGTTTAATGATACTATGTACCATTCATTAAAAAATACGAACCGTGTTAGTAAAAATTAAATTAAATTAGTGAAATCTGAATTACAAAAATGTAATAATCTTGTAACACTAAAAATGGACCTTACCTTAGGTTGTGAAAGCATATAGCAACTTGAAATCTAATTATATGTATTTGAAATCCTCTTGACCATATGTTAATGGCATTTTTTTTTTCAAATTTCAGCTTAGTGGAATAATGGTATAGCTATTTTGACGAAACAATATGTTTGATCTACTAACTCATATATTCTCACACTATGGTGTACGTACTCATATGGTTGTTAACATGATTTTCATTATGATATGTATGATCATCATATATTCATAAGTAGTCTGCAGTGCAGTCAACCCCTAGCTACCACTACTGTAAGCTTTTCACATATACCTTCTTCCCATTGATGTTCCATTATGTTAATCATATTTGTCATACATGGAAGTTAGTTGCACTCGAGTTGTTGGAATAGGATTCAAATTGGTTTGTATATTAGTTTTTAACACGTTATCAAATGAAAACTCTCAAAAGAGCTGAGATTTGTATAGTTTCGGTAAGTCATATGCACGACTTGAGGGCTACCAAAATTCGAAACGGAGAACTCTTAGTCATTAAAGACTCTCATATGATTCCAACTCAGTAACTCGAGTTAAGGTAAAAATAAAGCAATGCACTGGGACTAATATTGTGTGAGTCCCTTTGCAAGTAGTGAGTTAAGTTCGTTCGCATTGTAGTAAACAATAATTTAAAAATTAGGCTTTCTATTTATTTTCTTTGTTGTGAGATATAACGTTTTATTTAAATTTTTCAATCCTATTTAGAATAATGATAACATAAAAAAATTCCTTGCAAGTTGAACTCTTTATATAATTTTATAAAGTTCCTAGGTTCAAGATTTAGAATGATATAATAAAATGGAAAATGTTAGGCCATAATTCACATTTTATATATATCTAGATATAAAATTATACTTGAGTTCAATGATACACATATAAATATATATTTATATTTTTCTAAGTGGGGTCTTGATAAGCACTTGGTTCGACGTGACTCGAGCGATTTGTTATGTTTTTATATAAACAGATCCAACACGCTTTTTTTTAACGTAATCAGTAAGATATAATAAATTAATATACAATATCGTTGCAACTATATCAGTAAGACAATATTTTTAATATGTTTCTTATTGATAACTTGTCGTCATAATTTCTTATGACCAAACCTATATCAGCAACTCAAATGATGCAATGTCAGAACCTTTAATCGAGAAGTCATATTATTAAATCTTGTTAGCCCCGAATATATAACCATTTTACTTGTGAAAGACTCATTGAAACTATGTAAACTTCAATCTGGACTACAATCTAGTAGCACAATTATAAACATCTCCAAGTAAATCGAGTTATTAAAATGCATCAACTCGTATACATCACAACAACAAAAAAAGTCATAGAAAGTAAAAGTAGCTAGCTAGTCGTCCTAGCTAGCTATACCTAAGCTAAAAGGTGGATCACTTCTCCCCCACACGCACACATATATACACACACACCAATCACCAAACCCTAAACTCAAACAAACAAACAAACAAACCCATCTCTCTCTCTTCCTCCATCAAAACCATGAACATGAACTTGAACCAACAAGAAGAGAAAGTAACAATGGACCTCATCCCACCCTCCGACCACCTATGCTACGTCCGATGCAATTTCTGCAACACTGTCCTCGCAGTCGGCATCCCTTACAAGCGCCTCATGGACACCGTCACCGTCAAATGCGGTCACTGCAGCAACCTCTCATTCCTCAGCACTCGTCCACCTCTCCAAGGACAGTGTCTCAACGACCACCACTCTCACTCCGGAGGCCACCTCTCTCTCCAGGTACGCCTTACGAGATCGATCGATCTCGCGATGTATGTGCTTAATTCGTTAACTCGGGTTTTCATTGAAGGAGATGCAGCCTGGTGGAGGTGGGTCAACGGGCTTCTGTAGTGAGTTCAAGAAGCTTGGTCAACCTTCTTCTTCTTCATCTTCTTCATCCACTGATCAGCCTCTCTCTCCCAAGGCTCCCTTCGTCGTCAAACGTATGTTCATCGCAACCCTAACCCTAATCATGATGATTTCCATTTCGATCTCGATCTCGAATTTTACTGCGTTTCATTTCTACTCCTACATCACCCTCAAATTCGTAATATTTAATTTTCTCTCTTTTTTTGGAAAGATTAAAACCTAACCTTAATTTTTTTTTAATCTAATTAACAAACCCTAATACTGTCTTCCAATTTTCCGGCACGGCAGCGCCGGAGAAGAAACACCGGCTCCCCTCCGCGTACAACCGCTTCATGAGGTAATTAATGAATTCAGATTTTTTAACAATTATTTGATGTGATAGTCTTAATTTTTTTAATGAAATAAAAAATTAAAAAATTAAAAAATTAAATTGAAATGATGATTCTACTGCAGGGAGGAGATCCAGAGGATCAAATCTGCAAACCCTGAGATACCACACAGGGAGGCATTCAGCGCTGCTGCCAAAAATGTATGCTGTTCGAATCGAAAAATGAGAAAACCGAATCGGGGTTTGGATCTGATATGACCGACCGATTGATCGATAAGTTTTTCGGTTTGATTATAATATAGTAAAATAACTGTTTAATTTAAATTTTGTGACAGTGGGCAAGGTACATTCCATCTTCAACGGGAGCTGCCGGATCATCTGTCTCAGGGAGCACTACCAATAGTGTAAGTCTGTGTAAATATATATATAACGATGGAAAATAATTAAAAAATTATATGAATAATTACATTAATAATTTTATATTAATTTGTGGAATTTTTGTTCAGGGCTTGCATTTTGCAGGAATGAGGTGATTAATTAAGGGATATGGGTAATCCGTAATGCAGAAGGACAAGATTAAGTAGCTAGCTGTCAATTGGTTAACGGCTGTGTTATTAGGGTGCTTTAATTTTTAAGTTTTTTTTTGTTGTTTTAATGTTTATGTATTTCAGTTTCTGAGTTGAATATTGGACATGATCAGTTGAGCTAATTAATTAGCAACTTTCTATATAGTTAATTACTTAATTAGTTGTGACTTTTCAGCATTTGATAATGTTTCTCTTCGTTAATTTCTGCTACGTGTAATCTCTTCGACAGTGAATGTATGCAGTGTTTTCGAATTCATATCATAATGATTAGATTGGTTACATAAGTTTCGTAAAATTATGATTCGGAGTCAAGAAATTGGTTAATGGAGTGTCTTGTTCAGAAAAAAAATGAAATAATAGAAAAGATAACACTAAATGAAATAAAGAGTCAACAAAATAACATATAAGATTTGTGCAATAACCTAATAATTAATAGTCACCGTTACAACGAACCACAACGAGATTTATATTTTAAAAGTATTGTAGAACCGATTTTTAGTCCAAATTAATCGTTCATTTGATTTCGAAGCTCTTTCTTGATAAATTTCATAGATGAAAATGATCTCTTAGGCAGTTGCTTTGGAGGATTACTATATCGAAGCTTTGGAGAGAGAGATGCAAACGGATTTTTGGAGACCTTAAGCATGAAGATGTGGGAGATATGATTCATTATATTGAGAGGGAAATTAGGATTTATATGTTAAAAAATCCTAAGCTCCACACAATAGATATTGGTATATAGAGCTACTTTACTTCTTCTTGTAGTTTGGTAGAATCTTTTGAGTTTTAGTGTCTCTTAAACTTTGTCTTTGTATTGGCATTCCAAGCTTTTGATGAATAAAATTGCTCAATTCATCAAAAAAAAAAAAAGGAAAAAAAAACGATCTATTCGCGCTTGTTGTTGCAATAGGCGGAATAAGTGTCAACTTGAGAAACACAAATAAATAGATGGATACAATTTGTGCTTATTTGTTTCTATCATTTTTTTTTTTGGTTAACTCATCAACCCTTTTCAAGTTTTGAACCTGTTATCGAATGGTAGATCACATATGTATGAATTCAAATGACGACCAAGAAACTTCTTAACACTTGAAGAGAACTCGTTGGGATAGAAAGTAAAGCTGCATCAGTTTGTCCTTGTCAAAAGCTCTAAAAAATTAATCTTATGGGATTAAGCAAGTCATGGATAACAACAACTAACAATTCACTTAGTCGAAACAATTACTTATCTCTTGCAAAAGAGTTGGGTTTTATTGGGGGTGTGAGTTTAATGGAGAGTCTCGACAAAGAAATTCTCTGTTTTTGAATTTGCTAAGCATTTTCGAAAACGACGTGGCGATTTTAATTTCTCATCAAAGTAGCATAGTCTACCTACAAAGAACCATTTGCGAGGCATGGACTATCTAATAAGGCATCATAATACGCTAACTTCTTTGGCAAATGTGGCTCTGCCACTGACTATAGTTTTGTAATTTGGTCGTTCTGCAAGAGGGGCTTCAGCCCAAAGTATGATGTAGTTTTCAGCCCACAATACTGGGCTTAGTAGATTACAGGCCCATGTTTAAATGTTGTCCGGCTAGTTCTTATCCATGTATTTGCATTATTATTTTATTATGAAAAAAATGTCAACATTTTAACCATATATATGAAACATTTTATTATATTGGATATGAGAAAATTTGGAATGTAGATATATATATTTTTTTAGGAAAAAAAAAACAAATGAAAATATTTTAATTCAGCCTATAAACTTTCTTTAGTGATTATTTTTATATTTTGAAAATTTAGTACAAAAGGTTTCAAAAGAATGCAAACTTGCTTCACCATGCATCTCTATGATTTTTTGTTGTACAAATGAAATCAACCATAAAATAAAAATCTAAACCAATCAAGCTACACGTCTAACTACACCATTATATTTAATTTTAATTTGTACGGTACAATGAGTCAATGACCATACCATATGTACGTTTTCCGGATGAAACAAAAGGACTCTAAATAATTTTCAAGTGAGGACACTATGTTACTATCGATGGACAAAAACATTGGTCCCGAATGTAGGAAACATTATAGTTGATATATTAACAAATTGCATGATGAGTATAACCTAATTAAGTAAATCCATACCCTAATAATTTTCAAGCAATTTCAGCAGGTATCAAAAAGCGACAATAAAACATCACTCTCATAGGAAAGTTTCTTCAACCATATGAAATCAGAACAAGGTTAGAGTTAGTTAGTTAATTAATCAATAGTTTAAGAAGATAAATGGGTGATTAACAAGGTCACCAAAATGTGGTCATAGTGTCAAAGTAGTCATCTAAATCAGAACTTAATCAATTTGGTAACATAAGATTAACAATTGTCACAATGCAACATACCTTCGATCTGTTCCATTATGATTTTCGTCAAATATGTCACGTCAATTTGTAATGCCATCAAAATATGGTTGTATATATTCTAACTCCAACCAAATATGTCATGTCATCTTTAAGTGTTGATTCTCCATCATTAAATTGTCAGTCATATTTGACGAAATGGGTAAAATATATTCCAGTATGACAATAAGGTCAACTGAGTTTTAATTCAGATGACCATGTTAACATAATGTTCAAACTTAGGTGACCACTAAAATAATTACCAATATGGTCCCCAAAACACACATGTACGTGCACAAATGGGATTATAAAAGAAAGGTATAAATAATTAAGAGACCTAAAACCAAAATCAATTGAGATTTGATGAATCTGAAAGGGTTTATCTTACTCTTATTTTTTTTAATTATAGATCAAGTTGGAGTGTGGAGTACTGATGTTAGCTTCTTTTTTAAACCTTAATTAGTGTTGTTTAATTTTGTGCACAAAAGGATTCCAACTAGGCAAGTGAAGTGATGGGCTTTATATATTTTCTTTAAAATTCACCATTCCCAATTCATACAAAAATGCTACATATTGTTTAAGGTTTAATAGTAGCACAATCATCGTATTATTTGAGTGAGAAAGATCATGGTTTACTCTAGATAGATTGCTTGGAAGTTGGAACATGATTTTTTGGAAAGTGAATTAAAGCAGAGTACTGTCAGTAGAGAGAGGAGCATTGGCGGAGCTAGGGGAGGCCACCATGGGCTCCGGCCCAGGGTCCTCTAGACCCACATAGCTAAAATACGGGTCTCTTTGGTATAAAAAGTATGTTCGGCCCATTGTATTCTATGTATCGAGCCCAGGGTCTACATGAGTCCTGGCTCCGCTACTGGGAAGGAGTCGTGTATTGTCGTGATTGTCCAATGTAGTTAAGACCTGAATATATTTGTCCATTGTCTCGACTAGCTGTTTGCATCAGTGGAGAGTATCGGCCACGATCTCTGCCACGACATCCCCAACCTCTATCGGCGGATCGAGAAGCATAATTAATCATGGGTGTGCCTGAGTCTCACCAGCAGAAAAATTAGTCTCCTGGGACAACAACAAACCATGAAGTTCCACAAAATTTGTCGGTACTATGCGATTATATAGGGATCGAACAAAGGGCCGATACGTAGATTCAAGGCCACAAACAATGAACTGGACCAAGTATTCATCACTGATGACAGCTCCAAGCGCGACAAGATGATCGTCCATGGACTTGACACGCTGTAAATATTCACTTATAAAATCATTAGTATGACATAAATCAAAGAGTTGAGTCCTTGGGGACCTGATTTGGGAACAAGAGCGGGTGTTGTATGTCGTGGCGAGAGCCGCTCAAAGAAGATAGACGATCAAATTGAATTGAGATTATGATACTATATAGAATTAACAAGAGAATGACCCACTCCGAGTTTTGGACGAGTTTAAGTTACAAATCTAAAACAACTAAACTCATCCTTAAATAACCCTAATACAATCTAAAGTAAATTAAAAAATATATTGTGAATAACTTACAATCAGAGTTATTACTCTTTGCCAAGTCCTAAACTTCATTTTGAGGTAGAAGAAAAGCACACACAAAAGGGTAGAAGAAAGGATCATCCTTTCCACTCCTTTTCTGCCACTTTTCTTCAATAGATTCCAATAGGAATTAATGGGTTGACTACAGCTTTATCATCTCAAAAAGTCAACCTTTTTAAGGAGGAGTTTGGCATTTGGCTTCAATCATTCCTCAAACTTGGGATAGCTTGTTTACAATCATAAGAGAGAAAGTAAAAATAAAAAAGAGTAAAGATGCATGCCAAACATTTCTTTACACAGAAAAAAAATAAAGGGCTTACATCAGAGATTCCAAGACAAAAGAAAGCAGCATCTTTACAACATATACCTTTTAAAAAAAAAAGCTTTACAACATACACACACACTGATTTATTGGGATGACGCCGCCATGTGCTCGGCTTGGTGAGGATTCTATTGCTTGGGGTTTGGAGGCGAATGGTTGCTTCTCTGTTAAGTCCGCCTATCTCCTCATTAAGGAATTTGAGCAGTGTGATTCTGGAGCAGCATGGAGCAAGGTTTGGTCGTGGGAGGGTCCGGCTAAAATTAAACATTTCCTCTGGTTGGTGACTCATGGCAAGCTAATGACGAATGAAGAGAGGAGATGACGTCACATTGCACCTGATGCGATCTGCCCGGAATGTCATGGTGACAGCGAGGATGCTGAACATGTGATCCGTTCTTGCAGCTTGGCGCAGAGTGTTTGGAGGAGGCTGCTCCCACAAGTTCTGGATGAAGTGGTCGATAACGTCACATTCTCCGAGTGGTGGACGAAAGGAATTGGAGACCGTGGGTCCTGCCTCTCATTTGGGGTCATTGCCTGGTTACTCTGGCGGCGAAGGAATCACCTGGTGTTCCATGATGAGACTATGTCGGTGTCTGAGGTTTGCGGTCAGGCTAAGTTCTGGATCCATCTTTACTCGTCGAGCTGGAAGGCCCTTCAAGCGAGTCGAGAAGCGCCGAGTATAGCTCGGCAGGCTCAATTGATTGGGTGGCGGCCGGCCGAGGAAGGATGGTTTTCTCTGAACTCTGATGGCTCCCTCTACAAGAACCCGACTAGCTCTGCAGCAGGAGGTCTTATTCGGGATGATAATGGTAATTTCGTTGCTGCTTTCTCTGCTAATCTTGGCGTGTGTTCTATTATGAGATCAGAGCTCCGGGCTATCGTTGAGGGCATGAAGTTGGCGTGGAGTAAGGGCATTAGGAGGTTGAGAATCCAGACTGACTCGAAAGCTGCGGTAGTCATGCTGACCGATCCCAAGAATGCCAATAGTCAGCATGCCAGCCTTGTCGAGCAATTTTATGAGCTCTCTTCTCGTGACTGGCAAGTCTCAGTCCACCATATCTACCGCGAAGCAAATTGTGCAACGGATCATTTAGCCAACTTAGGTCACTCGCTTGACCTTGGCATTCATGTTTTTGAGTTTCCTGTTGTCTCTCTGCAGCACTGGCTGCGATATGACCTTGTTGGTTCTTGTATTCCGCGTTTGATTATTAATAATACGTAAGGATGCCTTACATTTCCACCCAAAAAAAAAAATATACACACACTGATACAAATCCACCCCTTCAATGCCTGAAGGGGTTCCTTGAAACCATGGTTCATGGTGGATTCCTCAACTGGTAAAAGCTTCACAAAAGTACAGCTTTCAAAAACAAAATGGAGAATCAGATTTCAACAGTATCTTACAGCAAACAAACCCACACATTCTGTTCTTTCCCTTTTTCTGTTTCTGTTTCTGTTTCTAAAATGGTAACCACCGCCTTTTCGAACCATCCGAATCGGATCAAACAGTTGATCAGTTCCATGGACAGTATGTGATACCTGGTGACCCTTTTTCCTGTCACACTCTTAGGCCTTCAGTTGCGAGGAAATTGAACAGATCCTCGGTCTCGTTCTTCATTTGCACGAGGCTCCTCTGCTGTTCCACGCGTTGGAGATGCGACGAAAGCTGGAGCAAGTCGACTGTACGTTCATTCTCGGGAGAACTGCGGTTAGTTTTCGAGTCTGAAATGTCCAGATCTTGGATTTGAGCAGGGAAAAGACCATATCTTTTGATAGGAAACTCGGTGGCATGATCAGGGTTCGTTCGACATGAGCAGAACTCGCACTTGCCAAATGCACCTAAGCTGGGAGGGAAGGGGTTAGCCACTGGATATAATCCTACTGAACCATGGCTGAAGTATTGCTTAGATTCATCTGACAGAAGAGAGAGAGCACGGCTAGAGTTCGACGACTTGGCTGACTCATGTATGAATGATGAGGCATGGTAGCTTTCTGCACTGTTACGCATCCCATTGCCATGGTGGTATGAGAATGGATTTCTTGTCAGCCACTGCTCATGATTACTCAATGGATTGCAGCATGACTTTCCTTCGAACGAAGCATGGCCGTACCAGTTAGTTTCGGGACGAGGAGGATTATTGTATAGTGGAAGCATATCAGGGAACAGAAATGATGTTCTCTTAGGCAAATGTGTTCCAAGAAAACTAGTGCCTGCAGGAGCAAAATCCATGAACAAATCATAAGCTTATTATATGGATCCATCTATATAAATGAACTTCAGAAGTTCTCATCATTAGCCTACGATTGAAATACCTTGAAATTGTTGCATTAACCTATAGCCATTGCTAGAGAGGCCACCGAACTGAGGCTTCCTTCTCCGTTCATTGTGTCCAGCTAGGCGTTTTCGACAGCTACGCTTGCCATCATCAAACTCAGACAGCAGATGGAACCTAGTTTGATCAAACTACAAGCAATTAGACAGCGTAGGAACGACACCGAAAAAATCTTAGTAACAAGTAAACCAACCTGCTGCACTGCTGACAAAACCTCTGCTGAATCCCGTTAACAACCACAGTAGGCGTCTTAGTGTGGACCTCACAGACTCTATGCCTCTTATGGTAATCCTTCAACAAGCTAAGGTCCTTGTTACAGCCATAGACTTGGCACAAAGGTGTCACGATACGAGCTCTCTTTGCCTGAAATCCAGGCTCGATGAAGTCCAGCAGTGCCCTCTTCTGGCAAAACTCAGCATTCTGTGCTGCACCTATGCTGCTGGACTCCGCCAGGGAACTCGAATTGTTCGAACCAGAATTCGAGGTAACGAATACATGAGAATCAAAGTCAACCTCATCACTACCACCACCACCACCAAAGCAAGGACTTGTCAGGACATCATGGAAACCTAAATCAACAAACTCCAGGCTATCAATTGATTCCCTGTCCCATTCTCCCACTGCTTTCACCATATCAGCTGGGAAATCTACTTCATAACTCCATGACTCCATCATATACTACAACCAAGCATTCAAACTGCTGGTTGGTTAATCCATCTTTTAGTTAATAGATTAAACGAAAGAACAACTTAGCAAGAATATTCCCAGATACAAACTGTAAAATCCAACCCTCCAAATTAAGTAATGAGTAAATCAAATCCTGAGACCGTTATTAACTTGGGAAAAACTATAATGACAGCGACAGCTGACACAGAAACCCAACAGAAACATGATAAAAAAAAAACTGAAAATCAGATGCTGATAGATATGGCAATTTCCCAACTTTCCCAGCAACCAAACAGACGACAGATTAAAGAAACGAAATTTCAACAGAATCCACATGAATCATTCATCTGGGTAGCTGGGAAATTGCATGAAAAGAAATGGGCTGCCCCCCATATTTCTAAACAAACAACACCCATGACCCATGAGGCCATGATATGAACAATAGTGAAGCAGCAGAGATGGATATAGCTTACCTGGAGAAGAAATGGCGGCTGGTGGATGGGGAAAAGGAGACGGACGATCGAAAGATTGGAATAGGAAGGTCGTCGAGTGTACAGTGTTTAGTCAAAACATAATCTCCGATCACTGTGAATGATTAATGAATAGTTTGTGTAGTGGCTTTTCAGCTCTCTTGCAGCTCTGCAACAGAAAAAATTAGCTTCGTGGGCTCTGCCTTTTGTAGCTTTTGAGGTTGCTTGTGAATTTCCTATTTTGCCATGACCTATTTTTTGTTCTTCCTTTGTTGCCCTTGTCCAAGTTTTTTTATTTAATATAAATTTGGCTAAGTTTGACAAATTATGACATAGTTTTTTTTTTATAATTTTTTTATACAAGGATAATTCAAGTAATGCATGATATTTTCTTGTTCATAAAAAAATAAAAAATATTAACATTTTATCGATTTTAAACAATCTATGAAATTGTTTCATTGTTAATGAGTCCTCGTGGAAGAACTAACTAGGCCCTAATGAAAAATTGAAAATTATACTTCACTCCCTTAATCCAGTTCTAAATCTATCACATCTACTTTTAAATAAGTACTCTAATTGATGGAAGAAATCTTCATATTACTATTGAAATTCGCTAAATCAGGAGCTTCAAAACCACAAAATAAGGTCAAGCAATTGTGTGTACAATTTCACGAATAATAGAACAATCATACTTGAGAGATATTCACTCATAAGGTGGCAGAGTCAAGATACATCTGTTAAGGAATGTTACATGAACTAGTTATGTTTTTCTTCCAACAACTAGAATTATTGGAAAGCAATGATTTTCTACATGGTATTATAGCATTCTCATTATCCAATCCGGCATAGAGGTTGACATGGATTCATGTTAGCTTCCAGTATAATAATTTCACTTGCATAAGGTTTAATGAACCTATGCAAACATCATGACTTTCGTTTGAGAAAACTTGTATAAGAATATTAAAGCTAATTATGAACTTCTCTCACCAACTCAAATTACCGGAAACGACTATGTACAATATCGAGCTTTTTCCGATGGATTAGTGAGTTTGTGAAGTTTGATCTCTCATCAAATCATCATCCACGATACTGACTCATGGATGAATGCAAACATATCTTATATCTAACATCTTTATTAACTATGAGGTTAGAGATTCAATACTAAACATCTTTTTTTTAGAAATGTGAGTGCTAGGCATTCTTACTCATTCAGAGAAATAGTTTTCGAAAAACAAGTCCCTACATTTCACTCACTCCAGATAGCTAGCTCTATCAACGTAAACATCATTTTTGAAACAGAAATAATTAAATTACTATCAATTATTGGGAAGCCAAATGATCCCACGGGGTTCCATCAAGCAAAAAGTTGCATATGACGCAATTGTTCTATTGACTAATGTCTTTTTTATTTTGATTAAGGGTGAAAAAGAAAGTAGAGAGGGTGATGGAATTTCGTCCCCTTTTGGTAAAACATCATTATTTAAAACAATTAGCATTCAAGTTGGGTACTAATTAAACTACAAATAATTAAGAGGTAATTACTCTATAGCTAGCTAGTAACCATATTCATATATGTATTGCTTTATATATATGATCTCATTACAAGAACTTACTAAGTATTAGGAATTTATCATTAGGGTGCGATAAAAAACGGTTACTACAGTATTTGTCCAATCTCGAGCTAGTCAAACAAGGTAAAATATAAGTTAACCGGTTATTTGTAAGATATGGGTAAATCCAAAATTTGTTATAGGTGGGCATGGGTAGGGTGTGGATATCGAAGTATCCTAAACAAACTCAAACCGGTCAATTAAATTTCTGTATAATTAATTTTGTAATGGGATTTTATACGTTTATAATAGCTAAGTATTTTAATTTTTTATAATTATAATAACAAAATGTTTGAGTTATGTAATCTGACTATGATTGGTGGTTTATAAGTGTTTGAAAATTTAAAGAGTTTGTGAGTTTTTGTCCTTAAAATTTATAGTTTTTCTACCAAAAACTGATTTGTACAGGTATGATATGAACTTAACTACAGAGTGGTTATTATTCGAACCTGAAACTACAACAGGGAGAGAAGAGAATAGATGTTAATTATCCAAACCGAAACCAACATATTATTAAACCTATTTATCTTGTTATGGAAAGTATGCTAACGTAAATCGAGTCAATAGTGCCTCAAACATCGTATGTATATGTCTTCAACCAAGTTAATTAGTCTTCGTCACAATATTTGTAAGGGTGGACCTGCAACTAGCCCCCATGATTTGATGTAGCCAACCATTGCATTGACGTAATCGTAAGACCAATAATGAAGTTAATTTCTTATTCTAATGATCATGAGTATGGAATATCTGACACTCAATATAGTGGTCGAGTATCAAATAAAGAAAAAAAAACTTATTGTAATAACATGTAGCTATTGTCTAAACAATAATTGGATAATAGTAATTACCTATTGAGTTGTGTCTATTTTAGATTAATCACATCTAACTGAAACATCAATATCTAATTAACTTATGTTATATATATGGGCCATTGTAATGGAAAAGGAGTTTGATGGGAACATCCAATTTTAATTCAATCATTACTTAGTTCAATCATTTTTTCTCTTGTTTCATAATTTTCTCAACTAAATTTTTTGTGATCGATTTTTGATTCATAGTAAGACTCAAATTGTGTCATGAGTAATATTTGTAGTTAAAATTTAGAACATTCCGGTCTGGTAGTTAAGCACGGCAAATCCTAACATGAAAACACCCCTTAGTGTTTTGATATGAAAACACCCATCATAATCATTCATTTTTTAAGGGGAGATCTAATGGTCCATGTTCAAAGAATAGAAATGTAATTGTATATCTTTAATTTTTTATATTTTTATTTTCTTAATGATAACCATCAATTATGATTATTTTGCAAAAAAAAAAAAGGAAGGGGAAACGTTTTTCCAGGCTTGGAAGTTGCTATTTTTTAGTTAGGATTTAATTTAAAAATATTACTAATATGATAGGAGCACAATTTAAGGAAATTTTCAAATAACTAATTAGTTTTTTTCCGCCAACTGCAATTATATTTCCATATTACTAGTTTTTTATATTTCCATATTTCCATATTACTAGTTTTTAATATTCTAAATCGTTCGTTGTCCCGTTTTCATTTTTAGGAACAATCATATAGGGAGCCGTTTTATAATATATCTTTCCGTTTTCATATTTATGAACAATCTTCTTAAAATATATCTTCGTTCATTGTTCCGTTTTCATATTTAAGTACAATATTCTTAAAATATATCTATATTCATTGTTCCTTTTTCATATTTAGGAACAATTTTCATAAAATATATGTTCCTAAATCATCAACCGGAACAACTTTTATTTCAAAACCCTAAAGATAAACATGTTCCTAAAAGAAAATCGGAACAAAAACGAGAAGATGAAAAAGAAGAAAAAAAAGAACCCAAGAAGAAGATGATGAAGATAATACTTTGTTCCTAATTAGTAAATTGAAACACAACCAAAAAATAATATTTTTGTGTTAAAAATTAAACAAAATTAATTAACCATAACCCTAGCACTTTCTCCTGCAACGCGGCGGCAGCAACGCTATTAGATCTCGACGGTTGGCTGGAGTAACGCGGCGGCGACGGTTGGTTGGCCTCGCGGCGGCGGTTGGCTGGCCTGGAGCAAAGAGACGACGGTTGGGTGGGCTGGAGACACGCGGCGGCGGCGGCGGCGATTGGCTGGCCTGGAGCAAAGCGGTGGCGGCTGGTTGTGTTCAAGGCGGCGGCGACTGATTGTGTTCAAGGCGGCGGCGGCTGGCTGTGTTCAAGGCGGCGGCGGCTGGCTGTGTTCAAGGCAGCAGTGGCGGTTGGCTGGCCTGAAGCAAAGCGGCGGCGGCTAGTTGTGTTCAAGGCGGCGACGACTGATTGTGTTCAAGGTGGCGGCGATGGCTGTTCAACTCGACGGTGATGGCGGTTGGCTGTGTTTAAGGCGGCGGAGACTGGTTGTGTTCAACGCGTGTGGCGGCGGCTGGTTGTGTTCAACACGGTGGTGGCGGCGATGGCGGCGATGATTTATGTTGAGGAACACGGCGGTGACGACGAGATTGGAGCAAATAGGGTTGAGAGGGAGAGAGGTTTTTTGGCTGATTAGGGTTTGTGATAAAACCCTAGTATGATTTACTATATATATTAGTTTCAAATGACTATTTTATCCATTTTAATTTAGTCCATTAGATCTACTCTCTAATCCTACGGTTGTAAGAGGTGTTTTGATATCAAAACACTAAGGGGTTGCGTCTTGCTGAAAATCGTTAGTTGTTGTGGTTTCTGGATCAACATCTGGATTAATTGTAGGATCATTCACAATTACACTTTCTGGTCTAATCACACCAAATGCATCATTCACTACATCATGCATGGCCTCTACATGATTAGATTGAACGGGAATCTCCATCGGTATCGGACCACTACTGGTAGTAGCAAGAAGATTATTACCAGTATTTGACGTAAATGATGATTGTCCTACCTCCGCTGCTTCACCATGTATATACCAGAATGTGTAGTTATGAAGAAACAGTTTTCTTAACAAGTGATGAAATACCGTGTCTCTATCGTAGCTCTTGTTCAATTTGAATTTAGAGCAAGGACAAGATATTACAGTTCCGCCCCTACTATGTGCAAAAGCAAAATCCAAGAATTTTTCCACACCAGCAAGGTATTGAGGGTGGGTACGAGGTAAAGTCATCCAAGACTTATCCATTACTTACCTAATTGTGATGGTTAAAAAGATGGAGACATAGATTAGTATGTATGTGTGTAGAATAATGAGGTAGATCTAGGATATAGAAAGATTTGTTCATCTTATTGACCTATTTTAGATTTAGCTAGGAGAGAGTAAGAGATTTTATCATACTTTTCTAATTAGCCAAAAGATTGTAAACATTGGTATAGATGCATGCATGATTTGAAAAAAAATTGGACATGACCTATTCATATTTATACATATTCTCATACTCTTCAACCTACAAAAATAACACAAAATTTATTCATTTCTACAACCTATTTCTATTTTGATTTTACACTAACTAACAACCATAATGAATTCAATACGCATTATATCATATATGGCATCCACAACAAAACCAATATGCATTGTACCATATGTTATGTCATATACAAATTTGGTGCGAAAAAAACCAATTAACCATTCAAGTACTACAATATTGAAACTTAAAAGTAGACCAAAGTTACTTACCTCAATTCGATGAATTTCACTACTATGCTTGAACGAGTGAGATGAATTGATGTCCACTAATTCCGAAAGCTACGATAGATCTCTTCAATTGTGATTACCTTAAACCAAACAAAAAAGATAACCACATAAGTGAACATAAAATTTATGTTACTTCTCAAACTTCAAGTTCTAATTCATGTCATGTAACGAACATTTTTAACATAATTATATAACAAACCAACAATAATTGCAACATAATCGATAAAATTTCGAAAACCCCTAAATTCTAAATTAGGGTTCAACTAGAAATATGAAAACCTATAATTGCTATCAATATTGCAACAAGAAACAAAGGATTTGTACACTAATTAGTATGTCCAACTCAAATATGATCATAAAACACCATTAGTTAAACATAATCTTTCGAATTGAAATAAAATCATATCAATTTCGAAAAACCCTAATTTCAAAATCGTTACCTAGATTTGTCTTGAGGTTAGGGCGTGGCCTGGTTTAGGGGAGGCTACGACAGGCAGGCGGCGGCGGCGACAAGACGGCAGGCAGGCGGCGACGGTGAGAAGACGGCAGGCAGGCGGCAGCTGCGAGAGTTGTGCAGTAGCGGCTGGAAGAGAGAAAAGAAAGAAGGAAGAGAAGAAGACTGAATCGCGATCTGGTCTGGAGGGTTTTATAATAACAATTTAACAGCGGCCGCTAGGCATTGTGAAAGGTATGGAGGGTTTTCCTTGCAAGGCATTTGACAAGGGCGTTAGTAAGAGTGTGAGTTGTGTGGGGTGAAAATGTATGTTTAGCGAGTAACAAAGAAGTACCGGGGGTAACCCCTGTAGTGAGGGCGGAAGTCCACAACCTTTAGCGTGCAACGTATGAGAGTGCAGTATCGGGTGTGCGGTCTCATTGTTTGTGTCGTGACTTTCATTGAATGGGTGACCTACTATTTATAGGGGCTCCATGGCATGTGCAGCCTCTCCGTGTGCAATTTGGCTAATGGGCAGAGGGTTCCAAATCTCAGCTCAAGCTGAGACTATCTCCCACCAATGACATAATGCCATTTGGCTTTTGGACCACAAAAAATTTTTTTTTTTTTGAATTTTAAATACTATTTAAAGAGCTGCCCTCACGTTTCCCGAAGCTGCCCAAATGTCACATCTTTATTTTTATTTTTCTGACACACTTTCTCTTTCTTAATTATTCCCCTCACAATTTGATTAATAGCTAATAACACATTATACATTGCTTAAAATCAATTTTGTTGTTCATAAAAGTTGTTTATTCTATTTTTCGAGTCTAATGACATCAATTTTGATATATTTTGTTAATTTTTTGGAGAAAAAAATCAAACTTCTACGTAAGTTTTATATCGGTCATATGACCTATCAAACCCTATAACAGACGCATAACATATATATAACAACAATATAACAGTGTGATACGACACCGTTTTAACATAATCAAAGACATATCCGTGTCATAACACTGATGTATTAGTGTCATAACTCCGATGTATTAGTTGACAGTCTTTTTCCTCTATTTTCTCTCTCCTCTCCCTCTACCATTTCTCTCTCATCTGCCCTAATCACTCAGCTTGAGCTGAGATTTTAGGGTCTCAGCCCATTAGCCAGACCGCTCCGTGTGTCCTTCTCCTAGTGGACCGATGATGAGGCGTCATCTGGACCATTCAATGGGCCCTACTGTGCTAGGAGCATGGCCTGTCATCAGGTGTGTGGTCAGGATGAGTGACTTTGACCTAATGGTGACAACTCTACTCATTGGTGCAGTGGGGTTGGTGGCTGAGTGACAGGACGGTCACCATGTTGTTGAGGTGACATTTGAGAGTCTCCGACCTTACCTGCCCCTGTCAGAACTACGACACGACATGGCACATGAGAGGTATTCGACGGATGTCATAGACCGATGGCGGACATCTTGAGGCTTTGGGCTTAGGACCCATCACTATGCAATACCCTTTGTGTAACCCATCCCCAATAGATGATAATCCATGGTCCACCATCAACAACCAATGATATATTGAATGACCAAAGCAATTTTGTCTCCAAATGTTTAATCGATGGTCAAACTAGCTAGCTAGTATGTCTTCTTCTTCGCCCTTGATAATATATATGTTCATGTGAATCACCATGCAAGCGTTGCATTCACATGCACGCCTAGGCCACCTTAATTTGTTCCATATATAGGGATTAATTACTTATTGATTAACGTCTAATCAAGCTTACTTTTTCTCAATCGAATCATTGGAAGCTTTGCTCAGAATATACAGTGAAATTATACTCTGAGTATTCATGGTTGAATATAGTATTTTTCCTACGGTTTAGCGTTTAGATTCAGGTTAAGTGATTGAAATTTGGTTTGGTTCGGCTAAATTGAATATTTAAAATTAATTTTTTTTGGACATGTTAGAGATGATGTGGTAAATGATATGAAAAATCTATCATTAATGTCAGTAGGATCACGAGAATTGGAATTTTGTAGCACAATTTTAAAAAATATGTACCGTCAGTAGCCAAGCACGTAAAAATGTCCAGAAATAGCACAATCTGACTGGCAGCCAGCGCTGCGCCAGCCAGATGGCGCTGCGCCACCCAGACACAGCAGCGCCACCCAGATGGCGCAGCTCTGGCTGCCAGTCAGAAAATGTTACCGTCATAGCACCGTTAGGGTTTCCTCAATCCCAGCCAGCTATGCGCTAGCTAGGAGGCGCAGCGCTGGCTGGGACTGAAAAACCCCTAAGCCGTCAATTTTTAGTATAAATACCCCCTCTATGATGCAGTTTTGCACCACACACCTCCCTTGAAGCCCTAAACTTAGAATTTGTAGTAGGCAGCCGTAACCAAGCTTAGAATATGTCGTTCTTCAACTATGGCTCTAGGTCTCGCAAGAGCAAGCGTAAGTGAACTTCGTTTGGGTGCTTTGTACTTATCTTATTTATGCATTTAACGAATTCGTCTTGTGTACTAAGTACTGTTGTTCTGTAGTGACAGATACCGAGAGGGTAATGCACAAGTTGAAGAAGCCGGTGGAGGAGGACTTGTTCGTTTATGAGGCAAGTGTGGTGAACTGCTGGTGTGACTTAAGGGCGACTAGATCCGTTCGACCAAGTGATCTGGAACGATATTTTGGCTGCCCTCGTGAGAGAGAGGTAAAAAAAAGGGTCTGAATTTAATTATTTGCATTTTCGTAGTTCTCAAAACCCTCTACGTTTGCCTTATGATCTGTAGGAGAAGGGGTGTGGTTATTATGAAAAACTGGAGGTGCGGGAGGCCGTGGATGCTGCGATTAAGGAGAAGGACCAAATCATTCGGGCGAAGGACGAACAACTTGTTCGAGCGAATAGGGAGAAGGATGAAATCGTCGAGGAGAAGGACAACATTATTCGAGATCTGAGGGAAGAAATTTCATGGTTGCACGTTTCAATCAATAGGTTGCTGAGGGAAGGGCCTCCCTCTCCACCACCCGGACATCGTCCTTACAATTGACATCCATGTTAGGCCTGTTGTTGTTGTTGTTGTTGTCGTTGTTGGCGTCATTATTGAAGTTAATAAAATGACTGGTCTGTAGTTGCAGTCACTTCTGAAGGATGGACTAATAAAAGTAACTTCACAGCACAACTTGAAACCAAACATTACATTGAAAATGAAACATGAAATTGACAACCAAACATTTCAAGTACAAATTACCAAACACAGACTACCGAACACATCATACTAAACATTTAATAGTTCAATTAACTGTTCCTTGTAGGGTTTGGATTCCTGCTGCTTCGCCTCGCACGTCGGCACGTCCTCCTATTGTGCCCTTCTTGCTGGCAGTAACTGCAGTGCGGCTCAATATCTTCAACCCAGTCCATCTCGTTGCGTATGCGAGAATGTCGTGGTCGCCCCATCTCCCTGACCTTTCCTGGGTCCGGCATCAACTTAGGCCCTCCATGAGGCTCCCAGTCCTCTTTCGAGCCGATAGGGAGGAAACTCCGTCCATATATCTGTCGTACTGTTTCCAGCCTGTAATGGGCGTTGGCGTAGTATAACGGATCTTGATTGGCGGCGTTACATGCGGCCACGGCATGTGAACAAGGCATCTTCCACTGTTGGAACTTCCCGCAGGAGCAATGATCGTCCCCCTCCTCGTAGTCCAAGCGAACTTCTTGCCTATTGTTTCCCTTCCCGTTGCTGCGATTTATCGCCGTCTGTATTTCGAATATCCCAGCATCATAATCGAATTGCCTCACTGTGTGGGAAGTGGCCTTATTCACTCTTTTTTCTAGGCGCTTAAGACACTTCTTCGTCCAGATTGCACCGGCCGCCTGTTCTTCTCGAACCCTCTTCCGTCGATCTTCAAAATACGTTTGCAGCCTGTAGAAAGTGGATTCCACCAAGGCTGCAACAGAGAGAGCCCGGATTGACTTGAATGCCCCATTCACGCTCTCCGCCATGTTTGATGTCAATTGGTTCCATCGTGCCCCGTCGTGCTGAGCGTCTACGGCTCTTGACCAATATAATTGATCTTCAAGCGCCCACTTTTGATTCACGGGGTCGTCCCTCGCGAATCTTGTTGCCCCCTTTGTGAACTTTCTCAAGGACCGTCGTTTAGCTTCAGGTAAGGGAGAATGGATTACAATGATATACGCTGAAATTGTTAAGTACTTGGTGGAGTGTCATGATACTTACCTAAATTCATAAGGCGGCTTTTCATTCTTGGGTTCTTGGCGGCTTGTTGTAATTGCTTACATAGTGTCTGGCGCACCACCGCCAATGCCATCCAAATTGGATTTTCTCCATTGCACTCACGATGCCCACATGTCGGTCGGATATGACACATACTCCACGTCTCTGTGTCACTCGCCGTTGTATGCAATCAAAGAACCATTCCCAAGTTGCGAGGCTTTCAACGTCCACAATTGCGAAAGCCACAGTGAAGATGTTCTTATTACCATCGAACGAACTAGCCATGAGTAGTGTGTGCTTGTATTTTCCTGTCATGAAGGTACCGTCGACGACGAGCACATGAGGACAATGTTTGAAACCTTCGATGGACGGAGCGAAACTCCAAAACACACGGTCGAATTGGGTGATTGTATCTCCATCATCCGTTGTGATTTCTTTCGTGACGAATTCAACTTCCGTCCCATAGTTCCGATCTTGTATTGCCTTCATTAGGGTAGGTAACTCGTTGTATGATTCCTCCCAATTACCATATATGCGTTCCATGGCGCGCTGTTTGCCGTTCCATGCCTTCTTGTACGAAATTTGTCGTCCGTACATAGTATGTATCTCTGTCTGAAGAAGTTTGATCTGAATATGGGGGCGTGCTTGGACAAAGGGCGTGACTGCATCAGCTATGACATTGACGTCCAGCTGGGTCGGACTGATGTTGTTCTGACTGCCCAAACACGTATGGGCCGGATTGAATTGTTTTACTGTCCACACAATCGCTCTCATCTGTAGTGAGCCTTATCCTCCACGTGCATCCATTGCTTTGATATCCATGACATCGTTGCTCCAGCAACCATTTGCTAGATCGTGTCGTGCATAACATGCGGTTATTCTTGAGTGCATATTGCTTCAGACTACTTTGAGCCACAAGTTTGCTTTCAAATTGTTGCCCAACCCCAAACCCTGGCCCGTCAATGTGCCACCGTGGAACGTTATGAACCCCGTACTCGTTGTTGCTTGTAGTCATCAGGTCACCGATATCTTCTGGTAAATGTGTGAAATGGCTTGGGGGGGTGTATTCTCTCGGTGGTTGTGCATTCACAAAGGGTTGCGTTTCAATGTCTGGCTCAGATACATTTGCTGCGTCCTGCTCCGAGTTGACGTCGCTTTCTGATGAGTCTCCTTCGATCTCATTTCCCAAGTGCGCTACCGTACTTTCTTGCCTGCTATCGCCACGAAATTGTCCCGGCTGTGTTTGATTCCTCTGACTGCTTTCACCACTATAACAGGCACTCGCTCCACTGCCCATGAATATAGATTCTCCATGGACCGGCGTCCCACGTTGGTCGAACTCAAAGTATAGCTCTGCCACTCGGTAGTCCGACTGGGTTGCCATGATGTTGTAGATAACCTCCAACCCAGTAACGTCATTAAGAATGAGTGGGTAGTGTGCCACAATTTGGTCATTCGCAAAGACTGGACATCGATACATGACAGTCCTCAAAACCGCCGAACATCCTACCCCCATCTTTCGTAAGAAAACTGGACATGCCTATTGTAGTGAAGGTTGCCTCGTCGATTTGAGCCGACATAGTTTCCCCCCACTGTAGCACACCCCACCGTGTTGTCCGTGGACTATTTCGCCATCCCATCGGAGCCAAAACGCGAAATTCATGTCCGTGGAATATTCAGCTTGGAAGAGTTGAGGAATGTAATTGTGGACTCACGCCTCAATATAATGTGTGTGAATTAGTGGTTGCAACAATTATACCTATCTAAATGTTAGCTGTTGACTTAATGAGGAGCTCCATCTTTTATCACGTGTATTGTCAAATCAGAGCTTGCATCAATTATACCTATCTAAGTGGTAGCTGTTGACTTCATAAGGAGCTCCATCTTTTATCACGTGTATTGTCAAATCATAGGTTGCAAAAATTATACATATCTATGTGAACAGATGCAGTCTTTCACAAATGTGTTCTCAATTTTAGGTTGCATTTCTAGGGTGTTCTGAACTCATAACATACAATGAAATATAAAGTTAAATACCATGAAACAAACATGCACTGTTTAATACGAAATATAATGACAGAAACAAACACAATCATCACTACTCACGACCCCTCCCATCACGACCCCTCCCCTCTCGGCCCCTACGCCGACCCTGCCCCCTCCAATGTGCCCCCAGCTCATGGCCTCCAGTACCGCACATCCTCTGTGCAGGCTCTCGCCTCAGTCCATATCAATGCTGCCCGTCGGCTGGAGCTTCATCCTCATCCCACGCTGCCTCATATGTCACTACGGGTGGTGTGACGTACTGAGACCCAGATGGAGCTGCGTGAGATGCGGATGGAGCCCACTGAGACCCAGATGGAGCTGCGTAAGATGCTGATGGAGCCCACTGAGACCCAGATGGAGCGGTGTAAGGATGTGTAGGAGTGCTATATGGCTGGGTCGGACCTGAAGGATGCGTGTAATCCTGATGCTGTGTGTAATCCTCCGGCTGAGTGTAGTTCTGACTCCCCATGTAATCGAAAGTCGTGTCACCTGTAGTGTCGAAAGGATAGTGCTCGGAGTATCGAGCTTGCTGCTGTTGTGGATCCCACTGCGGTAATGCCGGCTCCCACAACCGGGGGACAGGGGGCACATCTACATGCTGTCGGACTCTACGTGTAGAAGGAATCCTGGCAGCTGGCGGGTCAGGTACTGGGTACTCAGCATGTCGTGGATGGGTGGCCTGCCGGGGTGCCCTCCTAGACTCAGCCGTCCTATGGATCCCGCCTGAAGCATGCATCATTGACCTCAATGTAGCATGCATCTCCTGCTGCTCCTGAGGCGTGATATGTGACTGACCAGTAGTCACGTATAGCCTCTCCATGCCATCAAGCTACAACACATAATATGAATGGTTAAACATGTAATTAGAATTAGTTGTAATAATTATGACGAAGCCTACGTACCAAAGACTGGTCCACGGCTCCTCAGCTAGAAACTGTACGTATAGTGACTCCATGATACCACTGGTTGATCTCGCCGTGGAAGTGATAGGACTCTTTCTCCTCGCTCCGCAGCCACGGGCCTGTGGCGATGTGGTCAAGACGAGTGGACCAAAGGTCCCGATATCCAGCAAATCTAGCTACCACATCACTACGATGCCATCCACGCTGTGTCAGCTCCAGGTTACTGATGACCTCACCTACTGGCTGATCGTACGTAGGGACAGGCTGGTCCATCCCAAACTGACGCAGCACTCTATCAGGTCTATGCCATATAGCGCTGAACAAGCAGATGAGAGGTGCGACGACGCGATGGTTAGGGAAAGTCCCTGGACTGTAATGCTCACGGTTCGCCGAGTACGGACACCACTATATGAAACAAATGTGACAATTAGACAACTATGAAACCTAAACTATAAGGGAAAATGACATTGCCTTTATAAGAATACAATACCACGAATGGAGTCCCATCGTCAAACAGCTGTCGGTACCCCCCAACAAGGATGTATCTGGTCTTCGTGTGATACCATTCAGACCAGCTAAAAAAATGCAGAATGAACCACGTCATTCATACAACTTGATCAGATGAAATAAACTATGAAAATGGAAGAAAAAGTCGAAGCCCGAACCTAGTCATACGTGGAATGGGGGAGTGTGTCGGTGCAATCTGTCGACTCTTGTGGACTCGACGAGCAATGGACGTAAATCTCTCCAGGGCCCACGCCTGAACCAGTGCCATCCAACCTCCAATGTCACCTACGTGGTCGCGGGACGGGTTGCTCTCTATGCTGAAAGCACACCGGCCAAGCTCCCTATATAGCCATGAAAGTGCGGCAGCCCCCCAAGCGTACTCGCCTATCTGGCTCATGTCCTCGAGCAGTGGAAGGAAGAAGAGTGAGGCGTGTGATCCTGACCGATCAGCAAAGATGCAGCTGCCGAAGAAGTCCAGAATGTATGCCCGACAGTGCTGCTCGATAGTCTCCTGATCGGCGTCATCCCTGATGGTGCCAAAGTGGTTACGCAACCACGTCATCTTCACTCTGCCAGCAGACAGGTCGGCGGTAGATGGTTTCTTCCCAAGTAGCTGCTCAACGTAAATCTGCAGATCAGAATCCACAGTCGGAATGCGCCTCTGCGACTCCACAAGCACACCATCGATGCTCAGACCAGTGAGAAAGTGCATGTCCTCGAGTGTTATGGTTGCCTCACCGTGGTACAAGTGAAAAGTGCTCGTCTCGGGACGCCATCTCTCGACCAATGCGGTGATCAGCTCAGAATCAGGGGTAAAATCCAGGCAGTCACGCAACTTATCTAGACCTATGGGGGCAAGGTATGTCTCGAACCTAGGATCGTACTTCACGATCTTCTTAGAGAAGCGACAATTAAGCGTCATATGTGGGTCCTAATAGTTGGGGGAAGAAGATGTAACATAATTAATAACTAGTACTCAATTTCTGAGTGCACCCTAGACACTTAAAATGTAATTAAACATTCAAATATAATTAACGATCAAATATAAATAACTTTAAAATATAACTAACATTTACATATAACAAACAGTTATATATAACTAACATTTCAAATATAAGTAACATTTGAATAATTACTATATACTAACATTCAAACATAAATACTATGTAAATTTAAATAACAAATAAATATAAATGACATTAAATTATAACTAACATTTCAAATGTACTAACCTGAGCTTCGAAAATTCCCGACGCTCGATGTCGGTCAGTATCACCCCATAAAATCGAAGGGTCCTCGGGACTACCACTTCGAACCCCAACCGGCACCTCTCCAAACATGTAATCCATCTACAATTTAATATCCACAACCAATGTTAAGTACATATAAATTGGTAAAACATAATTCATTTGGATATAATTTATATCATTATACCTTTTCAGGGAGGGTTTAGGCTTTCTTCAAACGAAATTTCCTCGACGGCCAATTGCTACGAACCTACAAATAAAAAAGGTCATTAGCGTACAATAAAACTTATGACGAACAGAAACTATCATAAATAATACCTTAGAGACAATTGTATTTGAGAGAGTATGAGAGTATGAGAGGAGGTGTGAAGATGGTATGGGGGGAGGGGGTATTTATACAAAAAAAAAATGGTAATATTGATCCCAGGTAGCGCTGCGCCACCCAGCCAGCGCAGCGCTGCCTGGGATCAATACTACCGTTAGTTAACGGATAGTTTGTAACGGCTAGTGTGCCACATGGCGCAGCGCTGCAACGGAAATAATCTGACTGTGCAGCCAGCGCTGCGCTGGCTGGGTGGCGCAATGCCATCTGGCTGGCGCAGCGCTGGCTGCCAGTCAGATTGTGCTATTTCTGGACATTTTTACGTGCTTGGCTACTGACGGTACATATTTTTTAAAATTATGCTACAAAATTCCAATTCCCTAGGATCACTCTATAACTTGTTTTATAGTAACAAAATCATTCTATAATAGATTAAAGTTTTAGAACCAATTTGTAATTCGACCTAAAGTTTCATGACCTATTAAATATTTGACCCATTTATATATACATAACGGAAGGAAGAGAATCAATAACGCGTCGCATCGACATTTAATGAGACCTTGCTCACAGGAAGGCATCTACTCTCGTCTCCTTTTTGGTGTCTCAATACATTTTCTTTGGTTTGAGGAAAGGCGTGCATCTGAAAACCCTATATGTATTTAACGTTTAATAGATGAACTTAATTATCTCTTATCCCTTATCTCCAGATCGAAGAGTATCATCCATGAGATGCCGAACAATACGTGGGAGAACTGTTGAAATCCTCATCAAGAATTTTTGAATAAATGAACATATCTCTTATCCTTTTTATCTTTAGATCGAGAAGTATCTTCCATAAGATGTCAAAAGAATACCGGGAACAACTGTTGAATTCCTCATCAAGAATTTTTGACTTTAGTACATAAATCTTTTCGATTCTAGGTTTGCTCCAAATGCATTGGACTAAATGTTCAATTTTGGATTTCAGTTGGGTGTAATACGACCACTTGAGAGAGACTTTACTAAAAATAAATGATAGGAGATAAGATAATAAAAGGGAGTAGAGATGGTGATTGAATTTGGTCCCCTTTTTGGGCTTTTTGGGAAAACATTTTAATTTACTATAATTATCATCCAAGTTGGGATTATGATCACAATATATATAGCTAGCTAGCAACCAAATTAGGTTACATAACACCTTCATAACATTGGTTAGTATGTGTGATAATCTTAGATCACATCCCAACAACTCAAATCGTTAATAGAAATTTATAATTAGGTGGTTATATAACACCTTTTTAACACACCTTTTAAATGAAATCTTCTGAAGTGGGATCGAAGCTTCAGTTAAATTAGATAGTGAAAAGAACTGATAAGTGATTTCATACACGTTCACAACCATTACATCTCAAATAGATTGACCTGTTGAAAGAGGTTCATAAAATTTATATAACAGTTTTTCCACACGCCACTCAAACGAAAACCTATGAAATGAGCTCAAAATTTGCACAAGAACATGATTAGATATCAGGCCTCTCAATCAAATGAATTCCAATAAAAGTCTATGATAATTAAGAGATATCATGTTGGGAACCATTAACCCAATAAATCAAATTATAGAAAAAGGTTTATGATTAATTTATATAATATTAATCATTTGACTGTTTGTATTAAGTTATGAAAAAAACTTTCTAACTTGTTGAATCAAGTGGTGACTATTGAGTTCTCATACTAAACTATTGGGTGTGTTTGGATACTAATAGTATGTGAAATCTGAAATGTTCTTTTTTTTTTCTAGAAAAAATCTGAAATGTTCTTGGTTGGTTAAAAAGTTACACTACAACAAAATCTGGTTACGGAGGCATACCGTATTTGCCTCTAAAAGTCATTTTTCTGCCTCTATAGAGTTTTAGAGGCAGACGACTTAAGTGCCACCAACGCTCCTGTCGCTAAAGGTCTTTAGAGGCAAATACGGTGGCACATGTTATCTATCACTAATGGAAGAAATAGTGGTATTATTATTCTACCATCTTAGCCGCCTTTTAGAGGCACTTATTTTAGTTCCTGATAATTTTTTAGAGACACATATATATATGCTTTTAAAAATAATTTATTCTTACGAGGATATTTTCCCTTACTGGTCTATCTCACTATTTACATACATCATTATCTAATTTTTTCTATCTACGGGGTGAAAACTCGGGTGGTTGAAGGAAATGTGTTAAGTTCTTAGTTCTTACCACTTGGTCCAGGAGTACTTACTGATATTTTTTACGCTGTTTTTAAATATGAATCACAAAACTCAACGATATGCATAACATATGCCAAGAAAAGAAATCAAAATTGAAAAACGTAAAATTATTCTTAATAATTATTAGAAAATAAAATCATCAATGTTTATTATATATATATATATATATAATATCACCTTTTTTAAAAAATTATATTTTATCTATACGAAAAGCATATAGTTTACAAGTTATCTACCACTGCAAATTTTAATCGTACAACATATAGAGACAATTGTAAATTATCTAGCTCTAAATATTTTAATTGTACAACCTATAAAGCCGGCTCTAAATTATCTACCTCTAAATTAAAGGAATTTTTCGTATAATAATATAGAGGCAAATATAAATTATCTGCCTCTAAAGAAATTTTTCGTGTAACTTATAGATGCAGTTATAAATTATCTGCCTCTAAAGGAATTTTTCGTATAACTTATAGAGGCAGTTATAAATTATCTGCCTCTAAAGGAATTTTTAGTATAACTTATAGAGGCAGTTATAAATTATCTGCCTCTAAAAATATAAAATAATATTTATTAAACTTAAAATAAATAAATAAAATACTATTAGAGGCAAATATTTGTATCTATAGAGGCACATATAATATTTGTTCTTTAAAAGTATATTTAGAGGCAAATATTCTATGTGCCTCTGTGAATCTGCCTCCGTAGCCAGGTTATGTTTTATTTAATTAAATGGCATTTTGTATTCAAATTAAATGCATCAATGTATTTCTTTTATGTAAAAATATATTTTAAAAAAATCTCTAAAATAGTGACTTTAAGTTGCAATATAATCTAGCTACATTCTTCAAAAAAACTAATCACACACAAGATTATCATCGGACTATTGGCCAATTTTTTGTGTTAATATTTTAGTGGAAAATTATTTGTATTTATTTTTATTTAGATTACTTAGATGTGTCGTTGAATTTTTTCTACCTTTTAATATATAATAATTTAATTTATATGTTGGTAAAAAATTATAAATTTGATATCAATGGTTGGGATATGATAAACAAAAGCATTATAGTTATGCTTTCTTGTTGTTACGTTAAAAACATTGTCACTTTTCTTTGATTGAAGAATAAAGTATTCTAATCATTAGGTGTGGCATTGTTGGTTGTGTTAATAATGTAAAGCCCATTGGGCTAACCGAGTTTGATATACCTGCAAGCTAGGGTATTAGCACGTCTTGTGTGCCCTAGATAGAGGGTATATATAAACTCCATTGTTGCCATGTACTAGGTTAGGCAATTCTCTTCTCTCTTAATACAAACTCACTCCCTCTTTCTCTGTGGATTAGCTAACACTACGTTAGTGAACCACGTTAAACCTTGTGTTCATCTTCTTCATTTTGTCTCGCTCTTCTCAATCCTCGCTATGTCTAACATGGTATCAGAGCCTATTGCTCAAACCTACTCTGATTCTGTCAACGTCCGATTCGATGGTCACAACTATGCTCTATGGGAATTCTCCTTCCGAACTTTCATTGCAGGCAGAGGGCTTATGCCCTATCTCGATGGATCAAAAACCTTACCATCTGCCTCCACTTATTGTTTCCAAACCTTTAGATGAGTCTTCGGTCTCTGACAAAGATAAGACTTCCGAATCTCTTGATACTAGTACAGCTATTGCAACCTGGCAGATGCAGAATGTTAGGGTTCTATCTGGTGAACGTGTCGTTGTGATGCGTTCAACCAAATAACTACTAATGCTAAGAAAAAGCGTATAGCAGATCGTATTCGACTCGAGGTTTCCTCTAATCGACTACTTTGAAGAAGCTGGCAAATTACTCAGGTTAAAACACGTTGTGCGTGGTGTGAGTTCCACGACTTCTAATCTATTAAGCAAAGGAAAATAAAAGACAGAAAGATTAAAAGATTGACTAACGGGAAGATAGACGAACTTAGATTTTGAATCCCCCTTAGATCACCAGAGCAACGGCAATCACAAGATCAGCGGTTTTCAATTCTAATTCAATCAGTTTGTATACACCACCATAACTCCTTACCCTTAGGTTTAAGACCGGCGAACGTTCGCTCTATCCGTTCTAACTACCAAGATTAACTAGCCGCCCGGGTACGGTCGCCTCTCGCAACGACTTAATTAATTGGTGTGATTACTAGTGATTAATGAGTTACTCTTGCAGTGGATTAACCCTAATCGGTTCCTACGAAAGGCACACTCCAATTATAAGGTTAATTGTTCAATTCGATGTTCTAAAGTAAGGCGAGCGTTCGCTTCTATCCTTAGCTTAACAAGAATCTAATCTAGGGGATCAATCCAGACAAGAATCATGAACAATGAAGAACGAATCAAACATGCAAAGAGAAACTGATTGAACTTCGAATCTAATTACCGCCAATCCGTGACCGCTTTAAAGCCCTGGGTCACTTAGGGTTAATCTAATCTAAGCTCTACAAGTTCAGTTACTCATATCAGATACAAGAGAATCAAAGGCAACAATGAAGATCATCATACAGAGGAAGAACAGATAAGAACTGAAAAACCTAATTCTGACGACTCCCGCGAAGCTTCAATCTCCTGGATCTTCAACTTTAAGCTCCGAGTTCTCCGATGTGGAAGGATGGCGTCACGATCTCTCCACGGATCTTCGAACTCTCTAAACTCTATCTATCGACCCTAGAGTCGGCTGACTCTCAAAAGTCTGATTTGAGAAAATAAGAATAATGATTGATGTGTTCCCCCCTTGTTTTGCTGTTGGCTGCTTCTTTAAATAGGTACGTTTTAGGGTTTCCAATACAGCGCCGGATTTGGAAGGGATTTTCGCCGAAAATAATGAAGTATTTTGCCGAAAATATTCTTGCAATTGAAGACACCGCCGGCTGATTTCTCTGTACTCTATTTTCGGGTCGAAGAGTTAATCAATTTCGCCGAAAATACCTTCTGTTGGCGCCAGTGATTTTCCCTTGCATTTTCGTCGAAAACCCTGGGCTCTTTTCGCCGAAGATGTTCTTCTCTTGACATCAGTTGGTTTACACTGTTATTTTCGCCGAAGATGTGGGCTTGTTTTCGCCGAATGTGTAAGTGTGAATGGGCAGATTTTCGGTTTGACTTTGATTGGCTCCTTTGATCGATTCCGGTTCAGTTCCTCGATGTTCTTATGCCTTAGACACGTCCATGGCTACTTTATTTGATGGCAAAAACCTGTGCTTACGCAAAAACACTAGAAAACCATCAAATAGACCCAAAAAGGGCCAAGGTAACACAAATGGCACGAGATAGGGCAATTGATTGAATATTCGTTATTCTACCCTAAAAACCATGTCTTAAGCAAAGAAATGTCGCTTAAATGAGGCTGATAATCACGTCAAATCGAGTGTCATCAAATACCCCACACTTAAGCTTTTGCTTGTCCTCAAGCAAACTGAACTAGAACACACTCAAATTCACAAATGACACGGGATTAAACCGAGATTCAATTCTAACAATTTGGTTTAGACTGTTCCACGTAGAAAGAGTGACCTACACATGCAAGAACATCAACGAAACAAGTTTTCGATCTCACTAATTTCTGCACACTTCAAGTAGTGGTTTTAACAAAGCTCGTTTCTTGGTAAAACAATTAATCATAATTAACCGACTACGATAACACCAATTCTAATGAGAAAAGACTTTAAGCTCTAGCCATGATTTGGATGCGGAGGTAGGAAAAGTGACGTGGCTATCGATTCGACTTCATCCGTTTCTAGATCTGTGCGTTACATGTTCTAGCTAGGACCGATTTAAACAACAATTTATTTCAAGTTTCAACTTCTTCGTTCAATTTATTTACTGCATACTAGTGCTCGATACCAAACATTTCACTTAGGTGTTGGACTTGCCTAGCTCACAATATTTGTGCTTATGCTAGTGCTCAACCCGAACACTTCACTTAGGTGTCGGGCTTGCCTAGCTTTATTTTCAGCACTTTAAAGAACTTAAAATTGATTCGATTAACTCAATTACTTGATTTAACCATTTAGCCACTTAATCCTAGCTAGTTATAACTTTTTACACAAGATTTCGAATTGGATTTCCGTCTAATCTTAAGCCACAATCACAGGTGAACAAATATGAAGTGAAAAACATGGGAGAAGCTAGCATCTATCATCTTAGAACGGTGTTATCGAGCTTTGTTATTAACAGACCAATCAGTTCAATTAATTCAAGTTTCAACTACTGAAGTAATTTATGATCTGTTCTGACCTAGACTCATTTGATATCAGTTCCAACACGTTAGTTACAGGTTCTAAGTGGAACAGTCTAGACATCATTGTTCAAAATTAAAGTCAATTTAACATCACAAGTCAAGAATTAAGCAATTCTATGCAAGAGAAATTTCAAATTTGAACCACAGAATCATAGATAGCAAGCAAGATCATGTAGAATCCTAGACTCCTACCCCACACTTAAACGGTTCTGTGTCCTCACAGAATTAATCTAGAGTAGAGAGATACGAAGAACCTGGATGGTGATGGTCGGTGTAGGGGATGAACACGGAGCGTCCGAAGCAGAGCGGAGTAGCTACTCAAGATCCTACAAAACAAAAACAACAAAAAAATCAAAAGGATACCGGGACAAGTGTCCCGGATCCACACAGAATAAAAGTCGAACAAAGAAGGTTAAGGAGAATTTTGAAAATATTTTGACACTTTTTTTTTTTTAAAGAAAAGTTTCGAAAATGAAAGAAGGAAGAGAGAGAGGGTGAATCCGGATTTTAAAGTGAATATTTTTGGGTGATTTTCAAAAGAGTTTTCGGCGAAAATAAGAGGGTGTTTTCGCCAAAAATTTTAGTTCAAATGCACTGCCGGATTTTCGAAGGCGTTTTCGCCGAAAATAACCATATGGTTTCGCCGAAAACTTTAGTTCAAATCACTGCTTGGTTTTCAAAATCAATTTCGGCGAAAACATTATACACTTCGGACCGAAAATATTGAACAGGGAGAATCAGTGAAAACCAAAAGGCGAATTCGCTGAAAATGAATGGTGATTTCGCCGAAAATTTTGAACTGTTCGGGTTTAAAATATTTTCGCAAATCCGGCCAACTTCAGAAAATCACAGTTAAATCCACAAAAATTGGAACGACCTCAATCAACTTGCTACTGACTCTATGACACACAAACTCTACACGAAAAATAATAAATCAAACAAACTGACACTTTGGCTCCCCCGAACCTAACTCGAACGACGAAAAAGACTAACTCAAAAATTCAAAAACGGACTTCAGCCGTGGGTTGCCTCCCACGAAGCGCTCTCTTTTAACGTCCTTGAGCTGGACGGTACCTGTTAGGGACCCCAACTCAGAAGTTCCTTGAAGTCAATCGTCTTCTTCAAGGCCAGCGGTTGAGTGCCATGTAGCACTCCAGCAGGGTGATGTAACCGGTAGTGTTCCAGTAGATCGTGGTTCTGGTTGGATGACCAGTTCTTCTTGAATTCTCCTTCTGGAGGAGGAAACAGGTAGTACGGCACGGCGATGATCAATGAGCTCCATCTTCTCTACCTGATGATCATCCAGATGTCTCTCGGGATCGAGTGTGTATACTTCCAAATCCTTGACATCTTCGATCCCCACGTGCTCGTCTCTGGCTTGGTCTATAGGTTGGTTCGGCGGGAGCTCGATTGAGGATATCTCCTCGATTTCTTCGTGCTCCTCTTCAGCTTCAACTTCAAGATGGATTGGCTCTATGTCTTCATCAACCACCACCGCCAAGGATTCTTCATCAGATGCTTCTTGCTCGCAATAGTCATCGGTGAGATTGTCATGTTCATCTTCATACAACTCTTGAGCATCTTCTTCCATTAGTGGATTTGGTTGCTCGAGCTCGATATCCACTACGTTACGAGCTTGCAGCTTCGAAATGAGATGATCCAAGGCGGATTCTACTCTTGCCGTCTGTTGTCGATTTTGATGAACTTGTGAGTCTATCTCTTTGTGAGCTTGTAGTTCTGTATATTCTCCAAGAAGGATTCTATTCTCGTCGTCTGTTGTCGATGCTGATGAGCTAGCATATACATATCTTGGTTATCCTCAATATACGATGCTTCATCGACATACCACTCTTGGTACTGGTCATCCCACCCGTAATCCTGCATAATTAAAACTCAAAAACACTACCCAGGTAAATCATGAAAATATGGAGGAAAATAAATGGTAAGGCGGAAAGGTAGAAGAATAATTTGCCAACTCTTCTTTCAAACAATTAGAAGAGTCCCCGGCAACGGCGCCAATTTGGTGAACGTGTCATTGTGATGCGTTCAACCAAATAACTACTAATGCTAAGAAAAAGCGTATAGCAGATCGTATTCGACTCGAGGTTTCCTCTAATCGACTACTTTGAAGAAGCTGGCAAATTACTCAGGTTAAAACATGTTGTGCGTGGTGTGAGTTCCACGACTTCTAATCTATTAAGCAAAGGAAAACAAAAGACAGAAAGATTAAAAGATTGACTAACGGGAAGATAGACGAACTTAGATTTCGAATCCCCCTTAGATCACCAGAGCAACGGCAATCACAAGATCAACGGTTTTCAATTCTAATTCAATCAGTTTCTATACACCACCATAACTCCTTACCCTTAGGTTTAAGACCGGCGAACGTTCGCTCTATCCGTTCTAACTACCAAGATTAACTAGCCGCCCGGGTACGGTCGCCTCTCGCAACGACTTAATTAATTGGTGTGATTACTAGTGATTAATGAGTTACTCTTGCAGTGGATTAACCCTAATCGGTTCCTACGAAAGGCACGCTCCAATTATAAGGTTAATTGTTCAATTCGATGTTCTAAAGTAAGGCGAGCGTTCGCTTCTATCCTTAGCTTAACAAGAATCTAATCTAGGGGATCAATCCAGACAAGAAACATGAACAATGAAGAACGAATCAAACATGCAAAGAGAAACTGATTGAACTTCGAATCTAATTACCGCCAATCCGTGACCGCTTTAAAGCCCTGGGTCACTTAGGGTTCATCTAATCTAAGCTCTACAAGTTCAGTTACTCATATCAGATACAAGAGAATCAAAGGCAACAATGAAGATCATCATACAGAGGAAGAACAGATAAGAACTGAAAAACCTAATTCTGACGACTCCCGCGAAGCTTCAATCTCCTGGATCTTCAACTTTAAGCTCCGAGTTCTCCGATGTGGAAGGATGGCGTCACAATCTCTCCACGGATCTTTGAACTCTCTAAACTCTATCTATCGACCCTAGAGTCGGCTGACTCTCAAAAGTCTGATTTGAGAAAATAAGAATAATGATTGATGTGTTCCCCCCTTGTTTTGCTGTCGGCTGCTTCTTTAAATAGGTACGTTTTAGGGTTTCCAATACAGCGCCGGATTTGGAAGGGATTTTCGCCGAAAATAATGAAGTATTTTTGCCGAAAATATTCTTGCAATTGAAGACACCGCCGGCTGATTTCTCTGTACTCTATTTTCGGGTCGAAGAGTTAATCAATTTCGCCGAAAATACCTTCTGTTGGCGCCAGTGATTTTCCCTTGCATTTTCGCCGAAAACCCTGGGCTCTTTTCGCCGAAGATGTTCTTCTCTTGACATCAGTTGGTTTACACTGTTATTTTCGCCGAAGATGTGGGCTTGTTTTCACCGAATGTGTAAGTGTGAATGGGCAGATTTTCGGTTTGACTTTGATTGGCTCCTTTGATCGATTCCGGTTCAGTTCCTCGATGTTCTTATGCCTTAGACACGTCCATGGCTACTTTATTTGACGGCAAAAACCTGTGCTGTAACACCCGTCCCGAATCAACCCGAGTTCACCCGTGGTCGAACCGGTTTGAGCGCTACTTGAAGAACCAGCTTTAAAAGAAAAGAGTAAAACGCAGCGAAAACAGAAACAACTCTTCATTAAAAAGCTCACCAAAAACAACTGAAGGCCTTCAATACATAAAATCCGAAATCCAAAACCAAAACTCAAAATGATTACAAATCTCCCAACCCAAAAGTGTCAACCGAAATCTAAAATTAAAACAATGGTCACTCCACAATAGCTTCCTAATCTTCACTTCACAACTCCAACCTGCGACTCCTCCGAACTCAACCGAACACCTGAAAAGAGAAACTGGGGGGGGATCAGCTTCCTAATGAAACTGAGTGAACCCACTGGGTTTAACTATGCGCCGAACCTAACCTGAAGAAGTGATCCCAAACTTCTCACGAGACACCAACAATGGAATCAGACTCAACCTTTACCAGTTTTAATTCTCTAAACAGTCTAAGTGATCACATAGGTGCAGTTCCAAATCAACACTTACCATCCTCAATAACATCCATGAATAACAGAGAATCATAAATCATACAGTTCAACATTATAATACAATACGATCCAAGATCATAGTCACCATTTCCACATACACCACAATCACACACCCATTCACATTCAACACACACATTGATCCCATCCCAATTCACTAAGTGAGCTATTAATCATCCCTAAGCAAATCTAGGTTATCATTCAAGTGCATAACGCCGTACTAACCATCCACAATTCATATCATCATCATAATCATCAACCACTTAACATCTAACCCGCAACTCATTGCATTGACACAACTCAATTCACAGATCAATCCGACCTAGTTCACACACATTACATAACAGTTCGCCATCACATACCGCACGTCACATATACACACTCAACACATCACATTTCAGCTTGTTCACATCAAGCACAACACACGCACGACAGTTCACAATTCATTTAACTATGTGAGTTAATTAGGCGCCATAAGGAGTTGTTCCCCCGCTACCCCCCGGCCATCACATCATCCATATCCCGTAGGATCTTTCCCCGTAGGGAGATAACACGACGCATCCCCTAAGGGATCCTTCCTCCACGGAGCTATCACGACGCATCCCATCGGGATCCTTCCTCAACGGAGATTTCAACCACTATGACTCCCTGTCATAGGATTCACCCCAGTGAATCGGACTCTAATACAATGGTATTTCGGTTGGGGTAACGTTGGCTCCTTCCGGTTCTATCAATTAAGTTTCATTTACCCAATTCCATTTGATCAAATCCACTTTGCAAAAACCACTACTCAAATTACACATCACAAATCCACACCATAAATCCACATCACAAATCCACATCACAAATTGACACCACAAATCCACATCACAAATCAACACCATGATTCCACCCCACAAATCCATGTTCTAGTTCCAAACACCAATTCTATGTTCCAATTCCAGGATATAATCTAGTCTAACCACAATCGGAAATAATAGATACAACCATAGAATTCATCGCATCCAACCCCATCCCATCTCACATTTCTAGGTCAACTACATTAGCTATCATCTTATATCCTAATCCCCACATCACACATCAATCAGCACGCTCATCAAATAGAAATCACAAGACAGTTATCCAGTTTTACTCTCGAGGGTTCATGCAAGACCTAACACATCCTAAGTCCAGTTCCAACTCCTCACTCCCATTCCTAGCCATCTAGTCAACCATACACTCACACAAGTCAACCATACAATCACACAACCATAACAATCAAGACAACATCAGATTACCATTTCAACTCTCCTATTGAGCGTTACTAGATTAAACCACATAATCTATCCAGTTCACATATTTCATCTAACATGATTCCTAGCCACAATTCGACCAATTCTAACATCCTCGTTCATCTCAACCATTTACCAATCCACATCCAAGACTCCGACCTTATTACAATAATCACAAGACACGGAATCAATCACCAACACACACAACATCATTTTCATACAATTCAGTCATACAACCTCAGCTCAACTAGCTCATGCATTCAGAACACCCAATTCCATTACTCAATTCCATCCACCAATTCCCCTAACCAATTTCATAAGTCAATTCCACGTACCGATTCTATTGTCCACCTCTACGTACAAATTCCCCTACCAATTCTATTAGCCAATTATAAGTCATAAGTCCACCACCTTAAACACATTAACAACCATCTTCACACACAACATCAATTCTACCTAAAAGGAACGTTGTATAATTCATACATTAACACCAAGCATCATCTCAAACCCAACATCACATGAACCGACACAATCCAACTCATTCAGTATCCCACATCACACATAACCACACATCGCAAGACATTCAACGCCTCCCACGGCACAAACAGTTTAAGGGTAAACGGCTAGCTCACCGGCCACCCCCACCTGCAAGTACAGGGGAAGCCATGTCATGAGTCGTAGGGTTACCCTCCTGTACGTCCTTCATTGGACGACCCCACATTGGCAGGGCCATCCACCTGTTCACCATTTAAAGGGCGACCCCACATTGGCAGGACCACCCTCCTGCAACCACAACTGTCAGCACAAGGTATAGATACAGTTTACAAGAATCACGTCCCATACCTCCTACACTCATTACTAAGTCTGATCCATTTAACATCATCGTTGATCATTTCCCCAATCCAACCACATCACATCAGCCAACAATTATCAATCAATGTATCGATTAACATTCACACCACAATCATGAAACGTCACAATTTACATAACAATCCAATGCAGAACAGTTTCCCCTTTTACTCTCTTTCAATTCCATGCAAAACCTTTATTCATCTAAGTCAAGGTTGCAACTCCTCACACCGACCAATACTACCTATCGTACGCTAAACCCTCACCTGACAAGAAGACGAGGCTCTAAAACAACTCCCGGAACCCGAACGACCAAGCTCTACCACTCCAAAGTCGTAGCTCTTCTCCTCCTCACCGACAGCAGCCTACTCCGAACCACCTAGAACCATGATGTTCGATCTCTTCCTCTCGTCGCCACGAACGCGTAGCAACAAACGGATCACAAATCGGAGCTCTACAACTCCCGGAATCGAGGTTTGAAGTTAAGGGGTTTTTGGTTCGTCAAAAACGAATTTCGGGGAAAGAGAAAGAAGGGGAAGGTTCTGGATTTCCGTGCAATTTCGTCCTTTTATGCACGAAATGTGCGCCTGCATGCCAAAATGTGCACCGGCGCACATTGACCCCCAAAAGGAGCACATTTTGAATATTCCGCCGAAAGTTTGCCTTTTTAATTGAAAAGTGCGCCTGGCACTTCTAAATGTGCGCCTGCGCACTTTAGGGCCCAAAATCAGCACTTTTGGTACTGTACACTGTTCCCCTCTTTTGCAACTTCAACCCGGCACACACCCAAACGTCCCAGACCTCAAGAGACCCTCTTAAGTACCGTTTCCGGCACTCTAGTCACCCAGACTTGAGTTCTTACCCGTTCGGTTGGGCGGGGATGTTACAAGTCTCCCCAACTTTAAGAGATTTCGACCCCGAAATCACAATCTAGCAATGCAACCATACATCACAGCAACAAATGCAGCAATATAAGGATCACATCACCTCCCAAAACTCCCCTTTAACGGCTCTAGCAACACACACCTTCTAAGGGCACTACTCCCACACTACTTCAAACTTCTACCTAACAGACACGCACAACCGAACCTCAACGGCACCACCCACAACCAAAACACAATCAAACAAACTCACTCAAGAGCACAACCACGACGCAAGAGCTCAACAAAGCACAACTCACACCAATAAGACTATGAAGCTAACACCTTCGACTAAAACTCACACCCTCAAGCACTCTACTCACTTCACCAAATTCCACAAGGCTCTACTCCTCTAACCAATTTCCCAACCTGCTACTACTTCCACTCTCAACTACTCCGCCACCCTCTTCACTATAGGAGGACACAAAACGTTTCAGTTGACCAATTTTAAGAAATCACATTTCATTTCAAATCACTTTCCTTTCAAATTCACAACACTTTCCTTTCAAAACTTCCCACCCACTTCAAAACGATTTGAAAATCCCTAGAAAGTTGGTCCTGTGCCGATGCTTCATCCCTTCCCCCTACGAGGTTAATTACTCCTCTAGAAGAAGAGACAAATCACCAACACAGCAGCAGCTAACCAGGCTCTGATACCACTTGTAACACCCGTCCCGAATCATCCCGAGTTCACTCGTGGTCGAACCGGTTTGAGCGCTACTTGAAGAACCAGCTTTAAAAGAAAAGAGTAAAACGCAGCGAAAACAGAAACAACTCTTCATTAAAAAGCTCACCAAAAACAACTGAAGGCCTTCAATACATAAAATCCGAAATCCAAAACCAAAACTCAAAATGATTACAAATCTCCCAACCCAAAAGTGTCAACCGAAATCTAAAATTAAAACAATGGTCACTCCACAATAGCTTCCTAATCTTCACTTCACAACTCCAACCTGCGACTCCTCCGAACTCAACCGAACACCTGAAAAGAGAAACTGGGGGGGGGGATCAGCTTCCTAATGAAACTGAGTGAACCCACTGGGTTTAACTATGCGCCGAACCTAACCTGAAGAAGTGATCCCAAACTTCTCACGAGACACCAACAATGGAATCAGACTCAACCTTTACCAGTTTTAATTCTCTAAACAGTCTAAGTGATCACATAGGTGCAGTTCCAAATCAACACTTACCATCCTCAATAACATCCATGAATAACAGAGAATCATAAATCATACAATTCAACATTATAATACAATACGATCCAAGATCATAGTCACCATTTCCACATACACCACAATCACACACCCATTCACATTCAACACACACATTGATCCCATCCCAATTCACTAAGTGAGCTATTAATCATCCCTAAGCAAATCTAGGTTATCATTCAAGTGCATAACGCCGTACTAACCATCCACAATTCATATCATCATCATAATCATCAACCACTTAACATCTAACCCGCAACTCATCGCATTGACACAACTCAATTCACAGATCAATCCGACCTAGTTCACACACATTACATAACAGTTCGCCATCACATACCGCACGTCACATATACACACTCAACACATCACATTTCAGCTTGTTCACATCAAGCACAACACACGCACGACAGTTCACAATTCATTTAACTATGTGAGTTAATTAGGCGCCATAAGGAGTTGTTCCCCCGCTACCCCGCCGGCCATCACATCATCCATATCCCGTAGGATCTTTCCCCGTAGGGAGATAACACGACGCATCCCCTAAGGGATCCTTCCTCCACGGAGCTATCACGACGCATCCCATCGGGATCCTTCCTCAACGGAGATTTCAACCACTATGACTCCCTGTCATAGGATTCACCCCAGTGAATCGGACTCTAATACAATGGTATTTCGGTTGGGGTAACGTTGGCTCCTTCCGGTTCTATCAATTAAGTTTCATTTACCCAATTCCATTTGATCAAATCCACTTTGCAAAACCACTACTCAAATTACACATCACAAATCCACACCATAAATCCACATCACAAATCCACATCACAAATTGACACCACAAATCCACATCACAAATCAACACCATGATTCCACCCCACAAATCCATGTTCTAGTTCCAAACACCAATTCTATGTTCCAATTCCAGGATATAATCTAGTCTAACCACAATCGGAAATAATAGATACAACCATAGAATTCATCGCATCCAACCCCATCCCATCTCACATTTCTAGGTCAACTACATTAGCTATCATCTTATATCCTAATCCCCACATCACACATCAATCAGCACGCTCATCAAATAGAAATCACAAGACAGTTATCCAGTTTTACTCTCGAGGGTTCATGCAAGACCTAACACATCCTAAGTCCAGTTCCAACTCCTCACTCCCATTCCTAGCCATCTAGTCAACCATACACTCACACAAGTCAACCATACAATCACACAACCATAACAATCAAGACAACATCAGATTACCATTTCAACTCTCCTATTGAGCGTTACTAGATTAAACCACATAATCTATCCAGTTCACATATTTCATCTAACATGATTCCTAGCCACAATTCGACCAATTCTAACATCCTCGTTCATCTCAACCATTTACCAATCCACATCCAAGACTCCGACCTTATTACAATAATCACAAGACACGGAATCAATCACCAACACACACAACATCATTTTCATACAATTCAGTCATACAACCTCAGCTCAACTAGCTCATGCATTCAGAACACCCAATTCCATTACTCAATTCCATCCACCAATTCCCCTAACCAATTTCATAAGTCAATTCCACGTACCGATTCTATTGTCCACCTCTACGTACAAATTCCCCTACCAATTCTATTAGCCAATTATAAGTCATAAGTCCACCACCTTAAACACATTAACAACCATCTTCACACACAACATCAATTCTACCTAAAAGGCACGTTGTATAATTCATACATTAACACCAAGCATCATCTCAAACCCAACATCACATGAACCGACACAATCCAACTCATTCAGTATCCCACATCACACATAACCACACATCGCAAGACATTCAACGCCTCCCACGGCACAAACAGTTTAAGGGTAAACGGCTAGCTCACCGGCCACCCCCACCTGCAAGTACAGGGGAAGCCATGTCATGAGTCGTAGGGTTACCCTCCTGTACGTCCTTCATTGGACGACCCCACATTGGCAGGGCCATCCACCTGTTCACCATTTAAAGGGCGACCCCACATTGGCAGGACCACCCTCCTGCAACCACAACTGTCAGCACAAGGTATAGATACAGTTTACAAGAATCACGTCCCATACCTCCTACACTCATTACTAAGTCTGATCCATTTAACATCATCGTTGATCATTTCCCCAATCCAACCACATCACATCAGCCAACAATTATCAATCAATGTATCGATTAACATTCACACCACAATCATGAAACGTCACAATTTACATAACAATCCAATGCAGAACAGTTTCCCCTTTTACTCTCTTTCAATTCCATGCAAAACCTTTATTCATCTAAGTCAAGGTTGCAACTCCTCACACCGACCAATACTACCTATCGTACGCTAAACCCTCACCTGACAAGAAGACGAGGCTCTAAAACAACTCCCGGAACCCGAACGACCAAGCTCTACCACTCCAAAGTCGTAGCTCTTCTCCTCCTCACCGACAGCAGCCTACTCCGAACCACCCAGAACCATGATGTGCGATCTCTTCCTCTCGTCTCCACGAACGCGTAGCAACAAACGGATCACAAATCGGAGCTCTACAACTCCCGGAATCGAGGTTTGAAGTTAAGGGGTTTTTGGTTCGTCAAAAACGAATTTCGGGGAAAGAGAAAGAAGGGGAAGGTTCTGGATTTCCGTGCAATTTTGTCCTTTTATGCACGAAATGTGCGCCTGGCATGCCAAAATGTGCGCCGGCGCACATTGACCCCCAAAAGGAGCACATTTTGAATATTCCGCCGAAAGTTTGCCTTTTTAATTGAAAAGTGCGCCTGACACTTCTAAATGTGCGTCTGCGCACTTTAGGGCCCAAAATCAGCACTTTTGGTACTGTACACTGTTCCCCTCTTTTGCAACTTCAACCCGGCACACACCCAAACGTCCCAGACCTCAAGAGACCCTCTTAAGTACCGTTTCCGGCACTCTAGTCACCCAGACTTGAGTTCTTACCCGTTCGGTTGGGCGGGGATGTTACAAGTCTCCCCAACTTTAAGAGATTTCGACCCCGAAATCACAATCTAGCAATGCAACCATACATCACAGCAACAAATGCAGCAATATAAGGATCACATCACCTCCCAAAACTCCCCTTTCACTACAACAGAACGGGGATTTTGTCAAGGCGAAATCGAACTTTGTCGCAGGCGGGCCTGTGACAAAGCACAAACTTTGTCGCAGGCGGCGCCTGCGACAAAGTTCGATTTTGCCTGCGACAAAATGAGCCGCGACAAACAGATATTCGTCGCGGGCTCTGTCTGTGACAAAGTTTGTCGCAGGCAGTTGTTTGTCGCAGGCCGCCTGCGACAAACGTTTGTCACAGACGGCCTGTGACAAACGACTGCCTGCGACAAACTTTGTCACAGACAGCCTGTCGCAGACACGGCCTGTGACAAACGTTTGTCGCAGGCAGTCGTTTGTCACAGGCGCCTGCGACAAGCTTTGTCACAGACGGCCTGTGACAAACCACTGCCTGCGACAAAGGATCAGGACGGGCCGACCTGCTTGTTTCTTGGGCCTCCGGCAGGGCCAGCTCGCCCGTTTTTTCGTGGGCCTCATATGGACTGGTTTCGTGGGCCTGCCTTTTAGTGGGCTTTTCGTCGGGCTTTTTTCATTGCTTTTTGCTGGATTTTTCGTGGGCTGACCCCACACAGATTGGGCCATTATTGATTTTCTGCCGGATTGAACTAGAACAACGTACTAAATACCTTAAACGAAATAGAAACAAACTAATTAAATTGTCATAATAACTGAAATGACAAAAAACATAGTACAATCTTACAATTCTAACAAACAAATATAGTACTCATACAAACTACAATAACATAGTACATGATAAATACGATACAACTAAAGTACAATCACATAATACAACAAGTCTCTACAACAAGTCTCTACCCTGGAACTCTGCAAACTGTTGGCCTTGAGGAGGAGGAGCTTCATTAGCCTACAATAACACAAAAAAAAAACATTTACTTGTCAAACACAGAAATTAAAAATTAACATTATCTAGTAATTATAAGTACCTCATTCAATGCATCCAAAAATGCATCTCCAGCATTGTCATCAAACCACTGACTAAGCTCATCAACACTTAAATCAGGACCGCGAGGCTGGACCGCAGGAACGACCGGAGGCACATGGGAAGAAGAAGGCATGGATGGAGCAGACCCAGACGATGGCTGTTGGACCTGCTGCTTCAGAGTAAGCACCATGTCCTGCAATTGACCCATCCACTCCCGAGTGGCTGCAAGCTCCGTCTGCGTGTTTGCAAGCTTGGTCTCAGTGTCTGCGAGCTTCTGGCTGAGCTGGTCATAGGCTGCATCGTGGGCACGAGCTGGAGTCTGTCTGGAAGTAATACTTCCAGTTGCCATCGAGGCTGACTCTGCATTGGTCCCGAATACCTATAATAACACAAAATTGATTAGTGAACATCATGCATAATTTAAATTATCTTTAAATTATGACTATGATAATAAATAATTACCAGGGCTTGAGTAAAGCGTCGACCCATCATCCGGACATGACCACGGTGCTCTGGCTTGTTCAGAGCTCTTCCTAGTGAGTCATTTGGACCCCACTCCCGCGGACATCCAGCAGCCTCCAAATGACGAATACTATCCTGAAATTTGAATGTACAATAAGACAGTTATTTTCCTCTTAATTTAGAATTTCACAAACACATTTACTAACAATAATCTGCTAACCATTATTGCTCCAGCATGCGCGCTCTTGGGTTCACCGTTCGGCCAACTGTAGAACTTGATGAAGACTTGCCCCCTCGTAGGTCGCAAACCCGTCTTCCGCTGCTCGTCCTCAATATACAACCTCCAAGGTCTAGACCCTCCAGTATGGTTTTCTTCTAGACAAGCTCGGTTGGCCTTGTTCCTGGCAACTGAATCCTGTACCAAAAAAAGGATGAAAAGTTCATTTTGGAACGATTATGTGAATTGTTTATGAAATGGTTAATTTAGTAAAATACCTTGAACTCTTGAGACTCTACATATGTCATGTATGCCAGCCAATCACTATCCGGACAACCTCGAGGGGGGTTTTGACGAACCCACTCGTAGGGAAGGTTGTTGTCCTTGGCATATTTCACCTTTGCCCTCCACGCATCAAGCCTTGCTTTGCCCCAAAGACGCGATATAGCGTGATCCCAATATTTCCGAGCAGCTGGCAGCAGGTCCGAGTCGCAATAGAACTTGCCCTAAACAGAAAAAAAAACAAGTTTAAAATAGAGTTCTAATTAATTGGCTAGTAATATTAAATTCATTTGATAAGTTCCAAAGTTTCTTACCAAGAAGAACTGCTGGAAAGCACGTGTCTTCGTCGCGTCCGGCACATGCTTCCAGGAGGGAGGGTAGATGGGGTAGTACGTCCAGATCCTAGCACACTCCCCCACATATTTGCCAATAAAGGACGCCAGTGGTCCACCAGGCTGGACTCCTAGGTTGTCCGCAGACAATGCTTTGTCGCAGGCCGCCTGCGACAAACTTGTCGCAGACAATTCCTTGTCACAGGCCGCCTGCGACAATCTTGTCACAGGCAGGCGCTTGCCTGCGACAAACATTTAAGCCTGCGACGAGCTTTGTCACAGGCCGCTTTTTCTGTCGCAGACGGCCTGTGACAAAACCTTCGTTATGTTGTAGTGTTTAACGGCTCTAGCAACACACACCTTCTAAGGGCACTACTCCCACACTACTTCAAACTTCTACCTAACAGACACGCACAACCGAACCTCAACGGCACCACCCACAACAAGAACACAACCAAAACACAATCAGACAAACTCACTCAAGAGCACAACCACGACGCAAGAGCTCAACAAAGCACAACTCACACCAATAAGACTATGAAGCTAACACCTTCGACTAAAACTCACACCCTCAAGCACTCTACTCACTTCACCAAATTCCACAAGGCTCTACTCCTCTAACCAATTTCCCAACCTGCTACTACTTCCACTCTCAACTACTCCGCCACCCTCTTCACTATAGGAGGACACAAAACGTTTCAGTTGACCAATTTTAAGAAATCACATTTCATTTCAAATCACTTTCCTTTCAAATTCACAACACTTTCCTTTCAAAACTTCCCACCCACTTCAAAACGATTTGAAAATCCCTAGAAAGTTGGTCCTGTGCCGATGCTTCATCCCTTCCCCCTACGAGGTTAATTACTCCTCTAGAAGAAGAGACAAATCACCAACACAGCAGCAGCTAACCAGGCTCTGATACCACTTGTAACACCCGTCCCGAATCAACCCGAGTTCACCCGTGGTCGAACCGGTTTGAGCGCTACTTGAAGAACCAGCTTTAAAAGAAAAGAGTAAAACGCAGCGAAAATAGAAACAACTCTTCATTAAAAAGCTCACCAAAAACAACTGAAGGCCTTCAATACATAAAATCCGAAATCCAAAACCAAAACTCAAAATGATTACAAATCTCCCAACCCAAAAGTGTCAACCGAAATCTAAAATTAAAACAATGGTCACTCCACAATAGCTTCCTAATCTTCACTTCACAACTCCAACCAGCGACTCCTCCGAACTCAACCGAACACCTGAAAAGAGAAACTGGGGGGGGATCAGCTTCCTAATGAAACTGAGTGAACCCACTGGGTTTAACTATGCGCCGAACCTAACCTGAAGAAGTGATCCCAAACTTCTCACGAGACACCAACAATGGAATCAGACTCAACCTTTACCAGTTTTAATTCTCTAAACAGTCTAAGTGATCACATAGGTGCAGTTCCAAATCAACACTTACCATCCTCAATAACATCCATGAATAACAGAGAATCATAAATCATACAGTTCAACATTATAATACAATACGATCCAAGATCATAGTCACCATTTCCACATACACCACAATCACACACCCATTCACATTCAACACACACATTGATCCCATCCCAATTCACTAAGTGAGCTATTAATCATCCCTAAGCAAATCTAGGTTATCATTCAAGTGCATAACGCCGTACTAACCATCCACAATTCATATCATCATCATAATCATCAACCACTTAACATCTAACCCGCAACTCATCGCATTGACACAACTCAATTCACAGATCAATCCGACCTAGTTCACACACATTACATAACAGTTCGCCATCACATACCGCACGTCACATATACACACTCAACACATCACATTTCAGCTTGTTCACATCAAGCACAACACACGCACGACAGTTCACAATTCATTTAACTATGTGAGTTAATTAGGCGCCATAAGGAGTTGTTCCCCCGCTACCCCGCCGGCCATCACATCATCCATATCCCGTAGGATCTTTCCCCGTAGGGAGATAACACGACGCATCCCCTAAGGGATCCTTCCTCCACGGAGCTATCACGACGCATCCCATCGGGATCCTTCCTCAACGGAGATTTCAACCACTATGACTCCCTGTCATAGGATTCACCCCAGTGAATCGGACTCTAATACAATGGTATTTCGGTTGGGGTAACGTTGGCTCCTTCCGGTTCTATCAATTAAGTTTCATTTACCCAATTCCATTTGATCAAATCCACTTTGCAAAACCACTACTCAAATTACACATCACAAATCCACACCATAAATCCACATCACAAATCCACATCACAAATTGACACCACAAATCCACATCACAAATCAACACCATGATTCCACCCCACAAATCCATGTTCTAGTTCTAAACACCAATTCTATGTTCCAATTCCAGGATATAATCTAGTCTAACCACAATCGGAAATAATAGATACAACCATAGAATTCATCGCATCCAACCCCATCCCATCTCACATTTCTAGGTCAACTACATTAGCTATCATCTTATATCCTAATCCCCACATCACACATCAATCAGCACGCTCATCAAATAGAAATCACAAGACAGTTATCCAGTTTTACTCTCGAGGGTTCATGCAAGACCTAACACATCCTAAGTCCAGTTCCAACTCCTCACTCCCATTCCTAGCCATCTAGTCAACCATACACTCACACAAGTCAACCATACAATCACACAACCATAACAATCAAGACAACATCAGATTACCATTTCAACTCTCCTATTGAGCGTTACTAGATTAAACCACATAATCTATCCAGTTCACATATTTCATCTAACATGATTCCTAGCCACAATTCGACCAATTCTAACATCCTCGTTCATCTCAACCATTTACCAATCCACATCCAAGACTCCGACCTTATTACAATAATCACAAGACACGGAATCAATCACCAACACACACAACATCATTTTCATACAATTCAGTCATACAACCTCAGCTCAACTAGCTCATGCATTCAGAACACCCAATTCCATTACTCAATTCCATCCCCCAATTCCCCTAACCAATTTCATAAGTCAATTCCACGTACCGATTCTATTGTCCACCTCTACGTACAAATTCCCCTACCAATTCTATTAGACAATTATAAGTCATAAGTCCACCACCTTAAACACATTAACAACCATCTTCACACACAACATCAATTCTACCTAAAAGGCACGTTGTATAATTCATACATTAACACCAAGCATCATCTCAAACCCAACATCACATGAACCGACACAATCCAACTCATTCAGTATCCCACATCACATATAACCACACATCGCAAGACATTCAACGCCTCCCACGGCACAAACAGTTTAAGGGTAAACGGCTAGCTCACCGGCCACCCCCACCTGCAAGTACAGGGGAAGCCATGTCATGAGTCGTAGGGTTACCCTCCTGTACGTCCTTCATTGGACGACCCCACATTGGCAGGGCCATCCACCTGTTCACCATTTAAAGGGCGACCCCACATTGGCAGGACCACCCTCCTGCAACCACAACTGTCAGCACAAGGTATAGATACAGTTTACAAGAATCACGTCCCATACCTCCTACACTCATTACTAAGTCTGATCCATTTAACATCATCGTTGATCATTTCCCCAATCCAACCACATCACATCAGCCAACAATTATCAATCAATGTATCGATTAACATTCACACCACAATCATGAAACGTCACAATTTACATAACAATCCAATGCAGAACAGTTTCCCCTTTTACTCTCTTTCAATTCCATGCAAAACCTTTATTCATCTAAGTCAAGGTTGCAACTCCTCACACCGACCAATACTACCTATCGTACGCTAAACCCTCACCTGACAAGAAGACGAGGCTCTAAAACAACTCCCGGAACCCGAACGACCAAGCTCTACCACTCCAAAGTCGTAGCTCTTCTCCTCCTCACCGACAGCAGCCTACTCCGAACCACCCAGAACCATGATGTGCGATCTCTTCCTCTCGTCGCCACGAACGCGTAGCAACAAACGGATCACAAATCGGAGCTCTACAACTCCCGGAATCGAGGTTTGAAGTTAAGGGGTTTTTGGTTCGTCAAAAACGAATTTCGGGGAAAGAGAAAGAAGGGGAAGGTTCTGGATTTCCGTGCAATTTCGTCCTTTTATGCACGAAATGTGCGCCTGGCATGCCAAAATGTGCGCCGGCGCACATTGACCCCCAAAAGGAGCACATTTTGAATATTCCGCCGAAAGTTTGCCTTTTTAATTGAAAAGTGCGCCTGGCACTTCTAAATGTGCGCCTGCGCACTTTAGGGCCCAAAATCAGCACTTTTGGTACTGTACACTGTTCCCTCTTTTGCAACTTCAACCCGGCACACACCCAAACGTCCCAGACCTCAAGAGACCCTCTTAAGTACCGTTTCCGGCACTCTAGTCACCCAGACTTGAGTTCTTACCCGTTCGGTTGGGCGGGGATGTTACATGTGCTTACGCAAAAACACTAGAAAACCATCAAATAGACCTGAAAAGGGCCAAGGTAACACAAATGGCACGAGATAGGGCAATTGATTGAATATTCGTTATTCTACCCTAAAAACCATGTCTTAAGCAAAGAAATGTCGCTTAAATGAGGCTGATAATCACGTCAAATCGAGTGTCATCACTATCATATATACTTGGATCAGTTGAGCCATCGATTGCTCTCTCTCTTCGGTCGTTTCCCTCGGCAGCTGCTGTGTGGTCGCATCTCAAAGCTACTTACTCTCATGTCAATGCTTCTAGGCTTTTCGATCTCGAGTTTGCACTTGCAAATCTATCCCAAGGAGAATTGGATGTCAATAGTTATTTTTTGAAAGCAACAAACCTCTGGACAGAAATTGATTTATTATCATCTTCCATGCTTTCAAATGCAGCAAATCTGGAGATATAGGCGGAGCGCCTTCGTGCTCGATCCTTCCAATTCCTGATGCGGCTACGGCCTGAATTCGAGCAGGTCCGATCTCAGTTGCTGTCCACTAATAAGACTGATATGACTGAGATAATCTGCGAACTTGTCTGTGCTGAGACTCGCCTGCAAACTCAAGCACAACTTGATTCCACGAGTTCAACCCTTGCTCCTGGTAACGTCTTTGCTGCTGGAAAGTCTCGACCACAATTCTTGTCTCAATCTCGTCCTCCGGTCTCCTCGAATTAAAACCTCGCTGAGGTACGTTGTCGTCATTGCCAAGAATGAGGTCATTATATTTCTCAATGTCGCAAGCGCAATATATGTACTTACTGTAAGAAACCCGGGCACATCATCACCGATTGTTGACTTCGATCTCGTAATAATGCTCACTCGGGTCGTGAAAATTTTAATTCTGGCAACACTACTTCTGGATAATCAGTTCAAGACTCTGCTATTGGGTCTTGCTCAGCCTTAGATGTGGGGTCAGTGGCTCCTTCGGTAGCCTCGTCAGTCATCAATGATAACTCTCTTGACAACCTAGTTCAAGCCGCCCTTCAACGAATCCTTCCTAGTGCTCTCAACTCAGCATTTGCTTCACTTGGAATCTCAGGTACTTGCAATCGGTGGTTTCTAGAATCAGCTTCATTTAATCATATGACGAGAAACTTGGATTTATTTTGTGATTATAAACCACTTATGGGTCAGCATGTCGAGGTGGCAAATGGTCAACATCTCTCTATTAAGGGCATTGGCACAATTTCTACGCCTCAACTCACTTTACCTAACACTCTTCACGTTCCTGCGTTGGTTCCGAACTTGGTTTCTGTTGGTCAGCTAACGGAGGATGGCTGTGCTGTTTCCTTTGGTTCGGATGGTTGTGTTGTGCAGGATCATCAGACCAAGAAGACGATAGGAACGGGAAGTAAAAGTGGGCGGAACTACATTTTGGATAGGCTAGCTCTACGCCCTCGGTCGATCACGGGAGATGATGCTAGTCCTTTTGGTTTCTCTTATTATGTTGCTGGTAATTCAGATAAGTTATGGCGGTTATGGCACTCTCGTTTAGGTCATCCGCATTCGGCTAGACTTATGGATATGTTACGGAAGAACAAGTTATCAGTTAGTTTTAAAGCAAAGGATTTTACTATTCCTCATTGTGTTGACTGTATTGAGGCTAAAACAGTGGCTCTACCTTTTCACTCTAACACTACTCAGGTTAATGAGATGTTTGATCTAGTTCATACAGATCTGTGGGGTCCCTGCTCTACTACCTCTCGCCTTGGGTTTCGCTATTTTGCCTTGTTTATCGATCATAAGTCTCAGTTTGCTTGGGTTTATTTCTTGCGTTTCAAATCTGAACTGTCAACAGTTCTCCAGGAGTTTGTCGCAATGGTGAAAACTCAGTTTCAGAAGACGATTAAGCAAATTCGCTCAGACCTGGCGGGGAATTCACTTCTAAAGTTCTTCATGACTTCTATCGCCAACAGGGTATTCTTTTTCAGCAATCTTGTCCTGGGGTGTCTGAACAAAATGGTTTGGTTGAACGTAAACATCGGCATATTCTTGATCTTACTCGTGCTATTCTGCTCCAGTCTCGTGTCCCTGCTCAATTTTGGGTTGAAGCTATACGTACTGTCGTGTACCTGGTCAACCGACAACCTACTTCAGTCTTGGATCATTTATCACCATTTGAGGTGGTATATTCACGACCCCCAGATTACTCTCGTCTCCTGGTGTTTGGTTGCACTTGTTTTGTCCTTCTTCTGAAAAAGGACCGTACCAAATTGTTTGCCAAGACAGTTTGTTGTGTCTTCTTGGGATAAACCATCACAAAGGGTATATTTGCTATGATCCACGGCAACGCTGTATCTACACGGCATATCGTGTTGTGTTCCAAGAGACATCCTTTCATTACCACACTCTTTTATCTACCTTACCTCAACCTCGTCAACCTCTCCATCTTCCTACTTTTGACGATCAGCCATCCCTATCACCCATACCTGCAACTATATCATCACACCCACCTAACCACACAAACACCTCAATCTCTACTCCTACACCCGCATCACCTGTCACTCCATTCCCCATACACCTGCTTCTTCCAATTCCCACACCAACTCATCCAATCATACTCCCAATATCTCTGCCACTACGTTACAATCTACACACCATAATTCCACTACCCAATCCACGACATCACCATCCCCTATTTCCTCACCCTCATCTGATCCGACTACTCCACCTCAACCTCGCCGGTCAGCTCGAACCACTCAGGGTCTTCTTCCGTCACGCTACACGGATTATCTCTACGGGTCTTGCTATCCCTACAACATATAAACAGGCCAAAACTGATCCACAATGGCAGCTTGCTATGGATGCCGAACTTGATGCTCTTCATGACCAACACACATGGGATCTTGTGCCACGTCCATTAAATGCCCCGGTAATTGGTTCTCGATGGGTCTACACGATGAAGTTTCATCCGGATGGTTCTCTTAATCGTTACAAAGCCCGTCTTGTGGCTCAAGGGTTTCGTCAGGAATATGGGATTGATTATGATGAGACGTTCGCACCAGTTGCCAAGATGCAAACAGTTCGTATTCTCCTAGCTCAAGCCGCACAGGGTATGTGGCCTCTCTATCAACTTGATGTCAAGAATGCTTTTCATCATGGAAATCTAAAAGAAACTGTTTATATGGAGTGCCCGCCTGGATATCCCTCTTCGTCTAACACGGTATGCCTCCTTCGTCGGTCCCTTTATGGGTTGAAGCAAGCTCCTCGAGCTTGGTTCGATACTTTTCAGACTCTCATTCTTGGCTCAGGGTTTAGTCAAAGCCGGAACGATCCGTCTCTTTTCACTAAACAGACAACGGTAGGCATTACTATACTTCTGATCTATGTTGACGATATGATTCTCACTGGTAGTTGTTAAGCATTAATCACATTAATTAAGTTTATTTGTTTCCTAGTTGAGATAGGAAGTTGGTTTCCTCGTTAGTTTTCCTTTGTCGGATAGGTTTTGGTTTCTTTGTATTGTAAGTTCTAGTTTTCCTTTAAATACAGAGCAGAAGACGTTAGTTGGTTAGAGCATCCCAAAAATCGTTTGTGTCTTTCGTTAATTGCTTCTAAGTTCTAACAATTGGTATCAGAGCTTAGGTTAACGAAACTATGGCCGATCCAAAGAAGAACGACGATTTCCTAAAGCAAAAAGGGGTCGACGGAGAAGGTGGATCGGGCATGAAGAATGGAGTGCGAAGTAACGGCGTTCCAATCCAGTACCCGCAATTGACGAATGCAAACTACGGACTTTGGGCAGTGAAGATGAAGATCATCTTGCGCTCTCTTCATGTATGGACTGCAATCGAAGGCGACGAACCAGTCGATGAAGAAAAGGACATGGGCGCGCTGGCAGCCATATCACAATCCGTACCTGACTCTGTTATGATGGCTATTGCCACATGCGAGACAGCGTTGGAAGCATGGGAGACAATTCGCCAGATGAGAGTTGGCGAAGAACGAGTGAAGAAATCCTCCATCCAAGCACTGAGACGTCAGCTTGATCGGATGGTGATGGAAGACTCCGATGAGCTCACAACCTTCACTCAGAAGCTCATCGCAACAGTGAGCGAAATTCGAGCACTCGGTGGGGAGCTAAAAGATGAAGCTGTAATCCAACACCTCTTTGATGTTGTGCCCGAAAGATTTTCCCATATCGTCGGAACGATCGAACAATGGGGAGATATTTCAACGATGTCAGTATCCGAAGCAATTGGACGTCTTCGGGCCTTCGACCTAAGTGCGCGCAACAGACAACGTGAACATGGAAAAGGAGACGGTGAGAAATTGATGATGGTTTCTCGGTCTCAACTCGAGGAGATGATAAAAAACGGAAGAATCAGCAGTGAAGATCCAAAGGAGCCAGGAAGAAATAAAGAGAAGAAACACAGAAAATTTGACAAAAGTAAAATCAAATGTTTCAACTGTAACGAGATGGGACACTTTGCCTCAGAATGCAAAAAGCCACGACGAGGGAAAGCCCACCTCGTCGAGAAGGAACTCGACGACGACGATGAAGACCCCTCCCTGTTTCTGACCGAGAGCTGTGATGATGAGCAGATAGGAAGCGAGAGAGAAGGAAAAGCTTTGTTAAATTCCAACTGTCATGACGCAGCACCTGGCGCAATCAAATCAACTAATTACCATGATGCCAACCGAGATCGGACTTGGTATCTCGACACAGGTGCGAGCAATCACATGTCAGGATCGCCTGAAAAGTTCGTAGAGCTGGACAAATCAGTCCGCGGAACGGTGAAACTTGGCGACGGATCAACTATAGAGATTTGTGGTCGAGGGTCAATTCTCATGGAAAGTCAAACCGGTGAGCATCGTGTCATGACTGAAGTTTACTATATCCCGCACCTAAAAAGTAATATCCTAAGCATAGGACAACTTGACGAGAATGGTTGCAAAATCGTCATCGAAAAAGGAGTCATGTGTGTGTTCGATCGAGAAGGAAAAGCTTTCGTTAGGGTCTCCAAGACAAAGAATCATCTATATGTGTTAAAGCTCCAGGTGGTTCAACCGGTGTGTCTGATTTCAAAGCACAAAAACAATGAATGGATGTGGCATTCAAGGTTTGGACACATTAATTTCCAAACCTTAAGGAAACTGGTGCAAGAAGAGATGGTCTGTGGGATGCCATTTCTTGATCAAATGGAAAAGGTGTGCACTGGATGTATGGTGGGAAAGCAAAAAAGGAACTCGTTTCCTAGCAAAGCAAAGTTTCGAGCAGAAGAACCTCTACAGCTTGTTCACGTCGACTTGTGCGGACCAATAACACCATCCACACCTGCCGGTAGCAAATATTTCCTTCTCTGTGTTGATGATCTAACTCGATATATGTGGATGGTACTTGTGAAAAGTAAAGATGAAGCTCTTAATGCCGTTCAAAAGATACAAGCTGCTGCAAAGCTTGAGTCCGGATACAAGCTGAAAGTATTAAGAAGCGACCGAGGTGGAGAGTTTAATTCAGGAGAGTTCTCTAAATACCTACAAGAATTAGGAGTGAAGCATCATCTTACCGCACCTTACTCTCCGCAGCAAAATGGGGTTGTTGAGAGAAGAAATCAAACTATCGTCGGAATGACTAGAAGCCTATTGAAGACTATGGAAGTACCAATGAAGTTTTGGGGAGAGGCAGCAATGACAACAGTGTACTTGCTAAATCGTGCATCAACGAAGAGTGTGACGGGAAAGACACCCTATGAAGCTTGGCATAATCGGAAGCCGGATGTAAGTCATCTACGCACATTCGGGTGCGTTGCTCATGTGAAAAGGGTCGGCACACACCTAGCCAAGCTTGAAGATAGAAGCATTCAAATGGTGTTCATCGGTTATGAATCCCCTACCTCAAAGGCATACCGCGTGTATGACCCGATGACTAATAAACTCCATGTAACACGAGATGTTGTGTTCGATGAAGGTCAAAAGTGGGACTGGAACAAGAAAGGAGACGAAGAAGAGAGTTCCCCAACCGAAACAGCGGTGCTGCGTTTTGAATCGCCAAGACAACCTAGTGAGGTGCGAGATTCGGGAGAGTTAAACTCAGAACATGAGTTTCAAACACCCACTCAAGAAGTCACTCGAAGGGAATCAATAGGTTCACAATCCAGTGTAGGTCCTCGCGGCTATCGAAGACTAGACGAATTATATGATGAAACCGAGGAAATAGAAAGTGAAGAGGTTCACATGTGCTTAATGGGAAGCAAAGAACCAACGTTTGTTGAAGAAGCAAAAGCTAGTGCAAGTTGGATGAAGGCAATGGAAGAGGAGCTGGGGGTTGGTTACCTAAATAGTCACCGAACTTTGGCCAAATAACCCAGAAGTCACTAAACAAAAAATTGCTATTGACATTACCAAACTTTGAGCCATTTTTCGAAGAGGTCACTGTTAGCTACGGACATCCATTTTTCCGTCCATCCGCCTATGTGGACTTGCCAACTCTACTGCCACGTCATTTAAAGTGCCTAGTCATCTAACCAAAGAACTCAACCTGATTAACCCCAACCCAATCAAATCTAACCGAAAAGTTAAATCCTTCTTCCTCTCTATCCCTCCTCCATCCTCAACACCACACCACTGCCGCCACACCGCCGCCGTAAACCCACCCCCGCCGCTGCTCTCCAACCCACCCCCCACCACTGCATCTCCAAACCCACCCCCCCCCCCCCGTCGCTGCTCTCCAACCCACCCCCCATCCGCTGCATCTCCAAACTCGCGTCGCCGCCACTCTTCTCTCCATCTTCCTCCTCTGCTCTCCAAACCCAGCTCCCTCTCTTCATCTTCCTCATCTGCTCTCCAAACCCAGCCTGGTCGTAAGCTTGGACGGAGTTCCATAGCCGCCACCTCCGGCATGTCAATAGTCCCCAGCCACACCCTTGCCCCGTTCCTCGTCGAGTCCCTCATCTATCTCCGAAACGAATTTCCCCCAAGCCTGATTAACTCCTTTCCTTCACTCTCTCAACAATCCAACATAGAGCTAGGTCGATTAAAGCTCAGCAATTAAAATCGCCTGCACTTCCAAATCCCAGATCTGGTTCTTCAGCTATGGCGGCGGCGATAGGGGTAGCTGGAGCTGCCTCTATGGCGGTGGCGGTAAGGGTCGATTTTAGAGCAGCGGCGGGGGTGGGTGGGAGATGCAGCGACGGGGGTGGGTTTGGAGAGCAGCGGCGGGGGGTGGGTGGGAGATGCAGCGGGGGGTGGGTTTGGAGAGTAGTGGCGGGGTGTGTTTGGAGATGCGGCGGGGGGTGGGTTTGGAGAGAAGTGGCGGGGGTGGGTGGGAGATGCGGTGGCGGTGGCGTGGCGGCAGTGGTGTGGTGTTGAGGATGGAGGAGGGAGAGAGAGGAAGAAGGATTTAACTTTTCGGTTAGATTTGATTGGGTTGGGGTTAATCAGGTTGAGTTCTTTGGTTAGATGACTAGGCACTTTAAATGACGTGGCAGTAGAGTTGGCAAGTCCACATAGGCGGATGGACAAAAAAATGGATGTCCGTAGCTAACAGTGACCTCTTCGAAAAATGGCTCAAAGTTTGGTAATGTCAATAGCAATTTTTTTTGTTTAGTGACTTCTGGGTTATTTGGCCAAAGTTTGGTGACTATTTAGGTAACCAACCCGAGGAGCTGGCTTCAATCTAAAATAACAACACTTGGGATTTGACTGATCTACCTAAAGGACACAAGGCCATTGGCCTAAAATGGATATTCAAGTTAAAGAAGGATTCAAGTGGTGTCATTTTCAAACATAAGGCTCGTGTAGTAGCAAAGGGATATGTGCAAAAACAAGGAATCGATTTCGACGAGGTTTTTGCACCAGTAGCAAGGCTTGAAACAATTTGACTCATACTTGCTTTGGCAGCTCATAAAGGGTGGCAGGTACATCACATGGATGTGAAGTCGGCATTTTTGAATGGTGATTTGGAAGAAGAGGTATACGTCTCGCAACCTCCCGGTTTCGAGGTGAACGGAGAGGAGAACAAGGTCCTGAAGTTACGAAAGGCCTTGTATGGCTTACGCCAGGCACCACGAGATTGGAATGCAAAATTGGACAGCACCCTATATGAACTTGGTTTTACGAAGTTTCCAATGGAGCACGCGGTATATAAACGAAGCGAAAAAGGGTCGAATCTGATAGTTGGTGTCTACGTTGATGATTTAATTATCACAGGTGTTGAACAAGAAGAGATAGCTGCATTCAAGGATCAAATGAAAGGAATCTTTAGTATGAGTGACCTAGGCCTACTAACGTACTACCTCGGCATCGAAGTAAGTCAAAGTAAGCAGGTATTTTGCTGAGACAATTTGCGTATGCTTTGCAGATCCTTGAAAAGGCTGGATTAGCCGAGTGCAACTCCACACAGACTCCGATAGAGCCAAGGTTAAAGTTGAGTAAGAGGAGCACTTGTCCTTTGGTCGACGCCACAAATTATCGGAGTGTCGTTGGAAGCCTAAGGTATTTGGTCCATACAAGGCCAGATATATGTTATGCCGTTGGGATCGTCAGCAGATATATGGAGAAACCTACCACTGAACACTTAGCGGTTGTGAAACATATTTTGAGGTATTTACGTGGTACATTAAATCTTGGGTGTTATTATCGGAAGGAAAAGCAAGTTCGGGTTAGAATGGATGGTTATAGTGACAGCGATGTAGCCGGAGATATAGATGACGGGAGAAGCACAACCGGGGTGATATTTTACCTTGGATCAAGCCCTATAAGTTGGTTATCCCAAAAGCAAAGAACAGTGGCATTGTCGTCATGTGAAGCAGAGTATATGGCGGCTACAGCAGCAGCATGTCAGGGAATTTGGCTGTCAAGTCTTTTGACGAGCTTACTCGGGGAAGAGAAGATTGAAGTAACTCTGAAGATTGATAATCAGTCGGCAATTGCTTTATGCAAGAACCAGTTTTTTCATTATAGAAGCAAACACATTAAAACTCGGTATCATTTTATACGCGAGTGTGTTGAAAACGGAGAAATCACGTTGGAGCACGTTCGATCAGACGATCAGTTGGCCGATATCCTGACTAAGGTGTTAGGGAGAGTGAAGTTCCTGGAAATGAGAGATAGAATTGGAATGGAAGTCGTGATGAGGAAGTAACGTGATTAAGGGAGAGATTGTTAAGCATTAATCACGTTAATTAAGTTTATTTGTTTCCTAGTTGAGATGGGAAGTTGGTTTCCTCGTTAGTTTTCCTTTGTCGGATAGGTTTTGGTTTCTTTGTATTGTAAGTTCTAGTTTTTCTTTAAATACAGAGCAGAAGACGCTAGTTGGTTAGAGCGTCCCAAAAATCGTTTGTCTTTCGTTAATTGCTTCTAAGTTCTAACAGTAGTGACGCCGCGAGTATTGAGGAGATTCGCAAGATTATGAATGCTTATTTTCAAATGAAGGAGCTCGGTGGATTATCCTATTTCCTTGGCATTCAGGTATTGCGTTCTTCCTCTGGCATCTTCATCCATCAAGAGAAATATATTGCAGACTTACTTGGGTCAGCCAAGATGTCTGATTGCAAGCCTTGCTCTACGCCAATGGAATCTAATTTAAAGCTTCGACGGGATGAGGGTGACCTTGTCTCTAATCCCACTCTCTATCGGAAAATTGTTGGTAGCCTCATATATTTAGCAGCTACTCGACCCGACATCGCTTATGTCGTCCAAGTGGTTAGCCAATATATGTCCAGTCCTCGGGATTCTCATCATGATGCAGTTATTTGGATTCTTCGTTATTTGAATGGGACACGATCATTGGGAATGTATTTTCCACACACAAGTTCTCAACAATTAATGGCATATGCAGACGCTGACTACGCGGGTTGTGTGGACACTCGTCGGTCAACTTCGGGCTGGTGTGTAAAGTTTGGTGATGCCTTCATATCTTGGCGATGTAAGAAACAGGACAAGGTGTCTAAGTCATCTACTGAAGCGGAATATCGTTCTATGTCTGAGGTGTGCTCTGAAGTAGTGTGGATACAACGTGTTCTTCTGGATCTTGGCGTTCAGGTACCCTCCCCAGTTCATTTGTTTGGTGACAATACAAGTGCGATTCAAATTGCTACCAATCCTGTACTTCATGATCGGACTAACCATATTGAGACTCACATTCACTATATTCGAGATTTGGTGAACTCTGGGGATATCCGACTCTACTACTTGTCTTCTGAGGATCAACTTGCTGATTTGCTCACAAAGGCGGTGCCCACGAGTCGACACTGGTTTCTGTCGGGAAAATTGATGATGCGTAACCATCATCAATTTGAGGGGGGATGTTAATAATGTAAAGCCCATTGGGCTAACCGAGTTTGATATACCTGCAAGCTAGGGTATTAGCACGTCTTGTGTGCCCTAGATAGAGGGTATATATAAACTCTATTGTTGCCATGTACTAGGTTAGGCAATTCTCTTCTCTCGTAATACAAACTCACTCCCTCTTTCTCCGTGTATTAGCTAACACTACGTTAGTGAACCACATTAAACCTTGTGTTCATCTTCTTCGTTTTGTCTCGCTCTTCTCAATCCTCGTTATGTCTAACAGGTTGTTCACTTTGTCTCTTAACCATAAGGTTGAGAGTTTGATCCTTGTCCATGAGAAAAGAATTAACAAATTTTGTTTATCAGAATCAATTTTTATCCAAAATACTCTCATTACTAGAATGAAGGAGGAGCTCTAAAATTCTGAAAAAAGCTGACGTGTCAACTGAAAAATGGGATTTGTCCTTTAATGTATTTATAGATTTATGTACGAATAACTCTTTTTTGTAGTCATCATTAAACCCAGAGGTGGAGCCAGGGGCTCCAAGCGGGTTCCCCGGACCCCACTTGACAAATAATTTTTTTCAAAAAATTATGTAAAGTTGTAACATAAATGCTTATAATTGAACTAGCATTTTTTTGGCCCGTTGGCCGATATGTTATATTTTAATTATTTATTTAGTATAATTAGTAGAAAAATATTTTTATCATGACAGATTTAATTTTATTTTTAGTAATTGTAAATTAACAAAAAATTTAAATTGAATGATTAAAATTAAACGAACACTCAATGGGTCAAATTAGTCAACATATTACATAGTTGAGAAATTAAACAATTTAAAATAGAAAATATAGAAATAAAATAAAATTAAAAAGTGGGTTTCACATTATTTTTTTAAATATAATTCGATAATTTTAATTAATTTAAATTTAATGGGGAAGTATACTTTTTCCTAAATTTAATCATGTATAAAAAATATTTGGAATTTTATTTATTAATTACTTTAAAAAATTAAAATCAGTAGAAACAAAATTATATGATAGGTTAGTATCCTATTATTAAGGAGAGAGTTATAAATTATATCTCGCTAATTTTATATTCTCATATAATAGCCAGATAATACGATACCAAAAAATATATTATATTAAAATTGAATATTGTGATTAATTATAGGATATTTTGGACATTAATTAATTTTAATTACATACTAAAATAAAATAGCTCCATTTATGATCATTGCAAAGGAGAAAATACATTAAAATTATAATTTTTATTTAAAAAAACTTTCAAATAAGTGATGTCCTCTAAACCAATATGAATTCAAATACTTTACCAACAAAATCAGTTCAAGATAAATGATAAAAAAATTGCAACTTTCTCAAAACCTTTAAAAACCAATAAAGTCGAGGTTAAAGAAACCGTCACTGTAAAAAAAATTGAGGAATAGTTAAACATAAAGAAAATTGGAACCTCAATTGGCCTATTAAAACTTAAAGGAATTTGGAAATAATGATCATGTTATATGAATATATTTTGATTTTATGAATATGCTTAACTCAAACTAATAAACTCGTCAATACTCTAAATTTGTTAATAGTTAATGACATGTAACCTGTTTTACTTACGATCTCATGACTCATACTCTTAAACACTCATGATCTCACACACCATTGATCTTACTAAGATACAACCTTATTTTTTAGTTTTCTCTAGGTCAATAAATATATTAATTGAAAAATAATTCTCATAAATGTTCATGATTTTTAAAAATTTATGCAGCTTGATCCATGATCAAATTAATTAACGAAAACTTTGAGTCCTTCAAATAATTTACCAACAAAAGCCAGTTCAAGACAAATGAATTTTGTTTTCGCAAATCTCTCGAAGCATTTGCAAACGAATAAAGTCGAGACTAAATAATCTATCATTGTAAAAAAATAGGAATAGTTGATCATAATGAAAAATGAAACCTCAATTGTCATTATAAACTTAAATTAATTTGAAAATAAGAATCATGTTATATGAATGTATTTAGGCTTAATGAATATGCCCAACTTAAACTAAATCAACTCGATCAATACTCTCAATTTTTTAATAGTTAATGACATGTAACCCGTTTTACTTGCGATCCTATGACTCATACTCTTATACACTCATGACCTCACTCACCATTAAGGTCGAACCTTATCTCTTCAAAAAAAAATATATTAATAAATATATTAATTAAAAAATAATTCTCTTAAATATTCGTACATTTTTATAATTTATGCAGCTTGAACCTTGATTAAATTAATTAATGTCTTACCAAACATGGAGTCCTTCAAATAATTTATCAACCAAAGTTAGTTCAAGACAAATGAAAAATAAAATTATAACTTTCTCGAAGCAAAACAAATAAAGTCGAGACTAAAGAAATCATCATTGTAAAAAAATTATTTTGATGAATAGTTACACATAATGAAAATGAAACCTCGATTATATTGGCCCGTTAAAACTTTTAAAAAATTGAAAATAAATATAATGTTATATGAATGTATTTAGGTTTAATGAATATGCCTAATTCAAACTAACTCAACTTGATAAAAACTCTCGATTTGTTAATAGTTAATGACATGTAACTTGTTTTACTTACGATACACTCATAACCTCAGCCACCATTGATCTTACTGTACAACCTTATTTATAAAGTTTTCTCTAGCCCAATAAATATTAATTAAAAAATAATTCTCTTTAATATTCATAAAATTGTAAAATTATACAGTTTAATCCTTGATCAAATTAATTAATGTCTTACCAAACTTGGAGTTCTTCACAAACTTTATGAACAAAAGTTAGTTCAAAATAAATGAAAAATAAAATTGCAACTTTCTCGAAGCATTTGCAAACAAATAAAGTCAAGACTAAAAAAACAATCACTTTAAAAATATTATTTTGAGGATTAGTTAAATATAATAAAAATGAAACATCAATTGGCTTTTTATAACTTAAAAGAATTTGAAAATAAGGATCATGTTATATGAATGCATTTAGGTTAATGAATATGTCCAATTCAAACTAAGTCAACTCAGTCAATACTCTGAATTTGTTAGTCGTTGATGACATGTAACCCGTTTTATTTACGATCTCATTACTCATACTCTTATACACTCATGACCTCACTCACCATTAATGTTTTCTCTATATCAATAAATTAACAGATAAATAATTTTATTAAATATTCATGAATATTAAAATTTAAGCAGTTTGATCCTTGATCAAATGACTTACCAAACTTGGGATCTTTCAAATAATTTACCAACAAAAGTTCGTTCAATACAAATGGTAGACAAAATTGCAACTATCACAAAACACTTGCAAATAAATAAAGCGGAGACTAAAGAAACCATCACTAAATAACAAATTGAGGAATAGTTAAACATAATAAAAAAATGAAATTTCAATTGGCCCTTTAAAATTTAAAATAATTTGAAAATAAGAATCATGTTATATGAATGTCTTTATGTTTAATGAATTCGCCCAATTCAAACTCATCAACTCGATCAATACTCTAAATTTGTTAATACTTAATGACATGTAACTCGTTTTACTTACGTTCTCATGACTCGTACTTGTATACACTCATGATCGCACTCACTATTGATTTTAATTAGGTACAACTTTATTTTTTGAGTTTTTTGTAGCTCAATAGATATATTAATTGAAAAAATACTTCTCTTAAATATTCATAATTTTTTTTAACTATATGCAATTTGATACTGACCAATTAATCAATGACTTTTTTAAGGGAATTAATTAATGAATTAGTTTTGTCTCCTAGGTTGGTTCACGATCTATAGCTCACTCCCGCCCAAGAGTGCTACGACAAAAAAAATTCAATGAATTAGTTAGCTTGAATGTTTATTAAAAATTCGCATGAGCAAATATATTATTCAATATAATGATTTAATTATTCTACACAGAGTATTAGAGCCTGATTATTAAAAAAAAGTATCATTATTTTTTTTTGAAAGTAAACTATATGAATAAATTATTATCATGATTTCATTCACTCTGCTATCTATTCAACTTGTTAGTGTATTTCTACAATAAATTATTGGTTATCATACAATTAATGAATGTGCAAACCATTAAGGGTGAAATGTGTTTCAATTTGTACGATAAAATATCAAGGAGCAATGTGGTTTAACATCTTAATGTAATTATAAATAAGTTTGTCTAGCTTTGCTGGTAAATTGTAATACTTTTATCTTTGAGGTTGTGGTTTCGAGTCTCATAGTGTCTAAGAAATTATCAACTTTATTAAAAAATGTTTTTATTCAAAATAAATTATATAAATTTCATTGATTAGCTCATTTCCTACAATTAAGGAGAAGTATGGAGAATCCTAGGTGGCAATAGGAAAAAAGCTAAAATGCTTATATATGTTTGTAGATATTGGACCCCACTTGGACTTGATCGGAACTCTCATGTCTCGATGACCTCACTTGGCAGAAGTTCTGGCTACGCCACTGATTAAACCCAAAATTTTGTTTATCCAATTGAATCATTGATTGTGATTAATGGATAGCCAACAAAAACCCAAAATATTTTAACTCTTTGTTAGTGGGGTCAGAGCAATCAACACAATCGAGCAGCCAAGGAAGATTCCAATAATACATGATCTCCCCCTTGTCTTAATTTGTTTAAATTAATAATTATTAATTAATCAATCACATAAGTATCCAAATTACTACATGTCATTCTGACCAATGGTTTCCAATGATTTAGATTAAGAAAAGTAAGCTTGATTAGACGTTAATCAATAAGTAATTAATCTTCTACTCTCGTGTCAACGTTGGGAATACCTGGGACAAAATTTCAGGTGTCTAAAGAAAAAGATTGCATGGTGATTGAGGAAGAAGACATATTAATTAGTCTTACTAAACTATGAAAGATTTGGAAGCCAAAATTGCTTTGGTCATCAAAGATATCATTGAGGATAGGGAGTGAGTGACCAAGTCCAGATTGAAGTTTGCAAAGAACCGTTCGTGATAAAAAAAAAATTAGTATACGTTACTATAAGAAAGTATATCTTTAGCTACTACAGATTATAACAACATGAAAATGCAGTAGTTAAAAGTATCTTTTGAGTCTTTATTGTTCGACATAATATTTTAGTTATATCGACTTAGTATCCTTGTTAGTCCTATATCTTATCTCGATAATAACTTCAGTTGTTGGGAAATGACACATCCTAAATCCACACTCACACTCACACTCGAACAACCCCTCTAAATTATTATTGGGCTTAAAATATGCATGTGTCTATTAGTTATGTACGGTGAGTATATCACATTTGATGTAACCAGGATTTTCGCAAAGCGACCAGTGTAATACTGTCTGGAGAATCACTTCATCTCACTAGCTTAAGAATTCTTAAGTTACAGTAAATCTTACATCATTACACTCCCCTCAAACGAACATGCATGAGACAAAGTTGAAATTTAATTTGCAGAGGTTCACAAAATCTTTCGTCAAACTTCTACCTGTTAGAAGGCTAATGGTCCATTTATAAAAGCACTTGTTAATTTGAGACGTGACTCATCTAAAATAGACACAACTCAATAGCTTATTACTGCTATCTAATTAATTATTGTTGTAACAATAACTACATATTATTATAAGTATAGGCTTATAGCGCATACTTAACTTCATATTAGTCATTATTAGTACACTTACTAAGGTAAGAACAATTAAAAATATGGTGTTTATTCGGGTATGTTTTGGTTGGTACTCGATATTCATATTAGGTGCGGGCAGAGGAATTTCTATGGTGACAATATTTTTATTTTTCACTCTAACAACAATAATTTTTTTATTAAATTACAGTAAAATCGGTACTTGAAAATTCAAATAACTAAGATGAAAATTGGTACCTAAGATCAACAAATCAAGTACCTATTATAAAAAATTCTGTAAAATTGGTACTTGTGAATTCAATCGATATCCTTGGATGAGAATGATTTTGTTAATACTTAAAAATAGTATTCTAACTTAAATAAAATACAAAGTGTTTTCATTAGATAAGATATTGGTTGGTTAATGTGACATCCTAGGGAAAATTACACATCGACAAAGCACGAGAGAGATCCATGAGCTATGAGGAAGTAGTTCACCTTTAACTGACAAGACGTGTTTTGGGATGAAATGGGAGTTCTTGTAAGAACTCCAAAGTTAAACGTGCTCGGGCTAGAGCACTGCTAATGGGTAACCTTCTAAGAAGTCACCAATATACACCCAAAAGGAAATCCGTGAGAACTTAGTTTTAAAGCGGACAATATCTTGTCGGAAAAAATTGAGATGTTACCATTAATACAATGGTTGGCTACTTTGCTTCCCTTGAAAACGAATTTCCATTGTTTTTAGATTTAAATCCATTTGATTGCGGTATATAAAAATAAACAAATCTACTATTCTAGATAAACATTTTGGTATAGGCCCCAAAGGCCAAAACTAACAACATAATCATTGATTTATTTATCTCAAGATGGGACAAAATTACGTACTATAGTATCCTACTAGGATCTACTACCATTAGCACACCCCTTAGTGTCCTCATATTAGGATACCCCTTACAACCACAGGATTAGAAGGTAGATCTAATGGCCTAAATTAATCTGGACAAAATAGTAATTTGAAACTCCTATATATACTAAATCATATTAGGGTTTTAGAAACCCTAATTCTATTTTACATCTCCCTTCAAAGCTCCAGCCGCCGTGCTCCAACCTCGCCACCGCCATCATCAACCGCCAGCCTCGCCGCCGCCAGCCTCACCACCGCCATCATCAACCACCAGCCTCGCCGCCGCCATCATCAACCGCTAGCCTCGACGCCGCCATCATCAACCGCCAGCCTCGCCACACCATCATCAACCGCCAGCCTCACCGCCGCCAGCCTCACCATCTACATCTCTGCTGCCTCAAACCGCTAGCCTTCGTTCGGAGATCCGGCTATCTAGATCGAGGAGAAAAGAAGGGAAGCCGCGCCGCTGCATCAGATCCGTCGTCGCGCTCCAGCCCCTTAAGGATCAGATCCGTCGCCGCCATCATTAGATTTGCCACCGCGCTCCAACCCCGCTGCCATCATCAAATCCGCCGCTGCCGTCATCAAATCCGCCGCTGCCGTCATCAGATTCGCCGCCGCCATCATCAGATCTGTCACCGCGCTCCAACCTCGCTGTCGACATCAGATCCGCCGCCGCTATCATCAGATCTGCCCCCATGCCGCCACTTCTTCATTTTTCCTCTCTTGTTTCTGTGCAACTTCCTCCCTCTTACCACGTTGTTTCATTTTGACAATTTAGGAACATGTTTGTATTGTTCCATATAGTTACTTATGGAACAGATATTTGATATTATTGTTTCATTTTCAATTTGATTCAATGTTTTATGATTTCCTGTGTTCCGAATTGGTAATAAGGAACAAATTCGATTTTCAACATGTTTCATTACTTTTAAAATGGATCACTGTTTCGAAATAATAAAAGAGGAACTGTTCTGAAACGATAAAAGAGGAACTGATTCGAAACAATTTCCACAAAAAGTGTTAGAAATTAATCTCAAACAAAAACCACCAGAGATACACAACAAAAACCGCCGAGCATAGAGAAGAAGATGAAGAAGTAATTAAAAAAAGATCATTAATTTAATCATAAATTAAATGGAGCAAAAAAAAGGAGCAGAAAAAGAATAAAAAATCAGCAATGTAACTGCAAATCCGAAAATTAATAAACAATAATTAAAAATCTGCAATAAATAAAATATTGAAATTACCCTTATGTCCAATTAATATTAGCCTTCAGATCTGTAAGATTAAATCCTACGGCCCTAAGAGGTGTCTTCATATGATGACACTTTGGGGTGTCCTCATATGAGGACACTTGGGGGTGTCCTAATGGTAGATTTTGCCCTACTAGCTAGCCTACTATCCTATAAGGCTATAACTAATTAAAATATTTCGAATAAAAAAGGAATATGCCAAATTGGAATTTAATTGGTAAGTGCCTGTATGTGATTCTCAAATGGAGTTATAAACGTTTTCTCTTGAACAAAATTGTTCTAAATATATTTTTATTAATTTAATTTTAATAAGTTGAATTATAACTAAAAGCTAGGATGACCATTGTTCGACTCTAGTCCAGTTAGTAAATATTACTCTAAATAGCACTTTAGTTAGTAAATAATATATTGCACATATACATGTAAGTATTTTAGGTGAATTTCTATTATTATCTAGAAAACTTCAAATTTGAAGAAAATAAATGCACAAATTGCATTTTTTTTTCAAACAACTAAACTTTATATAATTTTACAGATCGCTAAGACATTTTCGAATTAGATAACTCAAATATTTCGACATATCCTAACAATAAAAATTAAATAATTATCTATTTTATACATAATAATCGTCATCACTAAAAATTAATAGAAATTTAAATGATGGTTCGGGTTTGGTTATGATTTCGGAGTAAATGTTTTAAGGTGCTGCTATTTGCAATCCGCGTTTTACTAACGCAGTTCGTATTTCTAACATAAATGGACAACTATGCCCTCACAGTCCGTATTTACTAAAGCAGTCCGTTTTTACTAACGCAGTCCATTTTTTACTAACGCAGTCCATTTTTTATTAACGCAATCCGTTTTTACTAACACAATCCATTTTTTACTAACACAGTCCAATTTTTACTAACGCAGTCCGTTTTTACTAATGCAGTCCGTTTTTTACTAACGCAATCCGTTTTTTACTAACACAACCCGTTTTTTACTAACGCATCCGTTTTTTAATTACATAATTTCTTAACAATAATTTCTCTCAAAATTATTAAGTTTAAGAAGTATATAATTTTTAATCATATTATTAATTTATTTGAATTTTTATCATTTTCCATAAAAAATTTAGACGTATATAATTTTGCATCATTATTATTAATTTATTTAAACATTTATAATTTTCCATCAACAATAATTTTTATTAATCACTAATTTTATTTCAACATTTATAATTTTCTATCAATATTATTAATTTATTCAAAAACGGACTGCGTTAGTAAAAATGGATTGTGTTAGTATAAAATGGACTGCATTAGTAAAAACGAACTGCGTTAGTAAAAAAACGGACTACGTTAGTAAACATGGACTACGTTAGTAAAAAATGGACTGCATTAGTAAAAACGGATTGCGTTAATAAAAAATGGATTGCATTAGTAAAAATGGACTTCAAGGACATAATTGTCTATTTATGTGAAAATACGAACTGCGTACAGGAAAACATGGACTGCAAATAGCAACCCGCATGTTTTAATATCCATACCTTACTCAAAATTTTTATCATGATACCTTAGTCATTTATTCTTAATTAGATATCTAAAGGTCATATTAGATTCACTACAACAAAAACAAGCTTTTGTGACCTTTTAATGTGTCGCTAAAAAGGTAAATAATGTCGTTTAAAGTTTTCACCGACGTTTTGTCCAAGTGTCGTAATAATGTCGCTTAAACCAGTGTCGCTTTATGTTTTTGTGACGCTTACAATAAATGTTGGTGAGTATTTTTTACGATATTTATATGTGTCACAAAATGTTGTAACGCTTATATATGTTACTTCCGAATTTTAATTCCTTGTTTTCCACAATACCATAACCATATGGATTTCAAATAAAGGACCACCTAGCATTACTAAACTAACCTTCTTATCAATCCGAACAACCTCTACATTCTTTCTACATCTCATTTATGTCATTATCTACACAATATACTAAAAAAACTCTAGCTCACCATTATTATAAAAATATTCAAACTTTTTTATTCGACCAAACTCAATATTCAAATAATAAACATTATTCGATCAAACATCAATATTCAAACGATCAACAATATTCTACCAATATTCAAATAAGGTCTGTCTGTGAAACTCTATTCTATCAACGGAAAAAAAAATCAAACACACAAAACAATTATTCGTTATCCTCCTCAAACAAAATTTCGTACATACTTTGCGATTCTGGGACAATGGAGAAGAAGGATAAGGTTCAGATTCGAGGTATTAGACGAACTCGAAGAAAATAGAACAAAAATATTTGGGGTAAGTTTGGCAAGATTGGAAAAAATTGGGTCCCAACCTTAAAATCCGCCCAACTCCTTCCAATTTTAAAGGGAATTAAAAACCTGCCCAGGGGTGATTTGAAAGCCTGCCAGGAATTGAACTCCACGGATTTGGGTTATTTAAATAGACCGGAAAACATGGAATTTGGGGGGAAATGGATTTCAGCCAAATTCAGGTCCCAAAACCTGCACGGAAAACGACCCCTATATATTTCGTTGAACACCGTCTCCAACAGCCTCCCTCCAACCCACCAGGTAGTCCTCCACCATCGAACCTTTAGTCATTGTCTCTCGCTAACCACTAGCCACCAGGTAGTCCTCGACCGCCGAACCGTTAGCCATTGTCTCTCGCTAACCACCTCTTATCATGTGCCATCAAACCTTGGATAGCGTCTCCAACGACCTTCCCTCCAACCCACCAGGTAGTCCTCCACCACCGAACCTTTAGTCATTGTCTCTCGCTAACCACTAGCCACCAGGTAGTCCTCGACCGCCGAACCGTTAGCCATTGTCTCTCGCTAACCACCTCTTATCATGTGCCATCAAACCTTGGATAACGTCTCCAACGACCTTCCCTCCAACCACCAGGTAGTCCTCCACCGCTGAACCTTTAGCCATTGTCTCTCGCTAACCACTGGCCCCTAGGTAGTCCTCCACCCCGCCCCACCAACTACTTTCTCTTGTTGAGCACCTGGAAAAGAATGTTTACTATTTGTTGATGTTGGGATTTGAACCCTTGACATCAATGTTATAAAATTGAGCCCTTACCATTAAGCCACATATCATAATTGGTTTTTATATAACATATTTATTTAATTTGTTTAAGTGTGTTTGCACATGAGTGTATATAATTTGTATCTATATTTCTACAAAAAATGTGTATCTATATGATTACAACAAGTGTGTATGCATGCACCGTCTACAAAAGGTGAATATGTGTAAAATCACGTTCAAAAGGACCTTCATAACTTGCATTATACTCGTGTATACGAAATGTGTACATGGATACGAAAAGTATTACATGAGTACAAAGAGATTTACACGTTAAATTTTATTTCATTTAAATTCGACCTTTACAGATAAAAATAATAAAAACTTAGATGGGTGAGTATAAAATGCTTTTTCTAAACTATACTATGAATATTGAAATGACATTTATGTTAGATAGAATGCACCAAACTTAAATATATGTTTTTAACTTAAAATATATATCTAATAATATAGTAACATAAAAAAATGTCATTGATTTATGTCGCTAAAAATTATAATTTTGTGACATTTACTCAAAATGTCGCAAGAGTTACAAAATATAGCATTTTTAGCGACGTTTAATGAAATTGTCGTTATAGATTACTAAACAAATGTCGCAAAAGCTTGTTTTTGTTGTAGTGATTGAGATGGATATAATGGTAATCTTCATTTAAACCCCAACTATTAATTAATTGTTTCTTTCGCCTTCTTTAATTGTTATCTTTGAATTAAATTAATTAATTAAAGTTATTTTCAGGATTAGTGTTTTTTGAATTAATGTTGAACCAAGGAGGAGACGAGCAATCTACATCCCTCAACTTTTCAGGTTGAACCCTCATTGTACGCCTAAATTCATGTGGGTGGAACAATAGGTTTTTTTTGCTGTTGTTTGTGTAGAATGAAATTTGATTAGGATTTGTGTTAAAACCCTATTTTTTTTTTACTATATATATTGGTTCCAAAATGATTAATTTTTCCATTTTATTCTAATTCATTGGACCTGGTTCCTAATCTAACGATTTCTAATAGTTTTCTTATATGAGGACACTAATAGATGTCTTAATGATAGATCCCCAAATTCATATATAATGATTTTTAGGCTCATCTATGTCCTAATAATATGCAGTTAACTTAATTTTCATCCTATTTAAGGGACTATTATGGATCAAAGACGATGATGTGGCAAACTAATGTCATCTTTAATGGATGAGTCATATTGTTGAGTCATCACTTAACGGAGTTTTGGATGAAAATACTTAATTTTTAGGTGTATAGTAGGAGGGGATAAATCAAGTGATTTTTTTTTTTTGAAATTTTTTTTAGTAAAAAATCAAGTGTTTTATAGTATAAGAGACTATTCGTAAACCTGGAAAATTACGACAATCATTTTCCCATCTAAAAATTACAACAACAATTACGATAATCATTAGTCAACACGGTTAGTGTCACATTTCTCCAACATAAAAGGGAGCCGATGAGAGAGAAAAGTAGAGAGAGAAGGAAAGGGGGTCTGAGAGGGTTTGAGAAAGGGGATCTCCGTTTGGGATTTAGGTCCAGGAATTTGGATCGATCTTTGCGTGAGTTCGAACTTAGGGGTAGGACGATTGGCATCTTCTCTTCGGCGAGGTTTGCTGATGTTGGATTCCGAATCTCGGTTTCTTTTTTCTGGGGTTGAGCATTTCATCTATCTAGATGAATCTTTACTTCGTTGGCTGAGTGACTCTCTGCAAGCATGTCTGGAGCAGGGGTGGACTCTTGGGAAGGGTTTGATCAGAAGAAGTGGAAGCAGAGTTCTTCAGTTGGGAAGCTACTCAGTTAAGGACTCCTGCTTCCTTAGAATCATGGAGGTTTGCAGCAATGGCAAACGGTTCTTCGTATCAATTCCGACGGATGAGGGCTCGAGTGGTTGGAGTGTTTTTCTCAAAGCGATTCAATACGTGATTGGCGGTAAGGTGATTCTTGACAAGGGCTTTTCGATAAAGCAGAGGTCTTTTGCAGAAATTGTGAAGGGGTCTTCGTCGGTTCTTCGACAGGGAAACACAAAGGATAAGCAAGGGGAGTTGGTCCGGTGAGAATCGAGATTGAGGACTCGGAGGTAGAAGCGAGGATGGACAGATTGCGTAGCTGGCTGGTGGTAAGCTTTGACTTAGACGGCAACGACTTTGTGGTGTGGGGGGAGTTTCGCAAGTGGATGTTAAAATGGTGGGGTGTTGGGCTTTCGTGGGAGGCTAAGCTCTTAGGGGATGACTCATGGCTGGTTGAAGGTGGGTCGGAGGAAGAGGTAAGCAGTATCATTGAGAGAAACAACTGGTACTTCAGAGGGGTGGCTGTGTCTGTGAGACGTTGGTATCCGGCGGCAGGAAGGATTAATGCGAAGGAAGTGTCAAGAGGAAGATGGATACTAGTTTTTGGTATCCCGGTACACCTTCGTTCAGAGGCGATTTTCAAAGAAATTGGGGATTTGTGCGGTGGGTTCTTGGAATGGCAAGAGACTGGCTTCTCCGCGGTACGATTGAAGGTAAAGAGAGGGGATGTTTCGTCGGAGCTCTATCTTTGTGTTCAAAGGATGTCCTTCGAGATTAAGATTGTGGCTGAACCTTGCTTCTCAGATCCATCCGACTTAGGGAAGAGGATGGCGGATGGGTCGTCTGACTTCCTCCCGTCGACGTCGGGTCGTGCTCCGACACCGCCGAGCCCTTCATCGTTGCCGCTGCAAACCTGTACGGAAGCTGAAGCCAACCCTTCTTTTGTGGCGGCTAGGGTTACAAGAGGTGGAGAGGGAGACGTTTGTGGGCCTGCATCTTTTACAAGGGAATTGGACCTTCTTAACTCTATGGCAGATAAGCCTTTTGAGTGGGATTTGGGCTGTTTCATTAAGCCCACCTCTTTATTATTCTTAGGGGAAGCTGAAGGTTCAGAACAAGTTGGGCCTATTTGTAATGAGGAAAAGGATGGGCCTGCAGCTCCTTTCTTTTCTCCTCAGCTCTCTCAACGCCCACCCGAGCAGATTAGTACTCTGCAGACCCAAGTTCTTTGTGAGGCAGATGGCAACACCTTAGAGACAAATCTGGAAGAGAATCGATTCTTTCCCTCTTGTTTCAATCAGCTGGTCAAGAAAACTCCCGTTCTTTAGAAGCAAATTGCGCGACTATAGTGGAAAAGGGTAGAGCTTTGGCATCCTTGTTCGAGCTCGAAATTAACGGATCAGCGGAAGCTGCGAGGGACAGGATCGAAGAGACGACAAGGGAGGTCTTGAAGCGTCGCGTTCTCCCGAGCTCAAAGTCAAAGAAAGAACTTGAACTTCGAAGAATTGCTTGGAACCTAGTGGAGGACACCCCGATCCCTGAGGGTCGTCGGTCGAGAGGATAAATAGGCTTTCCTAAGGTAACTGAGGGATGTTTTTGGGTGGTGGCTTTGGCCGATGATTGCAGGGCAGTTTTTGTTGCTTGGTTGTTGTGTTCCCTTTGTGCGAGGCTTGGGTGGTTATATTTTTGGATTAGTTCTTTTTTTGGGTAGATAGGTAGTACTGAGGGTGAGGTTTCTTGGTTTTTTGGGCTGCTTGTGGTGCTGACTTTAGCGCCTAAGCTGGATTGTGTTGGTGTTATTGTTTCATATTTATATATATTGCTCATTCATAAAAAAAAAACAATTACGATAATCATTCACTCAGCCTTACTAAAACAAACTAACAATAATCAATAAGTCATGTTTCATCGTGTGGCGCCATCTTCGAAGAAGTTCTCTCCGTTTGCTCCGACTTTCCTCGCTTCTCATTCCATTATGTTCCCCGCATGTGTAACAGAGCTGCCGACTTTGTGGCTAAAAAGGCTCTTTCTATGTACCCTTTGCATGGTTCGGTGAATTTCTTCCACTGACTTATATCGTTAAACCTTCTTTCTTAATAGCATTGATTTTCTTTCAAAAAAAAAAGTCATGTTTGTACTAAAATAAGCAAAAGTCCAAACATAGTTTGTTCTTTATCAACCTGGGTCGCTTTTCAGTAAAGCCCAAACTATGGGCCATCTCGCGAAGCTCAAAAGTACTAATACGAAATTCAGTTTTGGGCTACAAATGGGCCCACTGTAACGGCCCATATAATTAGCATTTGTCCGTTCTTCGCCGCCGTCGACGAGGTTAAGCCCATTTACCCATCTAATTAGCATTTCATATCTCAAATTCCTAATCATTGGTTATAATATTTACGGAAAATAGTATTTTGCCCCCCTCTACTTTGTCAAGTTAACAAACAGCCCCCTATACTATGAAATGATCAATTTACCCCCTCTTACTATGCCAACGTAACAAACAGCCATTTGTCAGGTTGAGCGACCCCTCTTACTATGATCATTTTGGATGGAGTTTTGGATGGAAGGGGCTGTTTGTCAGGTTGGCATAGTAGGAGGGGGTAAATTGATCATTTCATAGTATTGGGGGCTGTTTGTTAATTTGGCAAAGTAGAGGGGGGCAAAACACCATTTTCCCTAATATTTACCCTAATTCTATTAATTTTCACATGAGAATACTATGGTCGGTTCCCGAATTATTTTATTTGTACTATGTGACAGTCACATCAACAACTTGTAAGCTACTTCAATTTAAAAATTTGTGCAAATCAGTGTATATATCTAACACTACTATATAACATCCGAAATAGAATCTTACATATAGTGTCATGACGTGCATTTGATAAAAACTTTGAATACTTGTCGCATTTTATCTAGAGGTATCAAAGTGAGTGTCTTATATATTGCTTCATGTACAAACTTTGTTTACATTATTCTCATAGTAATGAGAATAACATAATGAAACTTATCTTCTCACCTAGCACCTTCTCGTCTAGTGGTAAAGTACTTGGCTAGATGTTGATTTGGGTACATGCATCTGAGTTCGACTCCCACCAGAAGTAAATTCAAGGATTTTCTTGTTGAGAGCTAATGTGTGATAGAGACCAATCTAGTTGAGCGAGCTTGGGCCATTTCTTGGCCTGTGGGCTTTCAACAAGGGCCAGAAGGACTAGTAGCAGACAACCATTAGTAACGATGATGATAAAACATCCTACACAGAAGCTTGTCCCTGATGTAGAATTAGAGTTTAACCTTAGCTGAGGATATCCGAAGAACTACCCATTGTAAGGTTCTCCATCGTAAAAAAAACTTATCTTCTCTTTTGTGAACACGAGATTTCAAATGCACATAAAAGAGAAAGGGGTTTTTATGAAATTGTCCCCATCTCTGCGTGTGCACCAAAAACAAACCCTAAAAAATCACAACTTTGTCTAGCAATCGCACGTTTTGGGGCCCTCCTTTAGCTCCCAATTTCACCAACATTGTCTTTATTAGCATACACTAGTCTTCTTCTTCTTTGGCCCTCCCTCCCACCCACCCACTCACTCTTTCTATGTCCTCTTTCTTTCCTAAATTTAGCTTATTTCGAGCTATTAGGGGTTGATTACCTAAATAGTCACTGAACTTTGGCCAAATAACCTGAAAGTCACTGAACTAAAAAAATTGCAATTAATATTACCAGACTTTAACTCATTATCCAAAAGGCCACTATTGACTACGGACATCCATTATTCCGTCCATCCGCCTATGTGGACTTTCCAACCTCACCACCACGTCATTTAAATATGCCATTTCTAAGATGCCCAATCATCTGACCGAATACTCAAACCGATCCAAATCATACTCAATCTGACTAGAAAATCAGATCTAACCAAAAAATCAAATCTCCCCATCTCCATGAACCTCAGCTGACCCATCGCCGACTATACCAAACAGCCGCCAGGACTCCCATCTACGATGCACAAAGCTAACAACGCCTCTCACCATCCGACCATCTCCTTCCTATGGCAATAACACGAGCCACCGCCGATGGGTATAGTCATGGTTTATGACTAATGTTCCGCTCTTGTCGCCTGGAACAATGAGGGAGCCGACCCGGTCGCCTAAGTGACTCCGAATCGCCTCGTAATAAGAGAGTGAGGGCAGTAATCAGAACAAAGGGTGAGGAATGAAATGGACGATGATGTAACAGAGTGTACCTAGGGATTGCTCCCAGAATTTGGTCGTGTCCGCTGTCTGCTCTTCCTCCCTGCATTTATAGCCTGGCAAACCTGCCAAGACCGTTAGGCAATTGGTACGGCGCTCGACAGATTACATCACGTAGCATTGAATCCTAGCCGTCGCTTGGCGAATACGAAAGCTCTAGGATTGATCCACGTGGCTTTTTTAGGGTTTTCCAGGATGGCGGACGCACTGTCGCCTCATAGCTTCTTCTGGGCTCGCGCGTCCATGCCCATCCTCTGCGCGACTCTAGGGCACCTGCTTTGGTCAACCCTCGCCTGAGGTGTTGACTTTATTCGGCTCAGTGGGCCCCTTACGCGTCCAGGCCCATCTCTTGAGCGGCTCTAGGACGTCTGCCTGGTCAACCCTCGCCTGAGGTGTTGACTTTCCTCGCTTGAGGTGTTGACCTCTTTTGACCGGCGGACCCTCTTTACCCATTGGGCTATCCAACTCAGGGTGGCCCATCATGAACCCCAAGTCCGTCAGTGTTCTTGTTTCCAAGGACATTGGCGGATTTTTCATAACCGTCGCCTGCTGCATCCCTTTGAAGAATACTTGCTCCCATTGCCGCTGAGGGTCCTTCTAGTCTTTTCCTCCATCAGTAGCCCTCAGTTCGATTATTATCTACTTAATAGCCCCCTAGGCCGTAGTGGGCAACCACCCAATCGACGCCGTCCTTTTATGCGTCTTCAAGATGCTTCCCTTCTTTCAACGCAGGTCATCCCAACAGTCCTTTCATCAGTCGCGTCGTTTCCTTTTCCCAATGTAAGCAACCCAAGAGTCCTTTCTTTTCTTATATAAGACGCCTTCTTTCTCTTATTCATTCTTCTTCCTGCCCTTTCATTCAAGCTCCCACTTTATCCTTTGTCCGTTTTTGCTTAACCTTCTCCTTCGTCTTTCGTGTTTCCTTTCTTCTTGTAGCTCCTTCGATCCCGACTACCCTTTCCTGCCTCCGATGTCAGACGATCTTGACTACCTCCTCAGTTGCCCTGGTACGTTGTTTATCTTTGCCTAAATCTTCTTCCATCTTTATCGTTGATTTTCTCTTCCGCTTTCCTAGTCCCCTTTCCATAGAGACTTTTTGTACACTAGCCCCTCCTTTTTTCCTTACCTCAATCAATGATGTCGTCTTCCTCAACCGATTCTGAAAAAACCGTCACCCGCTCGCCTTCGCCGGACCTCTCTGAGCCCCGAGAATGGGGCATGCACCAGTTCGGATTTATTCCTGGCTTTCGATCCTGGTCCGTAGATATTACCGCACCTGTCTCCGACCAGGGCTACACCGTCAAAGCCTGGAAGGACATGTGGTATGACGGCCTTGGTCGGGACCGCTACGTCATCGGTCTAGGATACTTCCCTTATCTCTCCGCCACCACCGTATGTTCCATTCTCCCCAAACTTGCACTTCCCACTCACTGGGACTAAGCCGCCTCATCGTACTTGTCAACCATCGGCAACTGCCCGCCAGGCTGGCACGGGATATGGACCGAAAGTTTCACCAACGGCCTACACCTTCCTCCTTCCCCCTTTGTCATATCGATACTTCAAACCCTAAAAGCCTCGCTTGGCGCCTATACCGCGACCTCATGGTCTGTAATAGCCAGCTTGAGGCTTGCTGTCGACGCGAGAAGATCACCCCCACTCTTCGCCTCATTTCTTTGATGTATAATGCCAAAAATAACGCCAACGGCCTAAGTTTCGTGAAGCGGGGTGCTTACAAGAATGTGGGGATGCAGAAAACTGTAAAACCGCACCCCACCTGGTACCATTCATTTTTTTATTTTAAGCCGTCGCCCAAGGACACCTGGACTACAGCTCTGCCTTCCTTCTGGTCGCGAGGCGACGCCAACAACTTTCCTCGCGGTCGCTCAGTCACCACACTGGAGCGACAACTCCTGTCGCTCATAAATAAGGAAGATTTTGACTTGAGCGACCCTCCTACCTTGAGCCGCGTTCTGGCGACGCTCCCCGGAGGTAGACATGACCTCCTTTTCCTGCATCCTTATCCAAATATTTATGGAAATTCCCTTGAACCCGTTTCTCTTCCTTCTTCTTTATACACCTTGTTCTAATTTTGTGTTTTTTATACAGGCATGACAGACATTTCGAGTGTGCTAATTAGCACGTCGGCTCGAGGGGCTATCCAGACAACCCAACCCCAATCTGAGCCTCCTGCCGCGACTTCAAATCCACCGCCATCCCCTAAGGGAAAAGGGAAAAAACGAGGAGCTCGTCGTCCTCATGAAAAAAAATTGTCGCCTGCTGCCAAGCGACGGAGGTCCTCCACCCCTGATCGTACGGAGCCCATCATCATCACGGACGACGCCCCTGATGAGCCCGTGACCTCACCTCTGAGGGATACTGCAGATCCCATTGTACCGCCTCCGGATAACCAAGATGAAGTTGAGCGCCACAACACTCATGATTCTGACCCTCCGCCTCCCCCGGAAGTGAGGCCACAGGACCCGGGCGAGCGAGAGACTATTTCCTTCTTCCACGACGACTCGCCTTTATCCCTCCACAATTATGAAGAAGGTCGTCGCGCCTTGTCTCACCGAGTGCGGGAGGACTACTCTGCGCCAAACTACGAGAAGCCGGACGGCTACTTCCCCGTCATCTACCCTCGACGCTCTCAGCTTTCTGCCGACGTGGCACACGATATCGCCGAAGAGCTAACGTCTGAAGTTTTGCAAGGTCTGGACGACGTGAAAGTTGGCGACTTCAACCCTGGCATGGGAAATGTCTATGTGAAGCACCATGAGGTTGGCCGCCACTTTGCCACTCCGTTACGCACCCATAATATTTACGGCTTTAATACATATACTCTGTATTGCAGATGCTGCTGGCCTTGAGTATTGCTGACAAGTCTCGCCAACTGTTGATGCATAAGGCACGCGAGCTTCGAGATGAACACACCGCTCTGCAACAGCGTTTGGACACTGAAGAGGTAAACTCCACGCGAATCGAAAATTAACTCTGTATTTTTTATCACTGTCGTAACTAAGCTTCTCTTCCCTTGTCGACGCGTAGTCTGCTCATCAGTCCACCCGAGGCGAGCTAGCCCGCCTGAACGAAGCTCAGGCGACTCTGCAGCAAGCCTTAGCTGAGGCAAACTCCGACAGGGAGCGCCTGACCAAAGAGCTGTCTGCCTCCAAGTCCCGCATCGCCCAACTAGAAAAAAGCCTGGGAGAGGCTAAAGATGACGCTTCCTCTTCCGCGAAGAAGCTACAAGACCAGGAGCTCCTCCAAGGGCAGATTCGGGACTTGACCAAGGAACGCGATGCTGCCGCCGAGGCCCAAAAACGAGAGTCCACCCACTTGAAACGTATAGCTCTTCTTACTGAAGAGCGGGACAGGGCCAGGCGACAGGCTCAGGCGATGATCGTGGAGAAGGACAAGGCTCTGCAGACCGTGAAGGAGACGGAGGCACTTAGTGCTCGCCAATACTCGACCGCTGTGGCGCTTATTTGGAGATCAATTCCGGTGATTATGACCGCCATCAAGCAAAAGTTTGCGGCTGTTGTGGGACCAAACCCTCCATTCCGGCGACGCGAATTCATGGCAGTTGCGTTTAAGGCCGTCAATCGTCTGCTGAATGGGGTGCCTGACCCTAACACAGACATTGACGCTGAGTACATCACTGTGATGAAAGAGGTTCAGGCGGCTGACAAGGAGTACATTGCCGCGAAGAAGATTCGCCGAGAGCGCGCGAAGGATGAGGCGTCTGCAAAGGCTCAGTCGACGGGGGGGAAGGGGGAGAAGGCCTCAGAAAAAAGCCTTGTGGTCTCCAAGAGCGACCGGGGTCAACCGTCGAGGCAAGAGAAATAAGGAGATTGCTAATAAGGAGATTTTTTTTTTATTTACTATTAAGACAGTCACCTGCGATCCGCTTAAATTTTATGTGCACAATGCCTTTTATTTTGCCTTTATCTTATAAGGTAAGCTCGTAAGCGATGTTTTATTAGTTCGAAAGCCTTAGCGCGTTTGTCTTCAGCCATCATAGGCGACGTCTTGGTTCTTTTTAGCCTTAGCGATAGGTAGTTTGCTAATGAGCGACGTTTTATCTTCTTTTAATGCCATTTTTAGGCGACGCTGTTATTTAGGCCTTAGATAAGTTTTAAACCTTGATGCCTCGTAGGCAAAACGAGTCTGTGGCGATTATGTGGATTCTTAGCTCGTGATAAGTTTCAGGTAATAACAATGGCGATGGTGAGATATAAATGATAAAATGAGTCGTCCAGCGATATAGCTATCGGACGCTCATTTTCATTAATTAGGGAAATGAAAAAACCATACATGCTCCTAGGCGACTACTCATGGTACTTGCGGAGATGCATTGCATTCCAGGTCCGGGGGATCTTTGTTCCATCCAGCCTGGCTAACTTGAAGGTGTTTGCTCCCATAACCTTCCTGATCCGAAATGGCACTTCCCATCCAGGATCAAGTTTCGCGGCTCCCTCCGATGGCCTGAAGATCTTTCGTAGTACCAGATCGCCCAACTTAATGTGATGTGGCATTAACTTTTTGTTGTATCGCCTGGCTAGCATCTCCTTTTCCGCTATTAACCTCATCTGGGCGACCTCACGCTTCTCTTCAACCATATCGATACTATGGACGAGGTTTTGCTCATTTTCCTCTGGAATGTAGCTGTTCAAACGGACGGAAGGAATCATTATTTCCACCGGAAGGACTGCCTCTGAGCCATAGGTTAGTGTGTAAGGCGACTCGCCTGTTAACGTTTTGTAGATCGTTCTATGTGCCCACAGTACATGATCAAGCTCCTCAACCCACGTGCCTTTTTTGCCTTCGATCCGTCGCTTTAAACCCCGTAATATAAGCTTGTTTGCAGCTTCAGCTTGCCCGTTGGCTTGCAGATATGCAACCGAGGCGAATCGCAGAAGGATTCTATATTCTTGGCAGTACGTTTGAAAACTCTGGCAATCAAATTGGGTGTCATGGTCACATATAATGCTGTGAGGAATACTGAATCGTGAGATGATATGTTTGAATGTGAACTTCTCAATCTGCTTAGCGGTGATGCTGGCCGTCGCTTCAGCCTCAATCCATTTTGTGAAGTAGTCGATGGCCACAATCAGGTACTTTCGCTTCCCAGAGGCTTCAGGAAAAGGTCCCAGAATATCCATTCCCCATTGGGCGAAGGGCCAAGGGCTAACGATCGCCTGCAAAGCCGTGGAAGGCAACTTATGATAATCGGCATATTCCTGACACTTGTGACACTTTTTAACCAACTCCATCGCCTCTCGTCGCATCGTCGGCCAGTAATAGCCTTGGTATAATAAATTCTTCTCCAGACTTTTAGAGCCTAAGTGTGTTCCACATACTCCAAAGTGTACTTCTCGGAGGCTATAATCAGCATCCACTGGTCCGAGGCATCTTAAATAAGGTCCCGCGGCGGACTTTCTGTAAAGATCGTCGCCTATTAAGGTGCATCTACCGGCTCGTCGCCTTGTTTTTGTAGCCATTGCCTGATCCTCCGGGACTGTTCCATCCTTTAGGAACCTAATAATGGGGGTGCGCCAATCGTCTTGTATGTCTCCATCTTCCTGAGTATCGTCGATCTGGAAGCATGTGTTTAGTTTTACTTCTTTCTCCACCGTCACCATCCTTGTTTCCTCAAAATCAACCGCCGTGGCTAGCTTTGATAGCGCATCAGCGTGTCAATTCTCTTCTCGGGCGATTTGCACAATGTCTACCTTACTAAAATCCGCTAGGGCTAGCTTTATCTCATCAAAATATGGCATTAGTGACTCCTCTTTAATTTCAAACTCCCCATTTAACTGGTTAACCACCACCGCTGAATCAGAAAAAAATTTCACATATTTGACCCCCATACTTCTTGCAATTCTGAGTCCTGCCTCCATCGCCCCATATTCGGCAGCGTTGTTGGTTCTAGGCGACGCGAAGCGCAAGACGACCTCATGAATAGCCCCCTCTGGGCTTTTTAGTACTATGCCAGCTCCCGAACCATTTTTACTGGAGGCCCCATCTGTGAAGAGTGCCCAAGTTTGGTTCTCCCCCTTTTCTTCCTGCACTGCCCCCTCTACAATAAAATCGGCGAGAACCTGAGCTTTGATTGCTGTTCTTGGCTTGTATCGAATGTCATATTCGCTGAGCTCAATGGCCCATTTTGCAAGTCGCCCAGCCACGCTCATCGCCCGCAGGGCGTTTTGTATTGGCAAGTTGGTTAATACTGTTATAGTATGAGCCTGAAAGTATGGTCGGAGTTTTCTTGCCGCGCATACCACAGCATAGGCCATCTTCTCGATGGCGGGGTACCGAGTTTCAGCGTCGACCAACGTTTTACTTGTGTAAAAAATGGGTTGGTCGCTTCGTTCCTCCCGTCGCACTAACACCGCACTTACTGTTGATGGCGATATCGCGATGTACATAAATAGCTCATCTCCCTCCTTGGGTGAGGCCAGCACCGGCGGAGTGACTAGAAATTGCTTGAGCTCTTCAAATGCCTTATCACACTTGTCATTCCAGGCAAATTTTGACGCGTTTTTCAAAATAGAGAAAAACGGTGCGCATCGCTCTGCCGCCTTTGGAATGAACCGGTTGATTGCAGTTATTCTCCCGGCTAGAAATTGTACGTCTTTAACCGTTTTGGGTGGTGCCATGGCCGAGATGGCCTCCAATTGTGCGGGATTCGCCTCTATTCCTCGTCTCGTGACCAAGTACCCTAGGAATTTGCCTGATGTAGCCCCAAAAACACATTTTTGTGGGTTCAGCCGCAACGCGTAGCGTTGTAATCTTTCAAACGTTTCTTTCAAGTCACTTAGATGATCGTCGCTCTTCTTACTCTTTACCAGAAGGTCGTCGACATATGCTTCCAAGTTACGTCCCCGCTGCTTAGCGAAGACCATATCTATCATCCTTTGATAAGTTGCTCCTGCATTTTTGAGGCCAAAGGGCATAACCTTATAACAATAGTTCGCCGTAGGAGTCATGAACGCCGTTTTCTCCTGATCCTCCTCATTGAGTGGTATCTGGTGATATCCAGAGAACATATCGAGAAAGGACAACATTTCGTTATTTGTTGTGGCATCGACTAGCTGTTCAATGTTCGAGAGTGGGTAAGCGTCTTTCGGACAGGCATCGTTTAGATTTGTGAAGTCGACACACATCCTCCACGCTCCCGATGATTTTTTAACCAGAACCACATTCGATAGCCATTCCGGATATTGAACCTCCCTGATAAAACCAGCCTCCAGTAGTTTGTCTATCTCTTTTGTGACGGCTAGTTGTCGCTCTCGGCAAATATTTCTTCGTTTTTGTTGCACTGGGCGACAGCTTTTGTCGATGGATAAGCAATGCTTAACAATTACTGGGTCTATCCTTGGCATGTCGCTGGGATGCCATGCAAATAGATGCGAATATTGCCTGATTAGAGTCATCATCGCCTGTCTGGCCTCTTGGCTTAGGTAAGATGACAGCCTCACTGTTCTCTCTTCGTCGCCTTCCCACAAAGTTACAGGGACGTCAGATTCCGCTGACTGTAGTCTTTCTCTGTTCTCCGCTCCATCCTCCAGGTCGATTTTATAACATGCTCCTTTCGTTGCTGCCCGATAGCATCGCCTAGCCACCTCTGGGTGTCCCCAAGCGACTCAGACGCCTTCCTTTGTGACGAACTTCAGCACCTGATACACTGGCGAAGAGATAGCCCGAAAAGCAGCAAGCGCCGGTCGCCCCAGAATTATATTGTACGAGGATCGACAATCCAGCACATGGAAATCTACTGACTGTACCGCCTTAATCTGCACATGGTAACGATTCCTTTAATGGGCACTTGGTGGCCATAGAACCCTGTAATAGTTGTCTTTGTCGGTCTCAGGCTTGAGATGGGGAGTTTCATCTGCTGGAAAAGTTCCCAGAATAGGATGTCAGCTGAGCTTCCTTCATCCACCATTACTCGCTCCACTCTACTCCGGAGCGTCACAATCTGAATCACCATTGCTTCCAGGCTGGGTCCTCCACTTTTGATCATGTCGTCCTCCGTAAACATGACGGGAGATCGTCGCGCCTCATTGTTTATGATCAACACCTCTTTGCAATCGCTTGACTGTTTTTTTGTTGGACAACTTTCTCCTCCGAATATAGTTTGGTAGACCTTTGTGACTTCTTCCGTGTCATTTGCCTTTTTGGGAGCATCGCCCTGCGGTTCTTGCAATCGGGCGAAAATTGTTTTTCTAGGTTGGTCGCCCGGGGCTGGGCTATCTTCTTTATCATTTGAACTCCTCTCTTTTCGCCTGGTCTGGAGAATGAAATCTTTCAGGCGACCCTCCTTAATCCATCGCTCAATTTCATTTTTGAGTTGTCTACATTCTTCCGTGGTGTGACCGTGCGAATCATGAAAGTTGCAAAACTTCCGGGGGTTACGTTGCTCTGGGTCGCCTCGAAGTGGCTCGGGCCACTGAATGTGGTGATCCTTGTGCTGCATGTACAGGAATACCTCCTTCCGGGATCGGTTGAGTGGAGTGTACTCTCGCCTGTCTTCCTGGTACGTGCGTCTGTCATTGTTTCTCCTGTCATCCCGATACTCCCTTCTTTCAGGGGATCGCTCAGTTCTCTGCCACCGTCCTCGCCTGTCAGTGCCATCACGCGACGCATCTGCCTGTTCGTCCTTTCGGCCTTTTCGGCTGTCATCCCCACCAATCTCTGCCAACTGCTCTTCAATGAGGATTATACTATTTATTATGGCTTCCAAGTTGGACAGAGTAGTAGGCTTTTTCTTTACCAATGCTTCCTTCAGTCGCCTATTATGTGTCGCCTGAATCATACTTGCAGTAGCAATGTCTAAAGTCACGTCTCTAACGGACTGTACTGTGCTGATCCATCTCTCAAAGAAATCTTTCAGCGATTCCTCCGGCCACTGCCGTAAGTTAACTAGGACCTGTACTGGAACCTTTCGGTGTCGCCTACTTTCATATTTTACCAAAAAAATCCTAGCAAACTCATCCCATGTGTGAATAATTCCTTCTGGCAAGCTCATGTACCACTCTCTCGCTGCCCCTCCTAAAGTAGCTGGGTAGGCTCTGCAGAATGCTGCGTCGCTGGCGCCCTGCATTTGCATGGCGATTTGAAAATTTTGCAGATGTTCCTCAGGATCGCCCAACCCCAAATATTTCTCCATGTTTGGTGGGACCAAGCCAATCGGTAGTGCTTCGGCGAAGATAGCCCTTGCCAGAGGTTGCCGAATGACCCTTTGCTCGACTCCGGTCTCGACTAGCGGTCGAAATGCCCGTAGCATTTATGCGTGGGTGTCGTTGTCCGGGGCCTGTACGTTCTGAGCTCTGGGTGCCTTTGCCTGCTGAGCGATAACCGTTTTCAATAACTGGGTAAGTTCCAAATTCTGCTTTTCCAAAACTTGAAAACGCTGTTCAAGGACTTTGTACGCTTCTGTGTTTGGTGCTTCCTCCTGTAGTACGCCCTTTCCTCTGGTGTCACGAGGAATATATGAGGAGTCGGTGTCTGTGTCTCTAGGCACCCCTTCTTCCTCCAGATCGTCTCTCAAGTTTCTACCCTCAAGTGGTATGCTTTGGGCCCCCGGATTCACGTATTTTAATGGTGTTTCCTCCGTCTCTCCTTCAGGCCTTACAGTCGACGCTTCTCCTCTTATCATTCTTCCAATATTCCCCTGCTCCATTGCTCAGCTTCCTCAGTTCTTGATTAGTCCCCTATCTGGCGCCAATTGTTCCGCTCTTGTCGCCTGGAACAATGAGGGAGCCGACCCGGTCGCCTAAGTGACTCCGAATCGCCTCGTAATAAGAGAGTGAGGGCAGTAATCAGAACAAAGGGTGAGGAATGAAATGGACGATGATGTAACAGAGTGTACCTAGGGATTGCTCCCAGAATTTGGTCGTGTCCGCTGTCTGCTCTTCCTCCCTGCATTTATAGCCTGACAAACCTGCCAAGACCGTTAGGCAATTGGTACGGCGCTCGGCAGATTACGCCACGTGGCATTGAATCCTAGCCGTCGCTTGGCGAATACGAAAGCTCTAGGATTGATCCACGTGGCTTTTTTAGGGTTTTCCAGGATGGCGGATGCACTGTCGCCTCATAGCTTCTTCTGGGATCGCGCGTCCAGGCCCATCCTCTGCGCGACTCTAGGGCACCTGCTTTGGTCAACCCTCGCCTGAGGTGTTGACTTTATTCGGCTCAGTGGGCCCCTTACGCGTCCAGGCCCATCTCTTGAGCGACTCTAGGACGTCTGCCTGGTCAACCCTCGCCTGAGGTGTTGACTTTCCTCGCTTGAGGTGTTGACCTCTTTTGACCGGCAGACTCTCTTTACCCATTGGGCTATCCAACTCAGGGTGGCCCATCAACTAATCATTCTACTTCAAGAAACACTTACCCAGTAATGGTTTCCAAAACTAAGTGGAGTCGGATTCCAAATTTAGGGGTCTTTGTCTGTGAAGGCTTTTTAACTTTGAAATTGATCGTGGGTTCTGTTTCGGATATGTTAATAAAATAATTACTTTCAGATTCCATATTTGGGGTCGAATCCCAAAGCTCCACCCTTCCCGCCGGAGCATCGTCCGATCCGCTCCTCCAGGACGGCGCCTTCATCTCCCCTGTCTTCTTCGGGTCACGATCTGCTACACCGCCGCCGCCGAGCTCTTCCTTAGCTAACGGCGCATCCCCAAAGTGATCAGATCTGATTTGTGGCATGGAGGAGAGAGGAGGAGGAAACCTTGAGAGAGCGAGACCAAGATCCCACGACATTCGACGAGTATGAAGCCGAAATCAAAAGAAAAACGTCGAATCGGATACCGACGGCGACGAAACCACCGCCGATTCTTGTTTAAGATGAAGAAGAAGTCTGCATCACCACCGCCACATCAATTCACTGGGGGGAACAATCGACTTTGCAGCGATGGGGCTGTACGTGGAGGATGCTCAGGGGAGCGGAGGAAGCGGCGGTGGTGGGAGTCGTCGGAGGAGTGGATATGGCTCAGGGGAGCGGCGGAGTCGTCGGATGTTTCCTCCTTCGGTGCATCGGAGATGGTGTAGGGAAAGAGAAAGTGAAGGGATCAAGATCTGGGTAATTTGTTTGCGTGAGTAGTTGAGTTGGATTGGGTAATCTGGTAAGATGACTGGGCATCTTAGGAATTTGATGTGGCGTATTTAAATGACATGACAATGGAGTTGGCAATTCCACGTAGGCGAATGGACGGAATAATGGGTGTCCGTAGCTAATAGTGACCTTCTGGATAATGAGTCAAAGTATGGTAATGTCAATAGCAATTTTTTTTGTTCAGTAACTTCCGAGTTATTTGGCCAAAGTTCAGTGACTATTTAGATAACCAACCCGAGCTATTAGCTACATTCTTTATCATTTTATGAAATAGCTGATAGTGAATCTCTTTTATAGATTTGACAGTAACGCTAAGATATGATTAATTGATCTACATATCTTTCTTCTTTGGGTTTTGAAATGAGGTTTATATTGTTTCAGTGCTCCATCTAGTTTGTTTGATTGGTTTAATAGAAGATTCTATCTTGAAGAGTCTGTAATTAGTTTGAGCACGGATTAGACAGTTATCGCATCTGAAAACGCCTTGAATTCTCCAAAGATATCTCGCAAGAAGGAGAAAACGTATTTGAGGTTGAGACTGAAAAGTACCTGGGCGTACCTCGTATTTTGTATGTGAGAGCCTCAAGTGTGTGCCTACGAATGAGCATATTGAGTTTAAGGCGTACAATTTGAAGTACTAGGTTATGTCCCATCAATGCTAGGGCCAAGTCCGTATTTATAAGTCCTTGAGATCCAGGTCAAATCGCCCATATATCGTCGATGTATGGATGACCCAACTTAAAGATAATCCTGATCGTCCAACTATGAAGAGTTGTGATCGACTTGAGCTCTAACCCTACCGCTATTGGGCCTCGTAAATAGGTTGCCTTGTTGGTTTGTCCTTGTGTGTCCCTGGTAGTGTAATGTTGTGTGTAAGCAAGCACTGAATAAAGTTGGTATTTAGTTTTTTATCCTCCTAATTAAAAAAACAGTCTCATGCATAATGCATTGCATGCTTTTGTTATCTTATCATTTGGAAATTTGGAATGGAATGGGGGCCAGATTAGTACTAGTACTACTGCTGTGATGGATTCTGTTCGTGCTCTTGGATTTAGCCAAATAGCTAGCTCGTCTTTTTGTGTTGATCACTTTGATTATTTGATTAGACACTCTTTGTTTCATCTTTATTCTTTAACCTAATGGGGGGTGATTAGTCGATTTATGAGTGATTAACTCCCAATTTTGTTCTATCTCATCACCATATGATCCCTAAAATAACGTATAGGAGAAAAAAATATTAATGTTGTTGTAACATCACATTAATGTTTTGCTACATATCCAATATCCAATCTGATTTATTACACAATGCAGATGTGCGACGTTTGATTAACTAAACTCCTATGAAAGTGGGTAGTTCAGTTAGGTTTTCAAAAACCCATATGTCCCACCCAATGGTCATTCCCAAGCGCATACTCACTAAAATTTGACAAGAGACATATTGTATGTCGATTTTATTTTAGAGTGATGAATCCTTCATATGTGTGAGAATGTTTCATTTACGACTTTGAGTAACTTGTTTGACATTGATCATTTTAGTTAATTTAAACTGGAATCTCATTAGTTAGAAATGTCACAAAATCGATAGTATCTGAAAATGAGTCACAGGTGACCCCTATAGTCAAATGTGGTGACAAAAAATGGACAAAGAAAATGGAACATATCCCTTACTTCCTGGCATCATATGTCCTAATCTTACAAGAACAAAGAATAACATCCGTATGTTTCATTCTAAATTTGATGTATCCTAGAGTAGTGAAACCTCAATGATCAGATCTCAGCCATTATAGATCCTTTGAAGTATGCAAACAATTATTGATGTATACCTTGTTTAGTTGTATAGCAATGGTTGGTATTGGTTCAATCATGTGTTGGAATTGTAGAGACTGTCAGACGGGCAGGTTGGGCGGGCCACGGGTCGGGTTGGGCGGGCGAGCTCGGGCGAGCTCATCGGGTTGGGGGATTATCGAGTCATGTATTCATTATTATTATGGGTAAACTATTTGACAGTTCGCTTAGTTTGAAAGTTTTTTAGTTATTAAAATTGGGCTAGCTTTAAAATATTGGTTTTAAGTCTATTTAAATTTTTGGTTGAATTGAGTGGGGATGAGTCGGGTAAGCTTTTTTCCAGCTCTAATTTGAGTTTATGCTATCTTATCGTAATTTTATCATTTTGTTGTGTTTCATGATTTTATTATTTAATATTACATAATGAAGGAAATTAAGCTCACCTCCCTTATCGCACTCGAGGGTGAGTCACATATTTGTTTAAACCCTAACCTTCTGAACACTACTCACACGAAGAGATTGATTCAAAACACAACACTCATTAAGAAGGTGTCCCCAAATCAGTAGATATTGATCTTTTCAACACCTAACTCGCACACTCCGAGGTTTATTTGAAACACACAACCTAGTATATGACTCAACACATAAACCTCAGTCTTCTAAACACCTAACTTACACGTTGAGTGATTGATCTAAAACACACAACTTGGTTAGCAACCCAACATGAGAAAAATTTCTCCAACGATTCAAAATACAACCTCTCATCAAATGTTATTAGTAAACATTGAAATGTTAAACTCATCAATCCAATTTCATTGTACAAATAGTTACTGTAATTATTGTAACATAGATGATTAATGCTTTCCCCACAAGTCAAAAGATTAAATAAAAAAAAGGACAAATTAAATAGTGCATTGTCCCATACCAATAATAATGTTGTTGTTCCCCTCTTCTTTATTCCATGTCCTCACCACCACTTTATTGGGAAGATTTAATTTCAATCATAGCCCACAATCTAAGCAAAGCCAACCATAATCAATCCAATTCATCACTTTTCATAACCCTATACTTGTGTTACCTAATTGCTACAATCCCCATGGGGTAGTTTGGGAATTTCAGATATTTTCATGGGTGACAGAGTTCGTCTAGGAAACAAAAATTTCGTTCAGTTAAAACACTATCAAAAAATTAACATGAGAATTCATTTGTAACCTTAACTAAGTCATATAAAAAATCTTCATCGTGAAGGTCATGATATCAAGATTTTCCAGAGAAACAATAGAGATGAATAAAAAGACAGAATAACACGTCAATAAAAGAAAATAAAAGATCATATGAGTTTTAACCAACAAAAAATGTACATACATAAGGTCTCCTCATCATAAAAAGGATTAATTGATCTCATACGGTACTACAACTACTCGAAATCGTCGATCCTCCACCTCGTTTGATACTAGCCACATCGGTAGTTTCATAAACAGGCAGGCCATTGGAGTAGACATCTAAATCAAAAATTTGGAGCTCAAACAAATCAGAGCTTGAATCACTCTCACAACCATCATCATCATCACCAATCCTGATCCCATCAGGATTACTACTACTACACTGATCATCCTTGTTTTTCTTCTCATTCAGCTTCTCGTCCAACCATGAATCCTTACAACAACAACTACCCTTTTCCAACCCCGAAACACCCGATTTTCGACCCTGATTCGAGCCAACAATAAGGCTCCTCAAGTCCTTGTATCCATTCTTAGTAGGAGTACAAGATGATGGTGCTGGTACATTAGAAGTAGAGTACCAAGACCTAGTATCTGTAATTGACCTTGTGAAATGGCTAATGCTGCTCCTCCTCTTCCTCCTCCCACCCCCGAGGCTCTCATCTTCGTCGTTGGCTGTCGATTTCGACTTTGATTTCTTCTTCTTGGAAGCCTGGTGGAAGAGGGTGTTCAGGAAGCTGGCCAGCCTCCCTCCTGGAGAGCTTGGCTGCTTGTGTTGTTTAGTACCACTAGTACTAGTGATTGTACTAGTACTAGTACCCTTCTCTTTCAGGATTTGATTGCGAATTTCAACCCGGGTGTTCAATGGAATGTCGAGGCTCATTCTGCCAGTGGAATTACCTGAGGAAGCTCTGGAGGAAACTCTGCCTTTGGTGGTGTGGTGAGAGGGCTCGTCGTTGTAGCATGAGAAGTACTTGGATGCCTCGAAAACGTCGAGCTCATCGGAGGTGGTTCTGTGGTGGATAGGCTTCTTGAAGAGCTTGGATGATGCTGTGGTGGACATTGGCTGAGAGAGAAATGGAGAAGAAGGTGGAAATGTTGGGTTTTGTTTTGTGAGTATGGGAAGAGAAAATGCTTTTAAGTGTGTTTTAGTGAATGATTGAGAGAGATATGGCCTATGGGAGTGGGGAATAATATACATGGACTTATTATAGATGGAAATTATATGACGATAGCCATTTTTAGAATCTAATCATGTAGGAACATGAAGAAAAATGAGAGCTTCTCTGTATGAAATTGGATCTGGAAATTGGGTTTCAATTTTCGGTCCACTGAGAATTGTAGTGTAATTATTTGGGTCAATTCCCAGTAGTTCGGGAATGAGAATCCAATTCCATCAACCAAACGGTCTCAATCAAATTTCAAAACAATTGTTTAAAGAATGGGTTATTTCTTCAATTGTTCGTCGATTTCTCGAATCTAGCTCAAACGGTAAGAAATTCGATTTCTAACAAGAACTTTTACTCGGAGCAATGAAGTGGATCAACAAGTAAAAAATTCAAAATGAAAAACACAACCTACCCCAGTCCCAAAGGACTGGTGGTGGTGGCTAAAAGTACTATATGGTAATAATTTATTAAACACAACTAGTCAATTTATATTCTTCAAGCATGTCATGAATTGTTGCATTCTAATAATTTAAGGGGTTGTTTGTATTAGAGATTTGGGGTGGGGATTTTGGGTGATTTGGGGCAAAAATCTCTTCCCTAGATATTTCAATAAAATTACTTGTTTGGGCTACAAAATTGTAGGGAGATTGGGAGAGATTTTAAATCTCTTTGGTGGGCCCATAGAGATTTGATAGTGATTTTAAAATCACCACACAAAAGTAGAGATTTGGGGAGTTTGAGAGAGATTTGAGACAAATTTACTAGTTGCCCTCAACTAATTCCCCTACTCACAATTTTAATGAAGGATATTTTTGTCATTTGTAATGTGAATTTAATTTTTAGTTTTTAATTTTCTGAATTCCTTCCCTCAATAATCTCTCAAATCACTTAACCAAACAATCTATTTTTCAAATAGCAAGGAGACCTCAATTCTCATGCTATTTCAAGTCTCTAGACATTTGAAATCTCCTCCTTCCAAATCACCCATCCAAACGACCCGTAAATTGTTGGGAGAGGTTTCATTTTCTTTTCAATAACATTTCTTAACATGACAAACTCAATGTCGAAATCAAGGGAGCCCTAGCTCCTCCTTCCTCGGGTACCAAGTACTAATTTTTATGTAAAAATTGGTATTATTCCCACTCCCGAGTACGAAGTACTAATTCATATATATAAAGTGGTATTTTTGTAGTTCTACTCCTCTCACTTCTTTCTTTCAGCTCAATATATGTTCTCTCAAATTGATCATAATAGTTACTCATAATCGAGTAATAATCATAATAAATTATTCGAATTTGAAAATTAAATTTACCGACGAGACATTTATTTCATTTCCAACTAACCAATAGACAATCATTGTTTCTATTTTGTATTTTTACTTAATATTAAGTTCATGATATTTTTTTACTATGTCTACAAATCATTTCGATTTATAATCAAACTTCCTCCATGTTTCAATCTTGGTTTCGCCCCTGAGCAAACTAAAATACGAGAGAATACCCATTTAAATATGAAATCAGTGAGTTAAACTATAAAAAATCTAGAATCAAACCCTAAATATCAAATTTTAGTAGCCGATTTCAGTGTCCAAAGGAGGAATGACCCGGTGTATTCTAACCCCTTACTCTCACTTGTTTGGCACCTTGTGTCATTGGATTCCATGAATCACATCTTATCTTTGATTAGGGTTCTACCATGATCACAAAGTTGGAGGAATGAAGATCATCCCCACAAAGATTACCCTCTTCCTTCTCAATTGTTTAGTTTCTTCTTTTTTCTTTGAGGGCTTGAAATGCACTCTTTAATGATTATTGTGGAATCTCCATCATATCTGCAACACTCTAATTTCTTTTTATCTTTGTTGTTTGTTGATGAGACATCTCACTCACTTCCCCCAAAATGATTTACCTGCCTTTGAAGGTGAAAAGATATTTAATTCATAATTGAGAGAGAAAGATTTGCATTTGTGAAGAACAATTGCATTGACTTTGTAAGCACAAAACAGGTTAAGAATCCAGGCTTATACCAAACAAGATCGAGAGTTACTATCAAGAACTGTTGCATCCCAATAATTCGAGTTATTGGGATGCAACGGTTCTTGACATAGTGTCAAAGTCTTTGATGTCTGGAAGGTTTTGGTATCGAATCTCGGTAGCTCTCAATATAATAATTTATCTTGCATAAGACTTGGTGGACCTTTGTAAACTTCAATCCCCTTTCATGGGCTTCTTCCCTTTCGTGGGCTTTCGTTGGAAGGGGCATGTTAGTAAACAATACAAGATTCATTTAGAACCCTCTCCCAACAACTTTGAATAATTTTTTTTTTTTTGGTAAGAAACGGTGACAAGCACCTTAATCATTAATAGAAATCAGCCGGGTCTCAGAGAGCCCCAAACAGTCGTAGCGAACATAGTAATTGAGATTACAATCAGAAAAGTGAATAGTGTGACTCCCAAGCGGGTAGTCATATCCAATGGAGGCGAGATAGTCCACCGCAAGATTTCCTTCTCTATAGGTATGTCGAAGAACAATCGTCCAATCTCGCCGCTGGAGTTTGTGAAATTCCGCCACCTCCATCGCATGTTGGTGATCCAATTCAGCTGCTCCAGAAATAAGCGAGATCACCGTAAGGGAATCGATCTGAACCATGACATTTCTGTAACCAGCTTCCCAAGTTCGACGGAGTCCTTCAATCGCTCCTCGCAACTCAGCTCTTGTTATTGAACAAGACCCCAAATTCATAGTATACGCCAACATACCTCTGCCACTATAATCTATGAGAATACCTCCAGCCGTGGCTCTGTTCCTGGTCCTATCCACCGACCCATCCGAATTAAGAGAGACCCAACCTTCCGAGGGTGGATTCCAAGCTACATTGACAGCAGATCTTGGACTGGGAGTACCTAGAAATGTGTTGTCCCTCTCCATCGCCTTGATCACCGAGGAAGACCAGCTTACCGCCTTAGCAGCAATCTCCGGAGCTTAACACGTAATATTGGAGAAGACCCAATCATTCCGGGCGCGCCAAAGGTACCAGCACGTTACTCCAAAGATCACTCCAGCTTCCCTCTTCAGATAATAATTCATCCATTCCACCAGTGGAAGCCTCCAAGTATTGTCTGAAATGTTAATTCCACCAATAGCTTCCCAAACCTCTTTAGCAACCGTACAGTCTCTCAAAACATGAAGAGTAGACTCTTCCGATTCAGAGCATCGGGGGCAAGCGGCATCAATACTCATGCGACGACGAACCCTATTACCATTCGTCAAAAGCTTGTTTTGAATAGCCAACCAGAGAAACAAACGGATCCTGTTTGGACCCTTCCACCACCAAATTGACTGCCACTGAGGGCCGGAGGAAGAGTTGACGCTACTACACACCAGCTTATAAGCCGACTTGATGGAAAATTGGTCGTTGGGTTCAGCCCCCCAGGCCCACTGATCCTCCCCTCGGTCGGCACGGGGAGCCGACATACCAAACACCAAATTAACTGCTTCTGGCGGCAAGCAGCCATTGAGTTTGTCGATATCCCAGTTCCCATCCGTATCCACAAATTCCGACACAGCAGCAGACACATCAACCTCCGCCTCTCTGCCTTCCACAAGATCAATGAGTCTAACCCCGGAATCGACCCATCGAGACGTCTAGAATCTCGTACCTCGGCCATCGCGAATGGCTGATCTAGCACCCCGGAGCATTGTATCCCACTCCCCGGAAATGCCTTTCCAAATAGCAGACTTTGAACGCATCTTCCTCTGAGTAAGACCATCCTCCGACCCCACAAAATACTTCCCCTGAAGGACTCTGACCCACAGTTTAACAAGGTCATGAACGAAGGAGAAGGCAAGCTTTGTCATGAAAGCTCTGTTCAATTCACGAGAAAGCTTCAGACCCAATCCGCCGTCCTCCTTGGCGGTACAGATCTTCTCCCATGCGACCAAATGAACCTTCCGAACTTCATCCGACGAGCCCCAAACAAAATTGTGGATCCTCCTGTCAATAGCCTCACAAATAGTAGCTGGAAGCACTGCCGTTTGCATCGCATAGGAAGGGATCGCTGCTAAGACGGACTGAGCCAACACAACCCTACCAGCAAGTGAGAGAGATTTAGCTTTCCAGCATGTAAGCTTCAGATCGATTCTGTCAACAATACTTTGATAAGTCCGAGCAGAAGTTCGTTCATGGAGCACCGGAATCCCAAGGTATCGGCCAAGATCCTGGGTCAGGGGAATCTCAAGTTTCTCAGAAATAGCAGTAGTAACATACCGGAGAGTATTCTTTGAGCAGAAACAAGCCGACTTATCCTTGTTAACTGCTTGGCCCGAAGCTTCACAAAAAACCTCTAGACACTCCAGAATAACGGTAGCTTGTTCAACCGACGCCTCTGAGAAATGGATCAGATCATCTGCATAAAACAAGTGAGACAGAGTCGGACCCCCCGGAGAAAGAGCAATCGGTTTCCATTTCCCTGCCGCAACTGCCTCCTCAATTAAGTGACTCAAACGCTCCATACAGAGGGTAAACAAGAACGGGGAAAGAGGGCATCCCTGGCGAATACCCTTCTGCGAGAAAAATTTCTCTGTAAGCTCACCATTCCACAAAATCCTGAAATTAGCTGAGGACACACAAGTCATAATCAGATTAGTCAACTCCGCGGTAAACCCATCAAACCTCAGGGACTCCTCCAGGAATGACCACCGAACTCTGTCATAAGCTTTCGTAAGATCAATTTTAAGAACCATCTGTTTATCACGGCCCCTACATCACCCCATCGAATGGACAACCTCCTGGAGAATAATAATGTTCTCGGAAATTTGCCTTCCCGGCACAAAACTGGATTGGGTACCTTTTATCAGTTGACCCATGAGGGGTTGAATACGAGTCGCAATACACTTAGTCAGGACCTTGTAAGCGACATTACAGAGACTAATCGGCCTGAGTTGATGGACCGTCTCTGGGTTCCTCACCTTAGGGATGAGAACAATAATCGTATTATTCAGCTCTTTAACAATGCGGGGATCTCTGAAACAGTTCCGAATTAAACTTGCAACCGAGCTCCCAACTATATCCCATTGTTTTTGGAAGAAAGCTGGTTGAAAGGCATCAAGTCCTGGTGCTTTGAGCCCTTTCATGCTTTTAACAATAACCTGAATTTCTGCATCCTCCGATACTGAGATAGCCTGCTCTACCAGGTCACCAGAAATCACTGCAAAGCCATTCTGCACCAAACGAGCAACCCCACCAGACTCTTGGAAAAGCATCAAGAAATGCGAGATCGCCAGTCTTTTAAGCTCCCCCGGCCCCTCAATCCATTGTCCTTCGTCATCACGCATCAGGGAAATTTTGTTCAAGGCCCTCCGGCGAAGTGTAATCTGATGGAAGTATCGCGTATTTCGATCTCCGTCAGAAATCCAGTCAGTTTAAGCTTTCTGGACCCAGATAACCGCCTCCTCCCACAAGGTGTTCTGGAGCATCAGACGCACGTTAGCTTCAGCCGACAAAATTTGCGGAAAAGGGTTGAAGTCAGCCTCCCTCTCCAACTCCGCAAGGTGCTGCAGAAGAGCCTCCTTACGCTGAAAGACATTCCCGAAGACTTCCCGATTCCATCGCTGAAGTTTGGCAGTCAGAGCTTTGAGATTAGCCCTGGTGTCAATCTCGTTCTTCCAAGACGAGGTAATGAGTATAGGGAAGTCAGGATGGGCCATCCAAGGGATCAAAAAACGAAAGGGGCGTTTGGATCTACCAGGAATCGCTAGGCCAAAAAAATTGACCAGAATTGGCCTGTGGTCAGAACGGAGTCGGGGTAAGTGCCTCACCACCGCCTCGGGGAACGCCACACGCCAATCCATCGTAGCAAGAGCACGATCAAGTCTTTCCTGAATGGGCCCACAGACCCATGTGAAACGAGGACCAATGAAGCCAAGATCTACAAAACCACAAGTCTCAATACACTTAACAAACGACGCCGCGTGGTTGGGGTTGAAAGGAGCTCCTCCCGACTTCTCACCCGCAATCGTAATACTATTAAAGCCCCCCAGCAGCAGCCAAGGATGACTCTCAGTTGTCGCTCGGAGGCCCAACTCATCCCATAATAGACATCTCCCCGTCGCCTGGGGCTTCGCATAAATAGCCGAGATCAAGCAGAGGGGCGAACCCGAAATGGTTAACTCAAAGTGGAGTGCTTGTTCTGAGCGACCAACCTCAGCCAACGTCACCACCGCCTCATTCCAAAGCACCCAAATACCACCAGAGAAGCCTTGGGCCTCAACTAAGATTCTCCTATCAAAATCCAGCTTCCGGAGAACTCTACCAGCAACCTCACCACTGATGCGGGGCTCCAAAATAATCGTAATCATTGGTTTGAAACGAGAAATGTAGTGCTTAAGAGTCGGAACAAAATTCACATGTCCCGCTCCTCGACAATTCCAAGCAAAAATGATCATCGGAGAGAGAGGAAAGGGGAAGAGCAAGACTAGGATCGATCCGGTGGATCCCCCAAATTAACATCGCCATTCGGCGTCCCAGCCATCAACGGGACTGTCTTACGAGAGACAAACGCCCGAATCGGACGACTCTCCTTGACCCCATCTTTACCAACCTTCGGCTTATTCCTAGTAAGCTCTTTAACTTTCTTCACACTCTTAGTAGCAGCCTTTGGCTTTGGAGAAATCGAAGCAGACTCATTGAACATGGGATTTTGGTAACGACCGGCACTGTGACAAGACCTGTTACCGCCGACTCACCCAACTTTTGTTTGCTCGTCACTTTGGAGCCAGATACTGCTTTCTTCCCGCCTTTACCTCCATTGGTAATGTTGCTTAGGGGCTCCCTGACCACTTGACTAACTGCAGGCATATCAACAGCCGGAATAGTCTCAACCTGACTTAGGATAGTAGCCAAGCGTTCCGCATGAGCAGTAAAATCCAGAGTATCATCTTTCTGTACCTCGGGAGAGGAGTTCACAACAATCTGTTCAATTTGGTCAGGATCTGTGGCGCCCAACGCAGCAAAACGTGACTTAACAACGACCGGGTTCTTGACATTGTTAGAGGTTTTATCTCTCTTCCCCTTGCCTCTCCGTTGGACAGTCATCCATTCGCCCGCAGCTCCCTCTAACCTCATTTCAGGAGGTGGGATGTTATCAGACGCAGCACTATCCGATCCGGCAGCAGGTTTCGGAGCTTCCACACAATCCCCAATCTGGTGACCATAGAGACCACAACCAAAGCAAATACAATCCAAACTCTCATATTCCACATGAAAGGTCTTGTCCTCGATCATATATTTCCCAAGAGAGGTTGCGAGAGGTCCACCTCGACACACACCATTGCATAGCGAGATCTTGCACCTTCAGAGGTAGCAAGATCAAGTCGCACGGTCCTACCGATATAGTTACCAATCCGGGTGACCGCAAGATGATTAAAAAAATGTATCGGTAGTTTCGGCAACCTCACCCACGTTAGGATCTTCTTGATAGGCTCCTCCTCATTAAAGCTAGGGGACCACCTAGCCACCGAGAACACATAATCGAAAATCTTCCAAGGACCCTCAAATGCTGCCCGTTTGTAATCTTCAGGATCCTCAAACCTGACCAGAAAAAAGGAGTTGGCCACATCCAAAACCTGAATACAACCTTTGCGTGCCCAGATAGTTTCCAAACGGCGCTTAATCGTTGGGAAGGCGAAGGACTTCCCGAGAACCTTCACAACCAGCGCTTTCAACCAGGGCTTGTAAAAACTCAAAATCTCTTCTTCAGAAAAGGAAACCCTAGGACACCTTGGGTTATCTGAAACATCCTCCTGCATGGCCGAAACAGGTCTAGGGAAGACGACAGTGTCGTCCCCCATGATCCAGCGACCTGGTCTAGCCCCAGTGACAGAGCTATAGGATCGGGTACCCGCCCCTTTACCTGCACTGTCATCCTTCCCCGGTCCAACAACCATCTCGGGAGCAGAAGCAGACGGACGCACAAGGTCGGAGTCTTGGCTGAGCGGGGAGTGCTGAGATTCTCGATGCCGTTTACGTGGAAGGGCATCAATATCAGGGATGGGGAAGGCCGTAGAGACGTCAGGCATCCCGAATCCTGGCCTCCGGGGATCGGAATCCGGAGGGCGAGGAAGCTCATCCGCCGCCATGATGACGTCAGCAGGGTTTTCGCTGGGGGCTTTTTCCATTAGGGTCACTTTGAATCGAATTTAAATAACACTTGACATGACAAAGTTTAAAATGTATCTACACTAAATTAAACCACTAAAATTATGAAATTTGCACAAGATTTCAATACATTGAACCACAAGAGGAGTTTGTTGGAGGGAGCGATCAAATCCGTATAAATGATAAACATTTTAATTACAGTACTCTTTTCAGTTACTAGAACAACTTTGACTTGAATTACTCGATTTCGTAAAAAAATATATTGTTTAATATTTATGGAGATCAAAATTTAGCATCAAATGCAAATAAATGTTATCACAATGAACAGATCTGTTTTCGTGATATACTATCCAAGATAAATAGAAGATATTATGAGTACAATTCAGTTGAATATGAACCTTAAAATGGAGATGAAGGTGACAATTCAGTTGGGTATTGTCAATTCTATTCAATGAGAGACATGTTACTATATATATGGCTATATAGCATTATTAATAGATAGGTAAGAAGAAGAAGAAGAAGAAGAAGAAGCTATATGGTCCATTTTCTTTTATTTTGACAAGACAACCAATCCGCGGGCTCATCAATACTTGAAACAATGAATCTGGTTCATAACTTGTGTTCAACAAACTGACGAAATTAACATCACCCGTACCTACCATTGCATTGTCTACTAATTACCTTTGATAATAAACCAGTGTCCCTAACTCTACCTCCCAACTCTTCTTCTTCTCCTTTCAAAAAAAAAAAAAAAAAACTCTTCTTCTTCTTCGATTTTGTGAATCTCGAACCCCTATCTATAACCGACCGTTTGATGCGGATGATTTAGCAATGTTTTTAGAGGTTGGCTACCCAAATGGTCACCAAACTTTGGCCAAATAACCCGCCAGTCACGGAACTCAGAAAAATTACCTAGTCATCACCGAACTTAAGCTCATTATCCTAGCAGTCAATGCCCTCAATGAACATCCAAAATTCCGTCCATCTGCCTATGTGGCGATGACAAGTCAATTGCCACGTCATTTAAAGTTGTCGCCTCAAATTCTATCTACCCAAAATTAACCCAAGCACCTGACCCAACTACCCAAACCCAATTAACCAAACCAGATCAGGTATTCTCTTGGTTTAGGGTTGTCTTCAACCCACCTGTGAGCCCTCTCTTGTACCTCCACCATCTCCGACGTTCGCCTTCGTCGACGACCATGAATGGAAGCTGGTCAACGTGGCTTGTCAGCTAGTCCAGACCCTAACCCATTTTGTCTTCAACCCACCAACGCCGATTGAAATCCCTAACCACCCTCTCTCCCTTCAAATTTAGATTCATCAACCTCCGATTCCGATAGATTCAAAATTTTTTCTTCGTCATGTAGGCGGATGGACGGAATTTTGGATGTCTGTTGATGGCAGTGACTTCTAGGATAATGGGCTTAAGTTCGGTGATGGCTAGGTAATTTTTCTGAGTTCAGTGACTGACGGGTTAGTTGGCCAAAGTTTGGTGATCATTTGGGTAACCAACCCGTGTTTTTAGATAACCGCTACAACGGCCGGTGTAGGGGATATAACTCCTACCAATACTGTCTTCCCATAACCCCTACAACGGACACAATTCCTTGTAGTGATTAAATATTACTAGACATATTCGACATAAAAGTTAGTTTAAGAGTATAGATTCGCCTTCTCATTTTTATAGAAGCATCACTTTGTCTCTTCCGTAATCAATGTGAGAATATCCAGCTTTTCTTTCATGCATTAATAATTTGATAGATTATGCATTCATCAACCAAGATAACTGAGTTATCGTCAACCAAAATATGATACCACTATGGAGTATTATTAGATTTCCTTATTCCAAAAACTAGCTCAAACAAAAATAAATATTTTCACACTTAGATAGAATCACTCGATCAACCTCTCCATAACTGAGTAAAAAATCCACCATTTTGATAAACTCATACAATCTAATTACAATCAAGATAACTGATAATATCCTACCTTTGATCCCATCTTAGCCTTTTGGTTAGGATGCTATTCTAATCTCATTGATAAGATACAAATATGGGCAACATATCTCCTCAATTTGGAGCAACCATTTGTACTCATGATATTGTTTTTTTTGTTGATATGTGTTCATGTAGCTTTCTTTTACTATCCACCATTCGTTCTAAAGGTTACCCTTTCCATGGCCACAGATTGTTCATCATGGGTCATTTCTTTTTTTAACATTTGCCTCATAGCATGACTAGCATTGTCCCTACCACAACAAGTTCTTCATTCTTTGATTCTTTCTATTCTACCCCCAATTTTATTCCTCTTACTATGTCAAGAAATGTAGTATTGTTTGGTTGGGTGACCCAATCCAATCCATGTGTAGTGGTCGGATTCAGCCAATTTTTGTTTTGTTTGGATCAGATTGTAAATGGAGCTTTTATTTAAAGATGTCGCAACGGTCGAGGCATGCACTGAACGACGTAGCTGAGGACAAATTCAGAGTTTGGCTGCATCATTGATCAATGCCTTGTTGTTCTCTCATGTTTTCGAGTCTAGGTAGTTCGGAGGAATAGGAACCAGGTTGCGAACTTGCTCACGCAATAGTCTTTTTCCTTAGATGTTTCTCTTACGAGATACTCTCCTCTGGTCGGGATAGACAATATTTTGTATGATGTCTGGCAACCATGAATGAGAATTGGCGTTTTTCCTTCATGAAAAGTTAAATTTTTTCGTCTAAGCATTTGAGTTATCTTTTTTTGACAGGAAATTCGATAGTATATTCATCTACTAAGGGGAGGCAACTTATAACAAGTCAGAAAGATTACAATTGAAGAGCCAGTTATAAGGGAGGTTATCAACGCGCACTGCTTTTGCTACCCAATTCGCTGCCGAATTTAATCTTCTTGGGATGAACGCTAAGGAAATACGGTCATTGGCCAGGAATGGTTTGCATGAGGACACTACAAAAATTTGACCTTTAGCTACTGCAAAATTACAATGGCGTGAAAATGCAGTAGCAAATAGTTAGTATTTGCTACGGCAATCACTATTTCATGTAGTAATTTGCAGTAGCAAATACTATTTGCCACACGCAAATAGTGGTGTGGCAAATAGTATTTGCTACTGCAAATTACTACATGAAATAGTGATTGCCGTAGCAAATACTAATGCCGTTGTAATTTTGTCGTAGCTGAAGGTCAATTTTTTTTGTAGTGGGAGGAGCCAAGTGTAACATTTCCAAGGCCAGGATGATCGGTCATTTCGTAGGGCATCAACAAGGACAAGACAGCCAGACTTAACCTTAGTTCTCACATTAGAGCTAGCCTCTAACCTCAAAGCTACTAAGAGAGCCTTTGCTTCAACCACAATGGAAAACGAACAAGCTAGCTTATTTGCCCTTCCATCGGTCAGCTAACTATGGGCATCTATAATGATGACTCTTCATATCCCGCCGCAGACAGTGTCTGATCGAAAGAACCATCACAAACAATGACTTGATGGTCATGTTCAATAGGCGGTGGTCTAGGTACCGTGCTAGAAGTGGAAGGGGGACACGGATTGTGAGGCTGCTGGTGACTTTGGTTCATGAGGTTCCATTCCTCACCAATCCTTCCTATATGCATAATGGTTGTAACCGGGTTGTGATTGGCGTCCCTGAAAATCTTCTCATTTCGCGCTCTCCAGATGCACCAAAGCATTTGAATTATCGAAATAGTTTCAAATCACCAACTCACATGGACCAAAAACAAAAGAACTTGCTGTTGGGGTTGAGTGGTGTGAATGGAAATGATGGAAGGAAGGTGAAGGGGTAAAACCCAACCGGTTTGATTTGAATGTGAATTAACCAGAACTGATGGTTGAACCAGTTCGGTTCTTTCAATTCAATTCAAACGAAAGGTTGTGTTCTTTCATGAACCATCGTGACTCTTCGTGTCACACCCTTCCATGTCCTATAAATTCAGCCCTCCTCCTTCAATTGAAGAAAATGCTTTGAGAGAAGGTTTTTACAAAAAACTTGGAGATGAGGTTTTTAAACGTAGTTTTTTGCATCGGGTTTTCAAAGAGAAAATTGCATTGTCGAGTCGTGTGGTTCGCACCGTGTTGTTGCGTTCGTTGTTCATTGGGGTTTGAAGTACCGCTACATCAATGAGGTAAATTCGTTCTATCCTGGGAGGAATGATTCCGTAACCTTGGGTACCGTGAGGGGAATAACGTTCCTTAAGGAGAAACCGTGAATTCGGTTGGCTCGGATTTGTACGTTGTCTTTGCATTTGATTTCATGTTTATGATTTCGTTCTAAACCATTGATCTTGTGTTGAAGGTATACACCGGTACTAACAATCTTAAGGAAGGTTTTTATTTTGGGTGTATCATTTTCCTGGATCAGTAATTTCCTGTCGCTGCATGGAAAATACAGAGGGTTGCTGGTGACAATCGAAGTCATGGCTCTGTTGATTATTACTGGTTTTGCATGTTAGATCATTAATAATCAATTTACATACATTGGTTATTATGGTTTCACTTTTCTCCAGACACTTACTTCATATTTTAAATTCCATTTTTTTAATGATTTGGATTTGTGTTGATGAAGGCAGAATATTAACTTCCATGATTTTTGTCCTGGCAGTTAGTGAATTGTTCTCACTTTCTGTTATTCTTTCCCGCGTGTTCTGTTGGGGTAATATATATATATATACTAATACATTAAGGCAGATACCATTTTTTTCAGTTGACACGTCAGCTTTTTGAGGATTTTAGAGCTCCTCCTTCATTCTAGGAATGAGGGTATTTTGGATAAAAATCGGTTCTGACAAACAAAATTTTTTGATTCTTTTCTCACGAACAAGAATCGAACTCTCAACCTCATGGTTAAGAGACAAAGTGAACAACCAACAATGCCACACCTAATGATTGGAGTAGTTTACTATTTAATCAAAGAAAAGTTGCAGTGTTTTCAACGTAACAACAAGAAAGCATCTACTAATACATTAAAGCAGATACCATTTTTTTCAGTTGACACGTCAGCTTTTTGAGGATTTTAGAGCTCCTCCTTCGTTTTAGGAATGAGGGTATTTTGGATAAAAATTGGTTCTGACAAACAAAATTTATTGATTCTTTTCTTACGAACAAGGATCGAACTCTCAACCTCATGATTAAGAGACAAAGTGGACAACCAACAATGCCACACCTAATGATTGGAGTAGTTTACTAATTAATCAAAGAAAAGTTGCAGTGTTTTCAACGTAACAACAAGAAAGCATAAGTATAATGCTTTTGTTTATTATATCCCAACAATTGATAACAAATTTATAATTTTTTACCAACATATGAACTAAATGATTATATATTAAAAAGTAGAAATAAAAAGTAGAAAAAAGTATATATTAAAAAGTAGAAATAAAAAGTAGAAAAATTCAACCACACTTCTAAGTAATCTAAATAAAAATTATTTTCCGGTAAACTATTAACACAAAAAATCGGCCAATGGGCCGTGATAATCTAGTGTATATATATATATATATACTAGATTAGTCGCGGCCTGTTGGCCGACTTCAACATAAGATAAATATTTAAAACATTAAATATTTAGTACGTCTGGACACAGCGCCTTCGAGTTGGCTACGGGGCTTCCTATCCTCTCAAACTCAGTCGAGTGTCTTCGTACCTCCTAAATTTTAAATTCTTTACAAAGTGAACTCATTACTTTAATACGGGTTCGGAGCAGTCCTACTAACGTCAGCGGTGTATTTTTTTGGCAATTTTACCACGTCATTGTTGACATGTAATAGAAAATATAATTTGAAATTTAAAAAACTAAAGATATTTAAAAAAAATTAAAGGTATACCTGCCAAAGAATTAAAAAATAACTGTAGACAGCCCATTGGCCGATTTTTTGTGTTACTATTTTACCAAAAATATTTATTTTATTTTTATTTAGATTACTTAAAAGTGTGGTTGAATTTTTTCTACTTTTTAATATATAATAATTTAATTCATATGTTGGTAAAAAATTATAAATTTGTTATCAATTGTTGAAATATAATAAATAAAAGCATTATAATTATGCTTTCTTGTTGTTACGTTGAAAACACTGCAACTTTTCTTTGATTAAATAGTAAACTACTCCAATCATTAGGTGTGGCATTGTTGGTTGTTCACTTTGTCTCTTAAACATGAGGTTGAGAGTTCGATCCTTGTTTGTGAGAAAAGAATCAAAAAATTTTGTTTGCCAAAATCGATTTTTATCCAAAATACCCTCATTCCTAGAATGAAGGAGAAGCTCTAAAATCCCCAAAACGCTGACGTGTCAACTGAAAAAAAGCGAATATGCTTTAATGTATTAGAAGATATATATATATATATACTAGCATATTTTCGGCCCGTTGGCCGATCTGTGATATTTCCATTGTTTATTTAGTATAATTAGTAAATGAGGAATGGTCTTGTTCAGTAATGATAAATATAAGATTATGTTTAGAAAATTATAAACCAACTAAAATTTTAAATTTAGGGATTAACCTTAATAGATCAAAATAATTAACATGTGACTTAATTGAGAACTTAAATATTTTAAAGTAGAAAATATAAACATAGCTAGATAATTATTTATATAGTACCAAAATACACATAATATTTAAATTGAGTATCGTGATTAATTTTAGAATACTTTGAAAATGAATTAAGTTCAAATTACATACTAAAATAAAATAGAACTCGCTTTACTTATAAAGGTTTGATGAATCAATTCAATGTCAACCCGATCAATACTCTAAATTTGTTAATAGTAAATGACTTGTAACCCGCTTTACATACGGTCTCATGACTCATACTATTACACACTTGTGACCTCACTGGTCATTGCTCTTACTAAGGTACAATCTTATTTCTCCAATTTTCTCTAGCTCAATGGATATATTAATTGACAAATACTTCTATTAAATATTCATATTTTTTTTTAATTTATGCAACTCAAATTTGTTTTTAATTTATACTTCTCTTAAACAATCTTATAAAATGAGTGATGTATTCTAAACTAATACGACTTCAAAAAATTTAACAAAATATTTGATTTACCAACAAAGTAAGTTCAAGACAAACAGAAAATGATTGCAACTCTCTAAACATTTGCAAACAAGTAAAATTGAGACTAAAAAATTCAACACTGTAAAAAATAATTATTTTGGGGAATGAAATCTTAATTGGCCTATTAAAACTTAGAAGAATATGGAAATAAGGATCATGTTATATGAATATCTTTATGTTTGATGAATATGCCCAATTAAATCTGACTCAATCCGATTAATACTATGAATTTGTTAATAGTAAATGATTTGTTACCCTCTTTACTTACGATCACATGACTCATACTATTACACACTTGTAACCTCATTGGCCATTGCTCTTACTAAAGTACAATCTTATTTATCCAATTTTGTCTAGCTTAATATGTATTAATTGACAAATACTTCTCTTAAATATTCATAATTTTTTAAATTTATGCAACTCAATTTTTTTAACTATACTTCTCTTAATAAACTTTCCAAATGAGTGATGTCTTATAAACAAATATGACTTCCAAAAAATCGATTTACCAACAAAAGTAAGTTCAGAAAAAATAAAAAATTATATTGCAGTTTTACCTCGAAATATTTTCAAACAAATAAACTCAAGACTAAAAAAAACAACACTGGCCAATTTTTTCTTTTTAGGAATGAAACATCAATTGACCCATTAAAACATTATCGAAATTATGATTTTGATATATGAATATATTTAGGTTTGATAAATATGCCCAATTTAAACTAACTCAACTCAATCAATACTCTGGATTTGTTAATAGTAATGGACTTGAAACCTAATTTACTCACGATCTCATGACTCGTACTATTACACACATAGGACCTCAATGATGATCATTGCTCTTATTAAGACACAACATTATCTCTCTAATTTTCTCTAGCTCAATGGATATATTAACTAACAAATACTTCTTTTAAATAATGTGCTTTAATTTTGTAAATAATCTATAACTCGTAGTTAGCTTGAATATCTTTCAAGAATTCATTTGAGAAAATAAATTATCTAATATAATAATTTAATTATTCTATAAAATATCATGATTCAATCAATATTCAGTTTATATGTCTCATTCCCACCATTATCATAACGTGTGTAAAATATATTAGTCTTGTATATACATTCATAGAGTGATAAGTAAAGTGTTCGAGTATATGATGTCAGAGATTATATGTGGCAAATAAATAAATTATCTCATTTTAATCTCAAATTAATTAAATATCAACACAAAACTCGAATTAAACAAAAGTATCATCATCTCATAATAAACTATATGAATGAATTATTACCATCTTTTCATTCACTCTACTCTCTATTCAGTTTGTCACTTCCATTCTACAATAAGCAGTTGGTTATCATAAAATAAATGAATGTGAAAAATTATTAAAGGTAAAATATGCTTCAAATTGTGCAATAAAATATCGAGAAGCAATGGCTTCAATGTTTTTATATAAATATAAATTAGCTTTTTTAGCTTAGCTGATAAATTAGCTTGTTTTTATCCTTTAGGTTGTGGGATCGAGTCTTATAGTTGTTGGAAATTCAACATTTTTATAGTAAAAACATTTTATATAGATCCATTTATGATCATTGCAAAGGAGAAAATATATAAACAATTATACTGTTTTTCAAACAAACTTTTCAAATGAGTGAAGTCCACTAAATCGATATGAATTTGAATAATTTAACAACAAAAGTAAGTTCCAGACAAAAGGAACACGAAATTGCAACTCTCTCGAAAAATTTACAAACAAATAAAGTCGAGATTAAAATCAACAACATTGTCCAAAAAAATCATTTTGAGGAATGAAACCTCAACTGGCCCGTTTAAACTTAGAATAAATATGGAAATAAAGATCATGTTATATAAATATATTTAGGTTTAATGCATATGTCAGATTCGAACTAACTGAACTCGATCAATACTTTGAATTTATTAATAGTAAATGACTTGCATAAATGGTCTAGATATTCTAAAAAAAATAATTTATATATCAAAATATCAAGTATTTTTAATTATATATGACAACCAAATTAAAATTATTCTTATGATTTCGAGGCACATGAGCTTACTTAATTCTTAAAATCTTTCTACATGTCTAAAGTTAGAGGAATCAATAAAATATATTTCAACCCATTTCATGAACAAAGTCCACTATAGGTTATGGAGTAATACATATTATTTACTTTAAAAGCCCGATGTATCCTTAAAATTTTAATTAACTTAAAAAATTGGTTTAGGATGATTTTAATGTTTTAATTTTTTATTAATTTAATATGTTGAATGAATCATATATTAGGCCATTGACGATGTGAGAGAACAAATTTATTGAATGTGTTTGGAAAATTTTAGTGTATAGTAGATTGTAAAATTATCAAAGTGCGAATAATAGCTAAATTTTTTTAGCATCATTTTGTATGTTATTTTAATTAGATTTATAATAATTTATGATTTATTTAATTGTGTATAAGAATTTAATATTTTGAATGAATTATGTATTTGATCCATTAACATTTTCAATGAACTATATGACTGAATGTGCTTGGAAAATTTTAATGAATTCTAGATTTTAAGTTAATCAAAGTGTTGATGAGAGCTGAACAATATTTAGACTTTATTGCTTCATATTGTGTCACTTGAACCATATATTAGATCAAATCAAGATGTCTTTATATATATTAATATTGGTGTCGTTGGATTCGAAAAATTAAAACGAACAACATTGTGAAGGAATTAATATGTATGGAATAGCACATAAAATGTTATGAAAATAAAACTAATTAAAAGGGAAAAGAAATAGGGATGAGAGAGTTTGAACAATTAAATAAAAAATACATTTGTGAAATAGTATTTAATTATTGATTTATGCGTGAGAATTGGGAAGAAAGAGAGTGTGAGGAGAGAGAAATCTAAAGTTAAGGAGAGGAGAGCAAAGACTGATGTGGCAATGCATTTTTATCCAAAATGCTTATATAGTACAAGTCAGAAAGATTACAATTGAAGAGCCAGTTATAAGGGAGGTTATCAACGCGCACTGCTTTTGCTACCCAATTCGCTGTCGAATTTAATCTTCTTGGGATGAACGCTAAGGAAATACGGTCATTGGCCAGGAATGGTTTGCATGAGGACACTACAAAAAATTTGACCTTTAGCTACTGCAAAATTACAATGGCGTGAAAATGCAGTAACAAATAGTTAGTATTTGCTACGGCAATCACTATTTCATGTAGTAATTTGCAGTAGCAAATACTATTTGCCACACGCAAATAGTGGTGTGGCAAATAGTATTTTCTACTGCAAATTACTACATGAAATAGTGATTGCCGTAGCAAATACTAATGCCGTTGTAATTTTGCCGTAGTTGAAGGTCAATTTTTTTTGTAGTGGGAGGAGCCAAGTGTAACATTTCCAAGGCCAGGATGATCGGTCATTTCGTAGGGCATCAACAAGGGCAAGACAGCCAGACTTAACCTTAGTTCTCACATTAGAGCTAGCCTCTAACCTCAAAGCTACTAAGAGAGCCTTTGCTTCAACCACAATGGAAAACGAACAAGCTAGCTTATTTGCCCTTCCATCGGTCAGCTAACTATGGGCATCTATAATGATGACTCTTCATATCCCGCCGCAGACAGTGTCTGATCGAAAGAACCATCACAAACAATGACTTGATGGTCATGTTCAATAGGCGGTGGTCTAGGTACCGTGCTAGAAGTGGAAGGGGGACACGGATTGTGAGGCTGCTGGTGACTTTGGTTCATGAGGTTCCATTCCTCACCAATCCTTCCTATATGCATAATGGTTGTAACTGGGTTGTGATTGACGTCCCTGAAAATCTTCTCATTTCGCGCTCTCCAGATGCACCAAAGCATTTGAATTATCGAAATAGTTTCAAATCACCAACTCACATGGACCAAAAACAAAAGAACTTGATGTTGGGGTTGAGTGGTGTGAATGGAAATGATGGAAGGAAGGTGAAGGGGTAAAACCCAACCGGTTTGATTTGAATGTGAATTAACCAGAACCGATGGTTGAACCAGTTCGGTTCTTTCAATTCAATTCAAACGAAAGGTTGTGTTCTTTCATGAACCATCGTGACTCTTCGTGTCACACCCTTCCATGTCCTATAAATTCAGCCCTCCTCCTTCAATTGAAGAAAATGCTTTGAGAGAAGGTTTTTACAAAAAACTTGGAGATGAGGTTTTTAAACGTAGTTTTTTGCATCGGGTTTTCAAAGAGAAAATTGCATTGTCGAGTCGTGTGGTTCGCACCGTGTTGTTGCGTTCGTTGTTCACTGTTTACACGCCACAATACTAACAACACACTATTTATACCGTGTGCATCGTCCCATTTAGCACATCTGCACCTTTTGTGAATTAGTAATCAACTCAAATCCCTCAAGACGATCAGGTAAACAACTCCATCTCTTCACCCCATCGCTGTTTTCGAATATTCATCTCTAACATTGTGATTGTAATCATCTATCTCTTTGTATGTGTTTGCACATTATTTACTGTTTCTTGGTATTATTAGGAAAATACTACGTTGTGGATTCTGGTTTTGCAAACGCACTGATGCGCAAATTAATGCACACTAGTTTTACTCAATGGATTTCTCCAAAGAGATCGTTTTTCCCTAGGGTCTTCCTTTCTCTATTACTCAGAAATGTGAAGTAAAGCTAATCGAGGTTTCGTTTTGGGTTTAAATTGGTTTAAGAATGAACTAAGTAAACTAAGAATGCAAATTGAACAAGCAAACAAGTGAAGCAGATTGGAGATTTGAATATAGACTAAGGCGTTTGTCCAGACTCGAATCCGCTCTAGCTCGATTAAGACGGATGATGCAATGCAAATTCAGTTTATCAGACTTGATGACTCGACACTTCCTTGGGTAATCTCTACTCCATGGTCAGGACGCAGAGAAACTATCCTATCAAACCTACAAGTTCCTATGGTCAAGATAACTCGCAAATCCTCAAGAACGCACGAAGAACAGTGAAATGCCAGACAGATATGTAAAGAGATTAGTTTCACCGGCCCTATGGTCAAGACACCGGCAACCCTAACGACCTCCTAAACTCTAGAATGATTTACGTCCATGGTCAGAACCGCAAATCAAAGATGAAGCAAAAATCCTACGATATGGTCAATCAACGGATTCTTAGAGCTTCAAATTAGGGTTTAAGAGAAAACTCATCACATGTCTGAATAAACTTCAATTAACATTAACGGGTTAGAAACCCGACATCATCCATACAAAATCTCACTAGAGTTTCATCTAATCTGAACAAACTAAGGAGTTTAGCTCGACATCGCTACAGAAGAAATCGCAGAAACAAAGAAGAAGAAAACTGGAGAAGAAGACATCTTACTCCGAGTAAACCTAATCCTGTCGAATCCTAGAAACTCCTGAGCTACTCCTCGCTTCTCCTCGCTTAATCGTCACTTCAAAGCTTCAAAATCCTCCTCCGAGAGTGTCTGGTTCGTCGAAATCAGAATGAAGTCTGAAAGTGAAGTCTGAATAAAACGTAATTTGTCTCTCCTCTCAAAATAGACCAAAATCTGCAGGTGTTTAAAAGTGCGCCCAAAAAATGCACTTGGGCCGCACTTTTGAACCGCACTTTTATACATGATTTCAGCTTTGAATTTCTTCATTCCAACGCGTCCCAAAGTGCTCCGATGCGATCCGAAGTGCCCCCAAAGCGACCCAAACTGTGCAACTCGTCTTAACTCTCTTTGACACTTTAGCTCTCTGTAACTCACATGAAAGTACTACAAAACGACATCAAATAGACCCGAAACGGGTCAAGGGAACTAAAACATAGTGTTTGACACAAAAATGAGAATCTACCTCGAATTATGCATAGAAGTGTGTAAAATGGATGAAATATCGCTTAGGAATGGAGAGATGAACGCGGTAAATCTAATGTCATCAAATCACCCCACACTTAAACTTTTGTTTGTCCTCAAACAAGAACTCTAACATAACAATGCACCAACCTGAATGAGCAAACCGAAAACCTCTTGGTTCCTAGAATGATGTATATGGTGCTTCTATCAAACAAGAGGATTACCCGACTGACCACACAATTAAAACCAAACCTTTGCCGGAGTAAAAGAGGAACATGACTTTATCGAGCTAGTGAACAACCTGACTTGGTAAAGGCAAGACAATACTTACTTTCGCTACACTTACTCTAGACTGCAACCCGACTCTTGCTAGATAAGGGAACAAGAATTAAAAACTAAAAGCAAAATTTGTTTTTTTTTTCTTCTTTTTTTTTTCTTTTCAAGTGGCCGGTACAGTTGAGAATCACATCAGGTATGGAGCAGCCGAAAACCTTTGGAATTCCGCGTTATCCTAAACCCTGACCACGATTGGGAGTAGGTTGAGAAGAAGAATGCCACATTGAAACTTCCCTTTGGGACTAAGCAATGGGCGGGCACGTATGCCAGCTCGTGAATCGACTCCAACTTCAATACCAAACCACACATTTTGATCAGATTTCTCTGATTACGTTTATTGACATTAATTTAAAGCACATATTTAAACCCTTATCTAGACTCGATCATGGTATTAGAACTAGCGAATTCGAGCAAAAGATTAGACCAAGTCTTGCACAACACCAAGTCACATGTTCACTAATCCAATAAGGATGGGTTCCTAGACTACTACAAACAAGAAGAACGGGAGATGGTCAAAATACGAGTTCTCACACACACGTTTGGTCAAGAAAAAACACCACATCAATCTCACCATATGGAAGAAGGCAAGCAATTCAGGAAGATATTAAGCAATGCGAAGAGATACTTGCAAAAGAGAATGGGAAGCAGTGAAAGAGTGACAAAACAAAGCACAATCACCACTCATCTAATGACAAAACTCGGTACATATCATGCAAATCACCCACCCCACACTTAAACAGGACAGTGTCCGCACTGGACCAAAATGGGAGAAAAGTGATACGGAATACCTGGAAGTGGAAGTGGCCTGAGAGAAGGGCAACAGAGACAACCTACAAAATACTCACACACAAAACCAAAAGAAAGGATAAAAAGGAACACCGAACAAGTATCCGAGATCCACACATAAAAAATGTGGTTGTACATCTAAGGCAGGCCCTCAGAAGACACCGAAAAGAAAGAAAGAAAAAGACTCCAAGGGTGAGATACATGTTACCTCAATGTCTGTCGTCAGACGGTGGCAATGGTAGTTATTCGTCCCTGCGCGTCTATACAAAATAGAACAAGGCGCCAACAAATAATAGAATAGATCAAAAGAGTGCCTAGTTCATAATTATGATCTATCAAACCAAAAGTTCACAAATGACACAACCTTTGATTCTAATCACCAAGTTCAAGAGGACATAACAATGGAATCAATTCTAGATATCAAATCAAGATAAGGTAGCAGGAATGTGATAATAAACCCCACACTTAGAGCATTAAGCAAACTAAGCACCAAAGTTTAACCAACAAACCACTTTAAGCCACAAATTCACATCAAACAATATCCAAACTAATCCAAATTGCAAACATAGCACCACAATATCATCAATTTCATCAAAGATTAATCAATTGAACAAACCCCCAAAATTCAAATTCTAGGGTTCAAAGCTCAAAATTCTCAAATTTGTAAATCTCAATGAAACTTGACATGGAGTAGTGCAAAAGAACCGTGAGAAGATTTAGAACACATCACCTGTTGGTCATTGTTGCAAAAGCTCGACGAAAATCGACGAAACACCCAAATTACTCAAAACAAGACTTTTGCTCGAACTTGAGTTGCAGGGGGCCAAACCAGCCGAAACTTGGTTCGGCCGGTTCGGAAAAAAGGAGGGCGGCGGAGTCGGGTCGGGTCGGCGGCGAGCTGGCCGGCCGGCAAGAAATAAGCAGCACGGGAAAGAGAGAATGGAAGCTGCTGCTTTATTTGAAGACACGTTATTTGCTTTCTTTCCCTTTGTTATTTTTTTAAAAGGAAAGAGTAAATCTAATGTCATCACGCACCTGGGTTTCTAGCACCATTTTCGAGGGTATACTTCTCATTTTCAGGAGATTAGACGCCGAGGTGGACCAAATGGTCGTGAAGAACTCTTCAACTACAAGCATTATAGTCTTCGCGATGTAATTGAAAGATGTTTTCGTGTTTTGAAGAGAATATGGACGATCTTGAAAATGATGTGCAGTTATAGCTTCAGCAAACAAACAGACTTTGTTCTAGCATGTTGTGCGTTTCACAATTTTATTCGGATGCATGCACAAGGGGACTCCTATTTGCTCGTATAGAATTTGGTACGTCTTTATCACAGGTGCGAGAAATGGCTTCCAAGCGTGACAGGATTGCAAATCAGATGTGGAGTGATGAATGTGCTAGTAACTAGTTGAGTTTAGGCGAGTGTTGTATGTGATTCGCTTGAATTCTAGAAATATGCATAATTTGTAAATTTTTTTTGGATGAATAGTATATCTTTCATTCCAAAAAAGTAGAAGGCAAAAGCCTCTAGTTTTGTACAACCAAACAAAACTACAAAGAAGGAAAACAAGTGATTGAATTACATCACTAACTGAAAACCAGAAGAGGAAACTGCTGAAGAAAAAATAGAGTCTCCTAAAGCCTGATAAGCAAGGTCCTTTATAATAGACTTAGCTAAATCATCAACACCAATCGGGGGGCGACCATGAACTTGAGCACAACGTTCTTTCCATAAACCCGCAACTACCGCTGTCCAAACCGCCCTGTAAACGAAGCCTCTGGGAGAATTTGGCTTGGCGATCGAATAGAATAAAGATAACATAGAAACTCCATCACCTGAGACTGCACTGGTAAAGCGACCAAGGAGTGCAGATACCAAAGCAAGAGAGTAAGAACACTCAAAAAAGAGGTGATTGTGACTTTCCTACATACCACTACTACACAGAGCACAAGAAGGATCAGCAGGGACACTACAAAAAAAAATGCGTTTTAGCGTCGGTCGTATGCGCGTAATGGCGTCGGTCACCGACCGACGCTAATTTGAATAGCGTCAGTCGACAAAACCGACGCTGAAAGTGGTGACGCTAGTTTTTAGCGTCGGTTTTTGGTCGACCGACGCTATTCAAATTAGCGACCGACGCTAACTTCACCGGGAAATCACAAAAAAAAAGCAGCTACATCTGCAGCCGCTTCTTCTTCTTCTTCTTCTCATCCGTCGCTTCCTCCCACCGCCACCGCTGGAGAAGACCACCGCCACTTCCTCCCACCGCCACCGCTGGAGAAGACCACCGCCACTTCCTCCCACCGCCGCCGCTGGAGAAGACCACCGCCACTTCCTCCCACCGCCGCCGCTGGAGAAGACTCCCTCCCACCGCCACTTCCTCCCACCACCGCCGCTGGAGAAGACTCCCTCCCACCGCCGCCGCTGGAGACCGCCATTTCCTCCCACCGCCGCCGCTGGATACCGCCTCTGCCTCTCACCGACGCCGCTGGAGACCTCATCTGGAAGAAGAAATCAATGAGAGGAGAGGAGAGGAGAGGAAAAGAGAAAAAGAAGAGAGAAGAGAGGAGGCGGCTGGAATGGAACAGATAGAGAAGATAAGGGAAAAAAGAAAGAGAAGAGAGAAGAAAGGAGGAGGCGGCTCATTAGGGTTAGTATTTAGCGTCGGTCGACCGGTCGACCGACGTTAAAACGCGAGATTCTATTTAGCGTCGGTCGACCGGTCGACCGACGCTATCCTCTTTCGTTTCAACCGACGCCAAAACGCTCTTTTTCTGTAGTGGGATCCCCCACCTGATAAGCCTGTCTGAAGTTGAAAGCCGCCCCAATACTGCTAACCAAGCAAGAAAGCTGTTTCGAGGACGACTTCCAATCCCCCAAATAAGCCGATGCCAAGGAACACAAGAACGTGAAACTCGAATAGAGTCCCAGATAACTGAAACTTTCATATTCAAATAAGAAACACCATCCCACTTTGTCATTCCATTATCAAGGGAAAAATGAGTAAGGAAGGAAACCCGATGCTTAAGAATCCTTCGCCAAACCCACGACCCGGAACCGGAAGGCAAAATCCCGAGGTCTCTCCCCTTGATTTTGTAGTGTCGAAGCCAAGCGACCCTGGCAAAGACATCCCAAAGCAGACGAAGATCAAGGCTTGGTTCCATATTTTCATATCTCGCAAACCTAGACCACCTTCTCTTTTAGGATAGGTAACTTCCGACCAAGCCACTTTTGCTTTCCTAACTGTCATCCCCACCCCACAAATAAGAAGCACATAATTGTTGTATTCTCTTAATTATTCTCAACGGGAGAGGAAAAACACTCATCCAGAACTGAGATAAACTGAGAAGGACAGAATTGACCAACTGAAGACGCCCCGCAAAACTCAGAGATTTGGCATTCCACCCTCTAATACGGGTAGTAATCTTATTAATCAAGACAGCACAATCCAAAGCAGTAAGCTTACTAGAGATGAGCGGGAGACCCAAATACCTAACAGGGAGGGTACCTAGCCTGAAACCCGAGAAAGAGCACATATGCCCCAAGGTGGAAGCCGGGACCCCGCACTAAACAAATCACATTTCTCCGGATTTACTCGTAGGCCGGACCAAAAAGCAATTATTATAAAGTAATGAACACAATTATTATTAGGGAATTATTTAATTTCATAATTTACGTAAGCCCAAGTAAACATAATTTCAATTATGAATTATAATTATCTAAATTAAATAATTCACCTAATTATATAATTTAAGATAATTTATAGTGAACGGGTCTTATTCTCACGATAAAATAGTAATCTAACATAACTAGTTAGTAATTAAATAAAAGGTTTACGGTGATGGGCTACTCAATGAGCATTGGGCCTCTTGGGCTTGAGATTGTGGGTATAATTTAGGAGAGATTATGGGTATCATTGTGGGCTCACGATCGAAAGGTATACATGACAAGCCCAATATGATAATACAGTAGATGATAATAATCAAAGTGAAAAAAGTGTTACAAGAGGAGTAGATTTTGGATCTTGTCCAACATGAAATAGTTGTGCACATATACAAGATAAGCTTACTAATATACAAAATATATGTATACAAGTACAAAAAGTGTATATACAGAAACGTGTACACGTCATTGGTAAAAAATTCTATAAAAATAAGCCTTGGCGACGGTGATCCGATGGCTGGATTTTTTTTTTTTTTGAAATCGAAACTCTAGTAACCAAAAAAGTATAAAAAATGATCGTCTAATAAAAAGTCCCCGACGGCTTTCCATGGAACTCATGACTAAGAATTGGTGATAGCAAGTGAGTCATCAAATTAGAATTATCTTTAAGTTAGTGATTAGGGTGGTTAAAACTTTGTAGTCGTCGTTAATTATGCAATCACCTTTTAGAAAAAGTTGATATTATGTGTATTATATGTCTCATATGGCTCTTTTGCAACTCCACTTTAATAGTTTAATTAAAATGAATGTCGAATTTGGGAATAATTCATATGATGAGAGTTGACCCTTTCCAAAAGCATATATCAATGGAGGAAAAAATAAGAGATTATTCGTGGGGTTCTATCTCTCTTTGATTACCAATGCATGATGGCAAGTCTTTGCTTCAATGACAAGCTTCCATTGATGTTTTAGCCAAAAATTAACCTAAAGAAAAGATTAGAGAAGGTGGGAAATATGTAAAGGTAAACTCTTTACTTTTACTTTTACTTTTAAACTCTTTACCGGGTGTCTCTCCAAGTTCTAAGCGGCCTACTCCTCAATTCATAACCAAATTATAAATTCGAAAACCATTCATAAATTATAGTCTAACTATTAATTAGAGGGTAAATTCTAACTATGATTGAGATTCTTATGTAGTAGTGATTTGGACCACTTTCCATATAGTCCATTACTAAACGTGAACCATTATTTCTGGGATCTACTATTGTGAGGATCCCATTAAGAGTCCTTATATGAGGACACTCTTTGCGGCCGTTGAATGATGATCCTAATCAAACTGCGGGGAACCAGGTATGGGCATAAGGGGAAAATAGGGTAATTAATTAAAAGTGGAACCAAAACGGGAATTTAAAAAAGCAGTACCAATTAAGCAATTTACCCTAATACACATTTCATGTTAACCATTGGATCTATATTCAATAAATTAATGGTGTAGATTGGTGTCCTTATATAAGGACACTTAGGGAGTCCTCATATTAGTAATTACCATTATTTTGATATTTTCTCCAATCGTCCGTGTTGTAGAAACATCATTGTGAATGCTAACACTTAAAAGCCCCAAAATCAGGGAGAATAATTCTTACTAAAAAAAAAAAAGAAATAAGGGAAGGAACCCTACAATTTCATGACAGTCACGTTGCTGAATAGTCATACACATTGATGGTTACATAGAACATAAAAAAGGAAACAAAAGAACCCCAAACAATCATTCCCCCACCAAAGATCAATAAACATATTAAATGTGTAAATGTGTATGCAAGTGTGTATACTTCCTATAAAATTGATCGGTTAGGCTTGCTGATTTGCCCGAGTTACGAAGGTAAGATCGTAGTCGTTGAAATCTCGATGATCGAGATCTGTCACCACTTTAAAGCCGACATGTGACACTAGATCTCTAATCTCGAGGAACTATAAAAAAGAGGGATGCCCCAGGCCCCATCTCCATACGGTTAGACATCAAATTACCTACACTATAACCAGTGGCGTAACCGGGATTGGTATACGTGGAAGCTGAATTGTAAATTAAAAGGTGTCACCGGCAAACAAAATTCTTCATATTTAAATAATAGTAAAAAATAATTCATGGATCTAATACTAAGTAAAAATACACAATAAATTTTTTAATTATAGGTTGCTTGAGTATTAAAACAAAATTATATGTGTCACTGGCAATTTTTTCATTAAATTTGGATAATTTATAATCAAATATTGTAATTACTACACACTATAAGTTGATTATGAGTAACTTACGTAAAATTTAAGACAACATTTCACCGAAACAACGTAGCGAGGAAGCCGAACTTCAAATACCTCGACACCAAACTATGAAAATACAAAATTTTATATTCGATACCAGGGGAGGGGGGTAGTGGCTCCCTCAGCTCCCCCTAGTACCGCCCCTGACCATAACCCTACCTTTTTTTTGGTTAACCCTACCCAATATCGGCTCACCTGCGGTATTCCTCAATAGCATCTAAAGTAATATCCTTCCAAGCCCCTGGATCCTCAAATAACTTGTATGCAGGTGCATCAGGTAAATAAGTTGAACCTGTCACCACGGGTGGTCCTGATAGTTGCCAAATTTAACACAAAGTAAGTACCATAAAATATGGGACATGGAAAAGAAATCACTGATCTAAAAAACATCAACATAAAACATGCATCATGATCATTGGAAGTCGATAGATTGACGACGTGCACTGAACATGCCTCCGTAGTAGCTAAAGAAGTGGAATATGATGAGTACATCGCATTAAAAATTGATAAACACGACACTTAAACTTTGGAAAATAAATTTTCAAACCTGAAGCATGAACACCGGTAGGAGTTTCACCGATATTGTGGTTAGGGACCGACCCTGTCAATGAATCTGGTACCAAACATGGAAAATGGGAACACAAGCCAAGTCAGTACTAGAAAATGTAAAAAAGGTACATAATGTACCTAGTGAAATAATAGGTACCTAAAGAACCTGAAGCAAGAATGTCCAATAATGATGGATCGGTAATCGGCAACGGGCCGGACTCCGATGATATCTTCTCATCTCTGATCGTTTTAGTTGTTGTAGCATTATGAGAAGTAGGGGTGGCAGTCCCAACCTGAAACCCAAAAACCTACCCGTAATCGACCCGGTCAACGCGGTTTTATAACCAGACTGACCAAATAACGGGCCGGAGTCGGGCGGTTAAAAAAAACCGGCCAAATATTAGGGCGGTTATTGGTCCGCCAGATAACCGGGCCGCCCGGCCGAATGCCACCCCTATATGGATGACTTGACGAGAGTTGGGATCATCACATCGTTATGTTTTAAATTTATTTTCTTCGAACTCTTAGTATTCGCAATTTCGGATGTTAATTAGTTATTATTAAACAGAAGTATTTTTGTTATTATTTTGGGATTTCAGATTTTTAGTTTTCGGATTTAATTATTTGGTTAGTTGTTTAGTATTTCAGAATTAATTTTTATTAATTGTGTCACTTAATAAGTTAGTACGAAGTACGAACTAAATTATGAAATTAACATATCCCAAATTAAGTGCTATAACTGAAATAAGAAATTATTTGGGCTACTAAAACCCATAATTATGCAGCCCAATTGGGTTTGGAAGCAGTTGGGCTGCATTTGGATTCGAATTTGGGCGGCAAATGTTGGGCTTCAAGCTAGGCCGGGTATAACCGGTGGTGCCCGCCCGCCCGTCGGCCACGGTCACGGTAAGGAAAACAGAACCGACTAGTCCGGGACGGGCGGTTAAAAAAAACCGGCCAAATATTAGGGCGGTTATTGGTCCGCCAGATAACCGGGCCGACCCGGCCGAATGCCACCCCTAATGAGAAGATTAAATGACTGGTCACCATAATCGAAACGAAACACATGGGGTTGGTTACTTAAATGATCACTAAACTTTGACCAAATAACCCGGTGGTCACTGTTCTTCAAAAAATTTCTTAGCACTCACACAACTTTGACCGATTATCCTATCAGTCACTACTGTCTACGGACATCCAATTTTCCATCCATTTGCATACGTGGCGGTGCCATCAAGGCAGCCACATCATCTAAACAAACCCAAAACCCAAACCTAAACACTCACCCTAATTACCAAACCAAACCAAATCCAAACCAAATCTAAACCAAATCAAACCCCCTCTTTCCTCTACCACCGTCGGAATGTCGTCGCCGCCTCACCGCCGCCGACCCGCAGCCTCGCCGCCGACCCACCGCCGCCGACCCGCAGCTGCGCCGCCTCGCCGCCGCCCCGCCGCCTCACCGCCGCCCTGCCGCCTTACCGAAATCAAAATGCTAGAGAAAAGAAGAGGATTGGATGATGCTCTGTTTCAATGGTTGAAGAACAGAGTTCCGTCCAGCATACTGCAGATTAGGAAATCGTCGATTAACAACAACCCAAATCCCATAATCAAATACCCAACACGAAAATTTTTGAAAGGAAGAAGAAAGGGGAAATCAGGAAATGCAGTATGCACTGAAAGACTCAGTCAAAATCTAGCATTCTACAACCACCTCTCCCGAAGAGAAAAATCGAAGCCCAGATGAGGAAATCGTCGATTAACAACAACCCAAAACTTGGAATCGAAAACCCAACACGAAATCGTTGAGAAATGGGTAGAGAACAGAGAGAGAGAGAGAAAATGAGGATTAATCCATCCGAGTTTGTTCGGAATGAGCTGAAAGACTGAAGACTTCTTGCCTCGCTCTGAGAACCCCCGACTTCTTGCCTTGCCTCGCTACCAAACCCGATCTAGTTGGCCGCCGTCGCCGATTTCTCCATCCTTGCCGCCTTCGGCTTTCTTCCTCCTCAGCAGAGTATTCGAACCTGGATCTGTACTCTGGCTTTAGATCTGCGGCAGAAATGAGGAAGAGATGGGTCCTTCATCGGTGGCAGACATGGGTCCTTCATCGGCGGCGGCGGCATGGCGGCGGCGGAAGGATCTAACTTTGCTGGGAGGAGGGAGGTTGAGTTGGGATTGGAGGCTTGAGTTTGGGTTGGTTTAGGGTTGGGTATTGGGTTGGTTAGGGTTGGTTACTTCGGTTGGGTGATTGGGCACATTTGGTTTGAAAATATGTGACATGGCAGACTTGTCTTATGTGGCAGTCCATGTGGTGAGTCCACATAGGCAAACTAACGGAATCATGGATGTCCGTAGCTAACAGTGACCTCTAGGATAATTGGTCAAAGTTGTGTGAGTGCTAAGAAATTTTTTGAAGAACAGTGACCACCGGGTTATTTGGTCAAAGTTTAGTGATCATTTAAGTAACCAACACATGGCTATTGAAGTTCGATTTGTATAAAAACATGATAAACAAATGGCGGATTTGTGTAAACAAAGTCTGATTATCAAATGAGTGGCCGCCGTCAATTATCAAAGAAGTTGCCGCCACCGATTATCACAGGAGCCGTCGTCGCCGATTATCAAAGAAGTCGCCATCGCTGATGGTCCAGAAACAGCCGCCGATATGTAAGAAAAACGCCGATTATGATAATGGCCCAGCCGATCCACCATTACAGAAAACCCGCCAGCCGATTTTCCTTTCTTTATTCGGCCGCTGCCGATTGTTCGCATAAGGAAATTCTGTCAGGAACTGACTCCTACAATTATGCTAGGATTAGTAATTAATGATTAAACTATGCAAATTTATATTAGTAAGTAAAATTATAAAATGCCCACGAACTATCAGCCATTAGATTAGATTAAAATAATGTAAGGTGAAAATTAGTATTCTCATGGTAAGAACAAATTTGGTGTTCTCATACAAGAGTTTCTAATCAATATCCTAACTCATGTTCTTCTTCTATTACATCTTACAATGTACACACTAGAGATATATCGAGACATGTCATTCTCATTGGCGAACCAACAAAAGATGCGAATTTTTGCCTATAAACTTATCCGATTCTTCAAATCAAACCATTTATTACTCCATCATTAAACTCATACCATTATTACAGCAAAATCATGTATACAAAAAATTTACCGACCTACATAAGATCCTAGGATCGAATATTTCTTAGTAAAGAAAAATTACAGAATGCGACATTACTGTTTATATACTTTTCCTCCATCAATGATAATCTGGCAACTTTGTTCAATCATGGCAACTTTTTGTTCCCCCACCACTATACTATACTACCATATGTTCTTCTTCCTCTTCTTCTTATTATAACTGTCGGCACCCAAATTACCCAGAAATCAACCCAACTTATAACTTCAATGGGAGCAAAGACAGCCGCAACAGGGGGTTTCTGCCTCAACCGGATCCGCCCACATGTCAGAGTCCGTTCGCCGCAGCAACAGAGCATTCACGCGGCGGAGAAACGTGAACGGAAAGTTGATGATCAAAAGGCGACGGCGACGGCGCCGGTGGCGGCCGGAGGAGGAAGGAAGGTAATGATAGTGGTGGATTCGAGGGCGGAGGCTAAGGTTGCTCTGCAGTGGGCGCTTTCTCACTCTGTTCATGCCCATGACTCTCTGTTTCTTCTCCATGTTTCCAAGCCATCTACCAACCGCCAAGGTTGTCCTTTTATGCGGATTATGCAATTATGATCTGTAATTTAATGATTGCCGATTTCTAATTTGGATTTCCTGAACAGGGTTGGTGACGAAAGGAAGAGCTTCAAGAGTTTATGAACTGGTGAACTCTCTCAAGAAAATGTGCCAGATTAAGAGGCCAGAGGTGGGTTTCATTGGCTCATCAATATTAGCTCCTGTCCAGAATCGTTACATCTCAATAACTCGAGTTGTTGGGAGACGGTTCTAAATGAATTTTATAGTGTTTACTAACACAACTCCTCAAACGAAAACCACGAAAGAAGATTGAAGTTTACAAAGATCCACAGTGTTATACAAGATAAATTGTTATATTGGGAACTATCGAGATTCGATACCAAAACTTTTCGGTCATCAAAACTTTGATACCATGTCTCGAGTTCTTAGCGTATACTATAAGATCCATTCAGAACCCTCTCCCAACCCGAATTTCAGGCTGTTTTCGGTTCAGCAAACAGAGCCGTGCATTGTGTGGCACGTCTGGCTCTTAGATATTTCTCAAGGGTGTTGCCGGTAGTCCTCACTCTCTGGGTAAATTGTAGCTGATTTACTGCTTACTGTCTCGATTCTCCTCACGGAGTTAAAAAAAAAACTATAAGTTACCAATCCAACAGTTTAGTTAACTGAATTACTGAAATGAAGCTGTGGAATGGAATCTGTATGAACTTTGGTTGGGTGTTTTCTTCTACAGGTGGAGATAGAGGCATTAATGGTGGAAGGGAAGGAGAAAGGACCAGCAATAGTTGAAGAAGCAAAGAAGCAAGGAGTATCCCTCTTGGTTCTTGGCCAGAGGAAGAGGTCATCGATGACGTGGCGGCTGATCATGATGTGGGCCAATGCGGCGGCCGGCGGTGGGGTGGTGGAGTATTGTATCCAGAATGCAGAGTGCATGGCGATCGCCGTCCGGCGGAAGAGCAAGAAGCACGGCGGGTACTTGATCACCACTAAACGCCATAAGGATTTTTGGCTCTTAGCCTAGACATAATGATACATAATTAATCAATTAATTTGAACTTTTTATTGTGAGAAAGGTGAAAAAAAACAAAGACCATGAGATGAAGTGTAATTTAATTTTTTTTTATGAAAATGTGTAATTTAATTCCTCCCCTCTCTTCTACTTTGTTTGTTTTCTTTTGTAAATAATTTTCATTAGTCTATGAGTTATGAATTATGAATTGGGTTAATACACCTTTTTGCCTCTCAACTATGCAAAGTTAACAAACATACCCTTTTACTATTTTCTAACCGATTTAACACCCTCTACTTTGAAAAGTTTAACAAATATGCCCCTCCATTTATCTTTTCATCTATTTTTCGTCTAATGAGTTGATTATACGTGCTACGTCATATTATTTGTCCACAACATCGCTAATTGGGATGTCCACAAGGTGAAAATATTTAAATTTAAAAGAAAAGATAAAGGAAAAGCACATTATAATCACTATTATGTACGGAGACGTTTGTGATATTCTTTTTTATTTTTCTTTCTAATTTAAATAATTTTCGATTGTGAACATTCCAAAAAGTGATAAGGTGTACAAATAATATGGCGTGGCACCTACAATCAACACATCGGATGGAAAATAAATGAAAAATTAAACAGAGGGGCATATTTGTTAAAGTTTTCAAAGTAGAGGGTGTTAAATCAGTTAGAAAATAGTAAAGGGGTATGTTTGTTAACTTTGCATAGTAGAGGGGTAAAAAGGTGTATTAACCCTTATGAATTTATGATGATGTCTTTGTGTTATTTTGGCATGTTGGTATTTCGAGTCGAATTCGTAATAGTTGGAGATTTGGATCAGATTGTATACGATATAAAATGTAATGAGTCGTAGATAATTAAGAATCATGTTATTTTACTTATTAATATAATATCATGTATATATTTTTCGAAGTTTTAAATCCAAAATTAAGTTGATCAACAATAGTAGCCTGATATAGCTCTTGGTAGAGGTGGGAAACACGACCAGCATTGACCGACTTCGGGGCCTCCCGAATCCTGTTTTACCAAAACTGGCTTGGTTCGAGATTGCTACCGGGTAACTTGAAGCCCAGTCAATGTGAGCCTGGGCCGATCCGGGTAGCCCAATATTTTACTCGAATGTTGCTGATTTTTGTATTCTGAAGTGGAACTTCAATTTTTTCAGCCAAGTATGGAAATATTTGATCAACAAGCCCCTGCAAGAGAGACTCACCCCATTGGAAGGGCATTCTGAAAGCTTTCAATAGATTGAAAAATTGGTTTGGTTGGCGGGTCGGTGGAGGTAATGAGATTAACTTGTGGGATGATGTGATGTGTGGGTGGGCGTGTTAGTTCTATGGGCCGAAAGCCCAAATCCTTCCTAAGTAGGGTTGCCGGTTCATACTTCCTACATCATATATATATTATTGTAACAGCCACAGCAGCTTCTTTAAGAAGCTTTTCCATTCTTCTTCTTCTTCTCTGCAACATTTCCCTTGGATCCTCTCCTGCTTCTCTGAAAAAAACATAATACAAAATACTCTCCTCTATTCCGTGGATTAGCTAACACTACGTTAGTGAACCACGTTACATCTGTGTCTCGTCTCTATCTTCTTCTCGATAGTTGCTCGTTCTCATCGTTTAACATGGTATCAGAGCCTCACATTCAATCATACTCTGAATCGATCAATGTTCGTTTTGATGGCAACAACTATGCTTATTGGACATACTCTTTCCGCACCTTCATCAAAGGTAAATGACTTCTGGGTTATCTCGATGGATCACGTCCTCTTCCTACCGCGTCTTCTGTGAGCGACGCGTCTCCGAAATCTGTCGATTCCGAATCTGATCTGGGAAAGTCGACGACCTCTGCTAGCATTGACGAGCTGATCGCTTCTTGGGAAATGGCTGATGTTCGGGTCCTCTCTTATATCCTTGGCTCTGTCGATTCATCTGTTGCGCTGTCTCTACGTTCCTTTCCCACACCAGCAGCTGTTTGGTTGCATCTACAAACTACTTATTCTCACGTAAGTGCTTCGAGACTCTTTGATCTCGAGTTTGCATTGGCTAATCTCTCTCAAGGTGAGCTGGACATCAATCGTTACTACCTGGCAGCAGATAATCTCTGGACTGAAATTGATTTGTTGTCTACATCTATGCTATCTACTGCTGCCAATCTGGAGATTCAAGCCGAACGCCGCCGTGCTCGCTCATTCCAATTCCTAATGAAGCTAAGGCCAGAATTTGAACAAGCTCGATCACAGTTAATATCAGCAAATAAGACTGAGATGTCAGAAATTATTGGCGAATTGATTCATGCAGAGACACGCCTACGGATACAAGCTCAACTAGATAACTCTTCGATTCCAGCTACTCCTGGTACCGTGTTTGCAGCTGGAAAATCTCGACCACAGTTTTTCTCTTCCAACTCGAAGACTCACAACACTAGCAATGGGTATAATCCTTCATCAGTCACCTTGAGTAAAAGCCCTAGTGAGGTTCGTTGTCACCATTGTCAGGAGCTTGGACATTACATTTCGCAGTGCCGCAAACGCAATATTTGTACTTATTGCAAAAAATCTGGTCATCTCATACCCGATTGCCGACTCCGTATCCGGAATAATGCTCGCACGGGTCGTGGTTCGTCTGGTTCTGGTTATATGGTTCATGAATCAGCAGCAAGTTCCAGCTCAACGTCTGATGTGGGCTCTGTCTCATCTTCGAACTTCCCGAATGAAGGCTCGTTTGACTCCATGGTTCAAGCGGCTCTTACTCGGGTCCTTCCTCAGGCCTTGAATTCAGCTTTTGCCTCCGTTGGCATCTCAGGTAATGACCATCAGTGGTTTCTCGACTCTGCTTCATTTAATCACATGACTGGAAATTTGGATCTTTTCTCTTCTGATTATAAACCTATTATGGATCAACAAGTTGAAGTGGCGAGCGGTCAAAAATTATCTATTCATGGAGTTGGCACGGTTGCGACCCCTCACCTTGTTTTACCTAATACTCTTCATGTTCCCGATTTAGTTCCCAATCTGATTTCTGTGGGTCAACTAACGGAGAATGGTTGTCTTGTCTCGTTTGGCACTGATGGTTGTGTAATACCATGAAAAATGCTACTGCTTCTCCTCTTTTGTGTTGCTCTATTGTTCCTAGCTCTAATAGTTTGTGGTCATTGTGGCATTCTCGTTTAGGCCATCCTCATTCAGCTAGACTTTTGGACATGTCTCGGAAAAATAGGTTGCCAGTTAAGTTTCAACCTAAGGATTTTGTGGTTCCAGAATGTGTGGATTGTATTGAAGCTAAAACTATTGCTCATACTTTCCATTCTAGTACTACTACTGTCTCTGATATGTTTGATCTGGTGCATACCGACTTATGGGGACCTTGTTCAACCACATCTCGGCTAGGCTTTCGCTATTTTGCCTTATTTGTTGATCACAAGACTCGGTTTGTTTGGGTGTATTTCTTGCGGCTGAAATCTGAACTTACTAATGCTCTTCATGAATTTGTTGCAATGGTTCAAACTCAGTTTCAGAAAACCATTAAGATGGTTAGATCTGATCCGGGTGGCGAGTTCACGTCTACAGTTCTTCATGATTTTTATCGTCATCATGGAATTCTATTTCAGCAATCTTGTCCAGGGGTTTCAGAACAGAATGGTTTGGTTGAACGTAAACATCGTCATATTCTTGATCTTGCTCGAGCTATACTTATACAATCTCGTGTTCCGGCTCAATTCTGGGTTGAAACCATACGCACGGTGGTCTATCTAGTGAATCGGCAGCCTACCTTGGTTCTTGGAAATTTATCCCCTTTCGAGGTATTATATTCTCGTTCTCCTGACTATTCTCGACTTCGGGTATTTGGTTGCACGTGCTTTGTCCTCTTACCCAAGAAAGATCGCACTAAATTATCCCCTAAGACGGTTCGATGTGTTTTCTTGGGGTATACCGATCATCACAAAGGCTATCTGTGTTATGATCCGCAACAACGACGTATATACACTGCAACTCATGTAGTGTTCCAAGAATCAGTTTTTCACTTTCATACTACTGCATCCTCACATCATCCTCCTATTACCACTCTCCAATTACCTCACTTTGATGACCTCCACCCAACATATATAAATCCCTCCACCAATCTTAACTCCATCCATACTCCTTCCTCTCACCAATCTCCAGCCACTTCATCCCCATCTTCCCATGCATACACTCCCACATCTCATCCTACCACTCCAATACCCTACATTGACTCCTCTGCCTCCTCCCTCCACACACAGTCTCCAACACCAACTCATGTCTCAAACCAACCCATAACACGTCGATCCACTCGTACAACCCAAGGCAACCTCCCGCCTCGTTACACCGACTATATCACCTACGCTACCTCCGGAATTTCTATTCCACAAACTTACCACCATGTTAAGGATGATCCCCATTGGCAACAAGCCATGCAAGTGGAACTTGATGCCCTCCATGATAACCACACGTGGGATTTAGTTCCACGTCCTACGACGGCTCCAGTTATTGGCTCTCGTTGGGTGTTTACCGCAAAATTTCATCCTGATGGTTCTCTAGAATGGTATAAGGCCCGACTTGTCGCTCAAGGGTTTCGTCAAGAATATGGAATCGATTATGATGAAACATTTGCACCGGTGGCCAAGATGCAAACAATTCGGGTTTTATTAGCACAAGCCGTGCAAGGGGCGTGGCCTCTCTATCAACTCGATGTCCAAAATGCATTTCTTCATGGAACTTTGAAGGAAACTGTTTACATGGAGTGCCCTCCCGGTTATTCTAGATCCACTTCTGGTCAGGTTTGTCTCCTCTGACGCTCTCTTTACGGGTTGAAACAAGCACATCGTGCTTGGTTTGAAACCTTTCAGTCTCTAATTCTGAGTTCGGGATTTAGTCAAAGCCGGAACGATCCCTCTCTTTTCACTAAACAAACCGTGGTTGGGATAACAATTCTTCTTATTTATGTCGACGACATGATTCTTATGGGTAGTGATGCGTCTGGGATTGAGGATATTCGTGGGATAATGCGTGATCATTTCAAACTCAAAGAACTTGGTGCTCTATCGTATTTTTTGGGTATACAGGTCTGTCGCTCCTCTACTGGCATTTTTATTAATCAAGAAAAGTATGTGGCTGACCTGTTGCAGTCGGCCAAGATGGACACTTGTCGTGCATGTCCTACACCTATGGAAGCCAACTTAAAGCTTCGACGGGATGAGGGTGAATTAGTTTCTGATCCTACTATTTTTCGTAAAATTGTTGGCAGTTTGATTTATCTGGCAGCCACTCGTCCGGACATTGCTTATTCAGTTCAAGTTGTCAGCCAGTACATGACGACTCCACGGATACCTCATCTTGATGCTGTCTTGCGGATTCTTCGATATTTGAATGGTACTCGTTCCTCTGGTATGTTTTTTCCTTCCACTGGGTCACAACAACTCTCGGCATTTGCAGATGCGGATTATGCAGGGTGCATGGATACCCGTCGATCCACATCTGGTTGGTGTGTTAAGTTTGGTGACTCCTTTATTTCTTGGCTTTGTAAGAAACAGGATAAAGTATCTAAGTCATCTACGGAAGCGGAGTACCGGTCCATGTCTGAAGTCTGTTCTGAGGTTGTCTGGTTGAGACGTCTCCTTCTTGACCTTGGTGTACAGGTTCAAGAGCCAGTTCAGTTGTTTGGTGACAATACTAGTGCGATTCAAATTGCCACAAATCCTGTCCTCCATGATCGTACTAAACATATCGAGACCCACATTCATTATATTCGAGATCTGGTGAATTCTGGAGATATCCGTCTATTTTACTTGTCTTCTGAAGACCAGATTGCCGATCTCCTCACTAAAGCGGTTCCTACAAGCCGTCATTGGTTCTTATCGAGCAAATTGATGTTGCGAGATCATCATCAATTTGAGGGGGGCTGTTAGTTCTATGGGCCGAAAGCCCAAATCCTTCCTAAGTAGGGTTGCCGGTTCATACTTCCTACATCATATATATATTATTGTAACAGCCACAACAGCTTCTTTAAGAAGCTTTTCCATTCTTCTTCTTCTTCTCTGCAACATTTTCCTTGGATCCTCTCCTGCTTCTCTGAAAAAAACATAATACAAAATACTCTCCTCTATTCCGTGGATTAGCTAACACTACGTTAGTGAACCACGTTACATCTGTGTCTCGTCTCTATCTTCTTCTCGATAGTTGCTCGTTCTCATCGTTTAACAGGGCGAACGACCACTACGAAGCCTAATTGCTGAAGACATTCCGTTGGAAGAGGCCTCTTGGAAGGTTAGCTCTATCATATCTGGGAATGCATGGAATTTTGAAAATAGTTCAGTTGTCATTCCGGTCAATGTGAGGCAGCAAGTGCTTAATATTCCACTTGCGGAGCATACACTTTTGAGGGACTGTGTTATCTGGCTCCCAGATCCTCGAGGCAAATACTCTCCAAGATCGGCGTATTGAGAATTGTTTAAGGATCGGTACAACACCCAAGTGGGAGAGGACAAGTGGAGTTGGGTGTGGCGTCTTCAAATTCCAAGACGAGTCGGTTTCTATCTCTGGTTAGTTATTAGTGACGGGTTACTGACACATGATATGTTGTTTCGACGACATGTTCCAACTATTAGGACTTGTCCGAGATGCGAGGATCAATGCGAGACGATTCTTCATATTCTCCGGGATTGCCATTTTGCTAGAAACATTTGGGATGAAGCTCTCCCCAATTTGTTCTCAGAATTCTTCACTTTGAACTTGCAGGATTGGCTTCATTATAATATTTTTCAACAAGGTCAGCTGATGGTGCAATGCAAGGGTCAGGATGGTGTGATTGGTTCATAGCTTTACTGTGGAACATGTGGAAAGTGAGAAACCAGCTCTGTCATAATCAGGAAGTTTGGCCAAGAACTGTTATGTGGAGGATTGTGCAGTGAATTATTTAACTTACGGCGGATGAATGATGGAAAGCATTGGGTGGGTTTGTCCGAAGAGAGGTTGGGTTAAATTGAATGTTGATGGCAGTGTTATTGAAGAAAATCAAAGTACTTCCATCGGAGGTGTCTTGCGAGAGGAGAATGGCATGTGGATATGGGGGTTTGCTAACAAAATTTGGTCGCAAAGTATCCTACATGCCGATTTGAGAGCTTTGCGGGATGGCCTCTCTTGGGTTAAAATGTTGGGTATAAACAGGTTGAAGTCGAAACAGACTCCTCAAGGAAAACGTTAGATGCAAAACCAGAATCGCAGCGGAAATACGATAACATCTAACAACCTAGATCAGCCCGAATGCATATTAATCAATAACGAGAGAGTTATTACGACTCACCTTCTTGAAGCGTGATATTAGCTCGAAAACTAATACCTCTCGTAGCTCCCTTGGCCTTCAGATCGATCCAGAGAGCTTCAAATGTAGCTCCTCTACTTAGTCCACGCTAGCTGAGATCCGGATCTTCCTCGCCAAAGCTTGCTAGAACTTCTTATCGAAGAACGGCTTTTAGGGTTATGGCGGCTAGGGTTTTCTCCGGAGAGAAAGTGTATTCGGCTTAGGATTGATTGCTACCCTAGCAGTCTTATTTATAGGATTAGGGCAGAAACCCTAATCCCTTCCTAACCCTAATGGGCCGCCAGCCCAGTAGTCCCAATCCACCATGGATTGAGACTACTAATGATCCGGTCCATACTATAGGCGTGTGACCTTGTAGGACCCGGTCCGATTAGCCGTGGCCCAAACCACTGATTAATATTGGTCTCTAGCAAGACATATTAATCCCTAACCGGCTCGAATTAAATTTATTAATCAGGTCCAACACTTAACTAGTTCCTATGCGGATTTGGACCGATGGACATAAATCCTTCAATCTCCCACTTGGCCGAGGGACAAGTCCGCACATTAAGATTTCATGTGTCTCCTGGTCGACCATTTTGAGAACGTGATAACATGGAGCGGTTACTCACTTATAGCTCAAAATCTTTCTTCTTGTCACTGAGATTCTTGAACTGTTTTAAATAAACAAATGATTGTAACAACAATCCATTTGAGCATGGCCATGCATTTCCACAGTTCACTCTACAAGGGGCCCGGGTCACCGTATCCTACTTTGCAGTAAGAGAGACATCTCCAGTCTTGTATCGATCATGCTCCCACTCAAATTATGACTACCCCGAAAACAATGCCTTTATAACTCCCTTATTCAAGTGAGCGTTTGACAGAATCAAAGGTGAGTCACTCATTGAATGAGGTCATACCATACTCATGTCGGAGGAATCCACTAGACGTGTATAACTTTAGAAAGTCTTCGGTTACTTTCCAAAGCAGGTCATGTCCAGTATGCAACACTTATACATACCCATGTATATGGCAGGACAACACTTTGTCTCTATAGTCCGTGAAACTCGCGACTATCACAACCATCATACAAACTAGTCCTTTATGGGAGTTCGTTTATGTTCAGTTTAACAACTCCAGACTAGGGACAAAACATTGCTTGAGAGGTTCAGTTCACTTATGGGGTTTCATGCATCAGCGAATTGTAGTGATGATCCCATTGAACGCTACTCAACTATTGAACATTTCATTCGATTCTAAGCCAAAATCAAATGAGAAGGAAAACTGATGGGCCCAGCCCGACAAAGACCTAAGGCCCACGCGACGGCTCATGAGGCGACCCACATGGCGGCCCGAACACAGTAGCTAGGGCTGAAGAGCCGGGCCTAGGCGACAGCCCAGATGGGCTAAACAAGCAAGCCCACGAAACAAAGGGAGGCCCAAAGCGAACAGCCCAACTTCGGCGACACTTAGGGTTCCAAGACAAAGCAAACACGTGTCAACATCCTACGGGAGCTACAAACGAGTGGCCAGGATTCAGCCTTGGCGACCAAGACAGGGGTACTATAAATACCCCCGTACACCCCATTAACCAGAGGACAACACTTTTACCCAGCGGACAAACGCTCCGCGGTACGTTACTCTCCTTCCTATCCCATTCCTTAAACTGATCGCCTCCCCTCTTCCTTGAACTAACTACCTCTCACACTACTTACGAGGTACAACACTCTGCAAGGACCAACAAGCTTGGGCCTTCCCTATTGGACCAGGCGACCCGGCAGGAACAATTGGCGCACCAGATAGGGGGCGGTCAGGCGACTTCTTAAGACAAATGGCTTCATCAGCGATTCCCCCTTCAATTGGCGAGGATGGCGATAGACGAGGTGAAGTAACACCTGTCAAGCATGTCAACCCAGGCTCGCGAGCAAGCCCAAACCTCATCAGAAACATGGAACGCGAACTCGAAGGCGACTCAGAATCCCAGAGTACTATCCCGGCGAGCGACGCCTATGAACTGTTGGAGCAGCGATTTCGGTCCCTTGAGCAACAGAATGCTGAGCTTACGCAGATGCTGAAGACTGTGATCGCCCAACAGGCTCAAGCTCTCAGGGCCAACACTCAGGACAGGCAATTGCCACAGGACTCCCATCTAGAAGCATTGCAACAATTCCTCCCTGCTACTCAAATCTCCCATGCGCAGATGGCGGTTCGCCAGCCTCTGTCCAGGGCGATACTCGCCGAGCCGCTACCTAAGGGGTTGGTGCCTCCCAACCTAGATAGATATGTAGGTACTAGCGACCCGGACGAGCACTTGCAAGCCTTCCAGATCGCTATGCAAATGCAGCAGGCTGGCGACGCCGCATATTGCAGAGCTTTTCCAGCGACACTGGGAGGGCGGGCCAGGGAGTGGTACATGAACCTACCAGAGGGCATCATAACGTCGTGGGAGGGCTTTGCCAGGGTCTTCTCACAGAAGTATGAGTGCAAGAAAACGAGGACGGTCCCGTTGCAAGCGCTGGTGAGCCTGAGGCAGAAGTCGAACCAGTCGCTGAAGGAGTTCTTTGATGAATGGACTGGGGTCGTCCAATCCATCAAGAGGGTAGATCATGAAATCGCTGCGGCAAGTTTGTTCCAGTCGACTCACAACAGCAGGCTGAGGGAGTCGCTGCTACAGGTGGCTCCGAAGTCGCTGTCCGACTTGGAAACCAGAGTACACAAAATTATTTTGATTGAGGAACAGTTAGCAGAACCTTTATGCGGAGCGGCAAAGATGGAAGAAAGGCCCGTCACAGGGAACAAGCAGGCCAAAGGGCAGCCCTCCGAGACACGGCCATATGGGAGATATCGCCCAGGGGAGCAAAGGCGTTACCAGGAGAGAGGATGCCCGGGGGAGCAAAGAGGCTATCAGGAGAAAGGGTACCGAGAAGAAAGGGCTGATTATACACCCCTCTCAGAATCGCGAAGAAAGATCCTGCTGTATATGCAGCATAAGGGGCATCCCATTAACTGGCCGGGGCCCATGTTCACCTCGCCGGATCAGCGAAGTCGCCAAAAGTTCTGCGATTTCCATGACTCGCATGGACATACCACTGAAGACTGCAGGGAGTTGAAAAATGAAATTGAAAGGTGGATAAACGAAGGACGTCTCAGGGATTTCATTGTCAGCTCAAAGCGGAAAAACAAGCCGCAAGAAGATAATCGCCGTGAACAAGGAGAATCACAAGACAAGAAGGGTGACGTCTTCGCCCGACTTAAGGAGCCCATGGGCAATGAAGATAGCAACAAAAAGCTTCGACCTGAGGTAAAACACGTTTTTCACACCATTTTCGGTGGGGAGAGTTGCCCGACAAAGAAAGTCAAAAAGGAGGAAACAAAGGAGGTGATGATGATAGACCAAGTCGGTCGCCCAACGTTGGGATTCTCGGAAGAAGACATGGCCAGGGTAGGAGGCCCGAGTTTGGAAGCGATGGTGATTCAAGTAATCACACACAATAGCCGAGTGGAGCGAGTGATGGTTGACGAAGGGAGCTCTGCGGACATTATTTTCTGGGAGCTGTACAAAAAGATGAACCTGCCAGCTAGCTTGCTCAGGCAGACAAAAACTACCATATCAGGATTTTCAGGACACACAGTTCCCATCAAGGGTATAGCCACGATGGCGATAACCATTGGGGATGGAGACGTGCAGGTCACTCGATCCATCGACTTCCATGTTATGGATTGTCAGTCCACGTACAACATGATCCTAGGGCGGCCTGCACTCGCCGCCTTTCAAGCAATCTCCTCCCCAGTACACCAAGTGCTAAAGTTCGCCACTAACGAAGGGATAGGTTTTGCCTGGGGACACCCGGACATCGCCAGAAGGTGTTATAGGGCGGCGACTAAAAGTACGTGCCTCACCATAAGCTTGGAGGCGGAGAACGAGAGAGAAAGAGTCGTACCAGCAGAATCGGACGTCCCAATACCGCTGTTTGAAGAAGATGAAAGCAAGACAGTTCGAGTTTCGTCTTACCTGAGCGATAACAAGAAACAGGAGTTGGTCAAGTTGCTCCGAGAGTTCTCGCACCTGTTCGCATGGTCACCAAGCGACATGCCAGGAATTGCTCCAGACATCATCAAGCACTCTCTAGCGATCGAGCCCGGGAGTCGCCCAGTCCAGCAAAAGCGACGGAACATCTGCAGGGAAAGGCAGCAGGCGGTAGCAAATGAAGTGGACAAACTTCTGAAGGCAGGGTTTATCAAAGAGGTACAATATCCTGAATGGTTGGCTAATGTAGTTCTTGTCAAAAAATCGTCAGGAGCATGGCGAATGTGCGTCGACTTCACCAACCTTAACGACGCTTGTCCCAAGGATCCGTACCCCTTGCCCAATATAGAGCAGCTGGTAGACGCAACGGCGAACAATGAAATGCTGTCCTTTCTAGACATGTTCTCGGGATATCATCAAATACCTTTAAGCAGGCACGATCAAGAGAAAACGGCTTTCATGACGCCCACGGCAAACTACTGCTATCGAGTGATGCCATTCGGGCTCAAGAACGCTGGCGCGACTTACCAGAGAATGATCGACAAAGTCTTTGTCAAGCAGCTCGGTCGAAACTTGGAGGCATATGTGGATGACCTGCTGGTCAAAAGTAAGAGATCTGATGACCATCTCGGCGACTTAAGGGAAACTTTCAATACACTGCAGGAGTATTCGCTCAGGTTGAACCCTTTGAAGTGTGTGTTCGGGGCGACATCGGGAAAGTTCCTGGGATATCTCATAACCAGGAGAGGAATCGAAGCTAATCCAGCGCAGATCGCGGCGATTACAGCGATGGCCCCTCCAAAGACTGTGAAGGAGGTTCAGGTTCTATCTGGAAGACTGACGGCAATCAACCGATTCATTCCCAGGATCGCTGATCGCTGCGCTCCGTTCTTCGCAACTTTAAAGAATGCATCAAAGTTTGCATGGAATGACAAATGTAACAAAGCTTTTGAAGAGCTGAAGCGGTTTTTAATTACACCCCCTGTACTTGCATCCCCAAAGTTGAATGAAGATTTATTTCTCTATATTGCGATCTCTCCAAAGGCAGTAAGTGCGGTTTTAGTTCGAAGAGAAGACAAAGCCGAACACCCTGTTTTTTATACAAGTAAAACCTTGGTCGATGCTGAAACAAGATACCCGGCGATAGAAAAAATGGCATACGCTGTGGTCTGTGCGGCCAGAAAGTTGCGACCATATTTTCAAGCACACACAATACATGTGCTCACGAATCTCCCGATTAAGAATGCGCTAAGATCTATGAGCATGGCAGGGCGATTAGCTAAGTGGGCGATCGAGCTAAGCGAGTATGACATTCGGTACCAACCGCGAACGGCGATCAAGGCTCAAGTCCTTGCGGACTTTGTCGTCGAAGGGGCGGTACAAGAAGATAATGGGGAAGGTGATGAGTGGACGTTATTTACAGATGGGGCCTCGAGTAAAGGAGGATCAGGCGCAGGGATAGTCCTAAGGTCCCCTAGTGGGATCCTCCATGAGGTTGCGTTGCGATTCGCAACTAATCGAACTAACAATGCAGCTGAATATGGGGCATTAGAGGCTGGTCTACGAATCGCCAAGAGTATGGGGGTTACTAACATCAAAGTCTTCTCAGACTCGGCGATAGTAGTCAACCAAGTTAATGGAAGCTTTGAGGTAAAGGAGGAGTCACTCCTCCCTTATTTTGATGAGGTAAAACTGCTTATATCGGAATTCAAAAAGGTGGATATATCCCAGATTGCTAGGGAGGAGAATTGCCACGCGGATGCATTATCAAAACTGGCAACAGCGACAGACTTTGAAGAGGGGCGAATGGTTACAGTGGAAAAGGAAACAAGGGTGAAGCAGTGTTTTCACATGATTAACGGAATTGGGAAAAGCGACTGGCGAACGCCCATCATCCAATATTTGGACGACGACACTGTACCAAGCGATCCGTTGGAGGCAACTAAGCTCCGGCGAAAGGCGGGAAGGTGTACTATAATAGGGGGAGAGCTATATCGAAAGTCAGCCATGGGTCCATACTTGCGATGCCTGGGAGAGGAGGATGCAGCCTGGGCCCTGGAGGAGGTACATTCAGGAGTATGTGGCACTCACTTGGGAACAAGGAGTTTGGAAAAGAACTTAATCTACCAGGGCTTCTATTGGCCAACAATGAGAAAGGAGGCTGGCGACCTGGTGAAGAAATGCCACAAATGTCAAGAATTTGCAAGTTACCACAGGTTACCAGCAACAGCGCTCCAGGCGAATGTCAGTCCATGGCCATTCGCGAGGTGGGGGATGGATATCCTAGGCCCATTTCCGGAAGCCTCAGGAAAAAGGAAATTCCTCATCGTGGCTGTTGATTATTTCACCAAGTGGGTTGAAGCAGAAGCAGTGGCGAGTATCACCGCTAAACAGATACAAAAGTTTGCATTTAAGAATATTGTCACCAGGTTTGGCATACCAGAAAGTATTATCTGTGATCATGGTACTCAATTTGATTCACAAGTCTTCAAAGAATTTTGCGATGATTTAAAGATAAATCTACGATTCGCCTCAGTCGCTTACCCACAGGCCAACGGACAAGCGGAGGCGGCTAACAAGCTTATCCTGCAGGGGTTAAAGAAAAGAGTAGATGGATGTAAGGGCGTATGGGTCGAGGAGCTTGATCATGTATTATGGGCTCATCGTACGGCTTATAAAACGGCGACAGGCGAGACTCCCTACACGTTAACATACGGAACTGAGGCGGTCCTCCCGGTGGAGATTTCAATCCCATCTATACGGATACAGGAGTACAGGGACGAGGTCAACGAACAAGAATTGATGCTTAACGTGGACATGATTGAGGAAAGAAGAGAGAAAGCGCAGATGCGGCTGATCGCCGAAAAGGAACAGCTAGCCAGGCGATATAATCTAAAGCTCCGACCACATCACATCGCGCTCAATGATTTAGTGCTGCGAAAGATCTTCAGGCCGGCGGTTGGGGCGGCCAAGCTCAACCCCGGATGGGAAGGCCCATACAGAGTACGGCGAGTGGTAGGGGCCAACACCTTCAAACTAGCAGAGCTGGATGGAACAAAGATCCCCAAAACTTGGAACTCCATGCACCTCAGGCGATATTATGATTGAAAAGATACTTGTAACCGAGGCCAGTTTTTAAGACAATTAAGGACCTTAAGGATCGAATCCAATGTATGTCTTCGCGCCATCAAATTTATCATGTAAGACCTAAGGGCATTGGGATCGCTATGTAAGACCTACGGGCATTAACAAATCGCTGTGTAAGACCTAAGGGCATCAAATTTATCATGTAAGACCTAAGGGCATTGGGATCGCTATGTAAGACCTACGGGCATTAACAAATCGCTGTGTAAGACCTAAGGGCATCAAATTTATCATGTAAGACCTAAGGGCATTGGGATCGCTATGTAAGACCTACGGGCATTAACAAATCGCTGTGTAAGACCTAAGGGCATCAAATTTATCATGTAAGACCTAAGGGCATTGGGATCGCTATGTAAGACCTACGGGCATTAACAAATCGCTGTGTAAGACCTAAGGGCATCAAATTTATCATGTAAGACCTAAGGGCATCAAATTTATCATGTAAGACCTAAGGGCATTGGGATCGCTATGTAAGACCTACGGGCATTAACAAATCGCTGTGTAAGACCTAAGGGCATCAAATTTATCATGTAAGACCTAAGGGCATTGGGATCGCTATGTAAGACCTACGGGCATTAACAAATCGCTGTGTAAGACCTAAGGGCATCAGAGTTATCATGTAAGACCTAAGGGCATTGGAATCGCTGTGTAAGACCTAAGGGCATCAAATTTATCATGTAAGACCTAAGGGCATTGGGATCGTTACGTAAGGCCTAAGGACATCAAAGTTATCAGTATAACATCTAGTTAATGGCGAAAAGAAGCAAAGCGACCAAGGGAGAAACACACCAAAGATTAAAAACTCGCGAAGAAGAGTTTAATAAGCAGTTTTTACAAAAAAAGGAGGAAACCAACAAACAGTACATGAGGATTGTCTAAACAGATAGCAACAATAGCAACGGGTTGAAAGCGAGATCATGGGTCTTTAGCGCTGGAGCTCTTCTTGCCAGCCTTGGAAGGAGAAGCAGCGGAATTGAAGTCCCTGCCGCTGGTCGAGGGGGCTTGGTCGGATGATGGCGGCTGAACCTCTGATCCATCGAGATTCAGATCAGGCAGGCCCCGGCTGCGGCGAGTGGCCGCCACGTACTCTGCATCCGCCGCCACTACCTCCCGCTCCAGGCGAGCAGCATCCCGAAAGTAAGCCTCCTCCTCGGAGTCAGGAAGGTCGGGAACCCCAAAGTTATAGCGGTTAAGACCTCGGAGGACAGCTCGAACCATCTTTCGCCCCGGCCAGCCCTTGTTGGGAAATAACTCGTAGAACTCGTTCCGACAGCTGCGCATTACTACACGCATACTCTCGCCGAGAGCATGAGTATAATAAGCCACAGTCTCATCATGCTGAGCTTTGGCAGCAGCAAGGTCACGATCCGCCGCCGATTCCGCCGCCAGTGAGTCATTCAGCAGCTCCTTGGCTCTGTCCCTCTCGGCGGCTATCTCCTCCACCTGAGCAACCTTAGCACGAGCCTCGTCCAACTCGGCTTCAAGGGCGACAATGTGCCTATTGGCAGATTGCAAGTCCTCCTGGACGCCCTCCATCTGGGAGATTCGCCCAGTCGCCTCAGCCAGGCTCTCCTTCAGAGACTCAGCAGCAGAGGTCGCTGCATCCGCTCGTCGCTAAGATAAAGAAAACATACAACAACCCGCGGGTTTAGCAAGGACCATAAGGCAACAGGCTGAGAAGTGATGAAAAAAGAGACAAATGAATAAGTACCTTCTCCTCGTTATGATAACGAGTAAGATCCATGCGCAAAGAACGCAGATTCTCGACATCCTCCCTCAGCTTCTGATTCTCCTCCTGCATGTGTTTACATGCAAAGGAAAGATCGCCAAGCTCGGCCATGGCCTAGGCAGCAAAAACAAGTGTAAAGGGTATGAAGCAGCAAGCAGAGCTAAAGTAACAGAACAAAGCAAATAACTGACACATTCCATAAGTACCTGGAGAAGGCGACAGGAAGTTGCCCCGTGGAGGTCCGAAATCTCAGAGCCCTCGCCAGGAGCGGTCACCCCCGCGAAGATTCCGCGAGAGAACTCCTCTGCGATATCACTCGCCATCCGGGGCGATATGTGGGATGCCACCGGATGAACGACAGCGAAGTAGGGAAGACGGAAGGGACCCTCGCCCTCGCGACCAGTGGGAGCAGGGCGATCGAAAAGGGTGTTAGCCCGCTCTGACCAGCTGGCCCGGCGAGCACGATCGACGTTGACAGAAGGCGGACGAGAACGGTCGCAAGCAGGCTCGGTAGGGCGAAGGTCAAGCTCCGCAGCCGGCTCAGGCTCCGGGTGCTCCGGATCCAGGGGAAGAGGAATGGGTTCATCAGGAAGATAGGAGTCATCATACGAGATGGTGTTCTCGTCAGCAGGATGCTCCAAGGGCTCCCTCGCAGAAGGATTGTCGCGTTCTAAGGGCGATTGGCGGCGAGAGCGGCGAAGGGGAGTTTCAGGCTCAACATCGACATCCTCCACCTCTATCACTGGTGGGGGCGGCGGCAACGGATTGCTGGAGCCCTCACCTGCCTTCCTCCTCGGCTTAGAAACCCCAGCTTTTTTCTTCTTCTTTGAAAGGAGGCTTTCATCTGTCTCAGCTGCCTTCCTCTTCCCCTTAGATTTGTCAGGCGAAGGTTGGGCGGAAGCAGGAGCGACGGAGGCAGTCTCAGAGCGGCCGGGACGAGTCTCGGCGACAGGACCACGCGCAGTGGTGCTAAGGAGGCACCCAGCGAGGCTTACGGCACCTAGAGAAAGTACATAAAAAGGCGATAATATAAGGCGATAATACAAAGGCGATAATATAAAGGCAATAATATAAGGCGATAATACAAAGGTTATATGTTCCTAAGGGTTTGGCTACGGCGACTCAATTGCGTAAGGCGAACGACGGTGGTTAAGAAAACAATCAGCACCGCCCAAAACATAAAGTATACCTCCTTGTATTCCCGTCTGGGCAGTCCGCAGGCCAGAAGCGGTCGACAAGTGATGGCAATCAAGAAGGATCTGGCGACGTAAGAGTATCTCGTCAGGAGTAGGGTCAAGCTCGGCATTGAAGGAGCTCACGTCACCAGAAGACCAAGACGAAGGGAGCAGCGAAGCCCAATGACGGTCTGCGTCGCTGGGGCGGAAGTAGAAAAACGAGTGGTACCATGTAGGGCGGGGTTTCGGAGATGAGTAAGTGCCCTTTTGAGTGAGATCGGCTCGGCGAACGAAGCTAATGCCGTTGGAGGTGTGTTTGGCATAGTGAATTAATTGAAACAACCTCAGAGTGGGGGCGATCTTCTTGGCCTTGCAGCTGCATTCAAAAGCAGAGGCGGTGGCCCAACACCCGACGTTGAAGGCGCCAAGAGAGGCGCCAAAGCACTCAAGCAGGGCGACCATGAAAAGGGAAGGCGGAAGGCGAAGGCCATTGGTGAAGGCCTCGGTCCAGATACCGTGCCACCCTGGCGGGCAATTGCCGATAGTGGAAAGCCGGGAGGCCACGGCGAATTCCCAGGTAGACGGCAGCATGGCGAACGGAAGAACGCGGGCGATCTTCTCCACCGACCCTGAAGGGAAGTAGCCCGGGCCGATAACCGTGCGCTCGTCACAGGCGGCTCCTCCCCACATAGATCGCCAGTTGCCAATGGAGTAGGAGCCGGTGACTCTGGTCGCCTCAGGGTCAATCTCGACACCATGACGGGCCCGCTCAAATCCTTTTTGGTGGGGACCCCAAAAAGGCAGGGTGTGAGATTCATCAAAGTTCTCCTCGGCTGCGTCAGAAATATGGGCAGACGAGGTTTCGGCTGTAGATGGAGGGTTTAAGGGTGCCCGTTCAGGGGAATGATTGGAAGAAGAAGGGGAGGATGAAGAGGAGGATGAAGAGGAGGATGAAGGAGAGGGTGAAGAATCGGTACCAGCGGAATAAGAATGACTTTGGTTCTGGCTATCGGAGTCGGAATCCATGGTTAAAAACAACAAGAAGTAGAAAAGAGAGGGAAACACACGACAGGACGGCAATGGGAGTGAGAAAGAGGGGAAGAGTCACGTACCAGGTGGACGTCGGGGGGCTCCAGACATTTGAAAAATGGTAGGAGGAGACGAGCGTTTTCTAGTGATCGGAAGAGGGAGAAACGAACGTTTCCCGACCGACGGAGAAGGAGAAGATAGTGAAGGGCTCGCCGGAAAGAATAAGGAAGTAATGGAGGCAAGAGGACAGTAAAAGCAAGGAGTCAAGGTGGCAGAGAAGGAGTAAAAAAAGGAGGAAGACGGTAAGAAGGGGGTTTATATAGGAGCACAATGAGCGGGAGTGGAACCGTCGCGGTGGATGAGTGGGTCACACGCGCGGTTAAAAAGGCGTGTTGGCGGGAAGGCGAATCGTCGCGGCATTTCATTGGGGGCACGCGCGGCTGAGATGACGTCTGAAGGGATAAGGTAATGATGGCTTTCTCGGCAATTACCAAAATACCCCGATTTCCCCAGCTTCCCCAGCAAGGTAAGAAGTAAAAGACCATGATGCCCTGAGCGGTGGAGAGGTGCGTGAAAGACCGGAAAGAAGGGGCGCAATAGAAAGCAACGACAAAAGAGACAAGGCGATAAGAACCAAGACATCAAAGCGACAAAAGAGACAAGGCGATAAGAACCAAGACACCAAAGCGACAAAAGAGACAAGGCGATAAGAACCAAGACACCAAAGCGGCAAAAGAGACAAGGCGATAAGAACCAAGACACCAAAGCGACAAAATGACAGGGCAATAAGGCGATAGGATAGCAATACGATAAAGCGACACAACACAAGCGATCCAAGTTACAAGTAAACCCTCAGCCAAGCAAAGCTCGACTAAGGGCTTGGGGGCAATTGATGGGCCCAGCCCGACAAAGACCTAAGGCCCACGCGACGGCTCATGAGGCGACCCACATGGCGGCCCGAACACAGTAGCTAGGGCTGAAGAGCCGGGCCTAGGCGACAGCCCAGATGGGCTAAACAAGCAAGCCCACGAAACAAAGGGAGGCCCAAAGCGAACAGCCCAACTTCGGCGACACTTAGGGTTCCAAGACAAAGCAAACACGTGTCAACATCCTACGGGAGCTACAAACGAGTGGCCAGGATTCAGCCTTGGCGACCAAGACAGGGGTACTATAAATACCCCCGTACACCCCATTAACCAGAGGACAACACTTTTACCCAGCGGACAAACGCTCCGCGGTACGTTACTCTCCTTCCTATCCCATTCCTTAAACTGATCGCCTCCCCTCTTCCTTGAACTAACTACCTCTCACACTACTTACGAGGTACAACACTCTGCAAGGACCAACAAGCTTGGGCCTTCCCTATTGGACCAGGCGACCCGGCAGGAACAATTGGCGCACCAGATAGGGGGCGGTCAGGCGACTTCTTAAGACAAATGGCTTCATCAGCGATTCCCCTTCAATTGGCGAGGATGGCGATAGACGAGGTGAAGTAACACCTGTCAAGCATGTCAACCCAGGCTCGCGAGCAAGCCCAAACCTCATCAGAAACATGGAACGCGAACTCGAAGGCGACTCAGAATCCCAGAGTACTATCCCGGCGAGCGACGCCTATGAACTGTTGGAGCAGCGATTTCGGTCCCTTGAGCAACAGAATGCTGAGCTTACGCAGATGCTGAAGACTGTGATCGCCCAACAGGCTCAAGCTCTCAGGGCCAACACTCAGGACAGGCAATTGCCACAGGACTCCCATCTAGAAGCATTGCAACAATTCCTCCCTGCTACTCAAATCTCCCATGCGCAGATGGCGGTTCGCCAGCCTCTGTCCAGGGCGATACTCGCCGAGCCGCTACCTAAGGGGTTGGTGCCTCCCAACCTAGATAGATATGTAGGTACTAGCGACCCGGACGAGCACTTGCAAGCCTTCCAGATCGCTATGCAAATGCAGCAGGCTGGCGACGCCGCATATTGCAGAGCTTTTCCAGCGACACTGGGAGGGCGGGCCAGGGAGTGGTACATGAACCTACCAGAGGGCATCATAACGTCGTGGGAGGGCTTTGCCAGGGTCTTCTCACAGAAGTATGAGTGCAAGAAAACGAGGACGGTCCCGTTGCAAGCGCTGGTGAGCCTGAGGCAGAAGTCGAACCAGTCGCTGAAGGAGTTCTTTGATGAATGGACTGGGGTCGTCCAATCCATCAAGAGGGTAGATCATGAAATCGCTGCGGCAAGTTTGTTCCAGTCGACTCACAACAGCAGGCTGAGGGAGTCGCTGCTACAGGTGGCTCCGAAGTCGCTGTCCGACTTGGAAACCAGAGTACACAAAATTATTTTGATTGAGGAACAGTTAGCAGAACCTTTATGCGGAGCGGCAAAGATGGAAGAAAGGCCCGTCACAGGGAACAAGCAGGCCAAAGGGCAGCCCTCCGAGACACGGCCATATGGGAGATATCGCCCAGGGGAGCAAAGGCGTTACCAGGAGAGAGGATGCCCGGGGGAGCAAAGAGGCTATCAGGAGAAAGGGTACCGAGAAGAAAGGGCTGATTATACACCCCTCTCAGAATCGCGAAGAAAGATCCTGCTGTATATGCAGCATAAGGGGCATCCCATTAACTGGCCGGGGCCCATGTTCACCTCGCCGGATCAGCGAAGTCGCCAAAAGTTCTGCGATTTCCATGACTCGCATGGACATACCACTGAAGACTGCAGGGAGTTGAAAAATGAAATTGAAAGGTGGATAAACGAAGGACGTCTCAGGGATTTCATTGTCAGCTCAAAGCGGAAAAACAAGCCGCAAGAAGATAATCGCCGTGAACAAGGAGAATCACAAGACAAGAAGGGTGACGTCTTCGCCCGACTTAAGGAGCCCATGGGCAATGAAGATAGCAACAAAAAGCTTCGACCTGAGGTAAAACACGTTTTTCACACCATTTTCGGTGGGAGAGTTGCCCGACAAAGAAAGTCAAAAAGGAGGAAACAAAGGAGGTGATGATGATAGACCAAGTCGGTCGCCCAACGTTGGGATTCTCGGAAGAAGACATGGCCAGGGTAGGAGGCCCGAGTTTGGAAGCGATGGTGATTCAAGTAATCACACACAATAGCCGAGTGGAGCGAGTGATGGTTGACGAAGGGAGCTCTGCGGACATTATTTTCTGGGAGCTGTACAAAAAGATGAACCTGCCAGCTAGCTTGCTCAGGCAGACAAAAACTACCATATCAGGATTTTCAGGACACACAGTTCCCATCAAGGGTATAGCCACGATGGCGATAACCATTGGGGATGGAGACGTGCAGGTCACTCGATCCATCGACTTCCATGTTATGGATTGTCAGTCCACGTACAACATGATCCTAGGGCGGCCTGCACTCGCCGCCTTCCAAGCAATCTCCTCCCCAGTGCACCAAGTGCTGAAGTTCGCCACTAATGAAGGGATAGGTTTTGCCTGGGGGCACAGGTCTGTCGCTCCTCTATCGTATTTTTTGGGTATACAGGTCTGTCGCTCCTCTACTGGCATTTTTATTAATCAAGAAAAGTATGTGGCTGACCTGTTGCAGTCGGCCAAGATGGACACTTGTCGTGCATGTCCTACACCTATGGAAGCCAACTTAAAGCTTCGACGGGATGAGGGTGAATTAGTTTCTGATCCTACTATTTTTCGTAAAATTGTTGGCAGTTTGATTTATCTGGCAGCCACTCGTCCGGACATTGCTTATTCAGTTCAAGTTGTCAGCCAGTACATGACGACTCCACGGATACCTCATCTTGATGCTGTCTTGCGGATTCTTCGATATTTGAATGGTACTCGTTCCTCTGGTATGTTTTTTCCTTCCACTGGGTCACAACAACTCTCGGCATTTGCAGATGCGGATTATGCAGGGTGCATGGATACCCGTCGATCCACATCTGGTTGGTGTGTTAAGTTTGGTGACTCCTTTATTTCTTGGCTTTGTAAGAAACAGGATAAAGTATCTAAGTCATCTACGGAAGCGGAGTACCGGTCCATGTCTGAAGTCTGTTCTGAGGTTGTCTGGTTGAGACGTCTCCTTCTTGACCTTGGTGTACAGGTTCAAGAGCCAGTTCAGTTGTTTGGTGACAATACTAGTGCGATTCAAATTGCCACAAATCCTGTCCTCCATGATCGTACTAAACATATCGAGACCCACATTCATTATATTCGAGATCTGGTGAATTCTGGAGATATCCGTCTATTTTACTTGTCTTCTGAAGACCAGATTGCCGATCTCCTCACTAAAGCGGTTCCTACAAGCCGTCATTGGTTCTTATCGAGCAAATTGATGTTGCGAGATCATCATCAATTTGAGGGGGGCTGTTAGTTCTATGGGCCGAAAGCCCAAATCCTTCCTAAGTAGGGTTGCCGGTTCATACTTCCTACATCATATATATATTATTGTAACAGCCACAACAGCTTCTTTAAGAAGCTTTTCCATTCTTCTTCTTCTTCTCTGCAACATTTTCCTTGGATCCTCTCCTGCTTCTCTGAAAAAAAACATAATACAAAATACTCTCCTCTATTCCGTGGATTAGCTAACACTACGTTAGTGAACCACGTTACATCTGTGTCTCGTCTCTATCTTCTTCTCGATAGTTGCTCGTTCTCATCGTTTAACAGGGCGAACGACCACTACGAAGCCTAATTGCTGAAGACATTCCGTTGGAAGAGGCCTCTTGGAAGGTTAGCTCTATCATATCTGGGAATGCATGGAATTTTGAAAATAGTTCAGTTGTCATTCCGGTCAATGTGAGGCAGCAAGTGCTTAATATTCCACTTGCGGAGCATACACTTTTGAGGGACTGTGTTATCTGGCTCCCAGATCCTCGAGGCAAATACTCTCCAAGATCGGCGTATTGAGAATTGTTTAAGGATCGGTACAACACCCAAGTGGGAGAGGACAAGTGGAGTTGGGTGTGGCGTCTTCAAATTCCAAGACGAGTCGGTTTCTATCTCTGGTTAGTTATTAGTGACGGGTTACTGACACATGATATGTTGTTTCGACGACATGTTCCAACTATTAGGACTTGTCCGAGATGCGAGGATCAATGCGAGACGATTCTTCATATTCTCCGGGATTGCCATTTTGCTAGAAACATTTGGGATGAAGCTCTCCCCAATTTGTTCTCAGAATTCTTCACTTTGAACTTGCAGGATTGGCTTCATTATAATATTTTTCAACAAGGTCAGCTGATGGTGCAATGCAAGGGTCAGGATGGTGTGATTGGTTCATAGCTTTACTGTGGAACATGTGGAAAGTGAGAAACCAGCTCTGTCATAATCAGGAAGTTTGGCCAAGAACTGTTATGTGGAGGATTGTGCAGTGAATTATTTAACTTACGGCGGATGAATGATGGAAAGCATTGGGTGGGTTTGTCCGAAGAGAGGTTGGGTTAAATTGAATGTTGATGGCAGTGTTATTGAAGAAAATCAAAGTACTTCCATCGGAGGTGTCTTGCGAGAGGAGAATGGCATGTGGATATGGGGGTTTGCTAACAAAATTTGGTCGCAAAGTATCCTACATGCCGATTTGAGAGCTTTGCGGGATGGCCTCTCTTGGGTTAAAATGTTGGGTATAAACAGGTTGAAGTCGAAACAGACTCCTCAAGGAAAACGTTAGATGCAAAACCAGAATCGCAGCGGAAATACGATAACATCTAACAACCTAGATCAGCCCGAATGCATATTAATCAATAACGAGAGAGTTATTACGACTCACCTTCTTGAAGCGTGATATTAGCTCGAAAACTAATACCTCTCGTAGCTCCCTTGGCCTTCAGATCGATCCAGAGAGCTTCAAATGTAGCTCCTCTACTTAGTCCACGCTAGCTGAGATCCGGATCTTCCTCGCCAAAGCTTGCTAGAACTTCTTATCGAAGAACGGCTTTTAGGGTTATGGCGGCTAGGGTTTTCTCCGGAGAGAAAGTGTATTCGGCTTAGGATTGATTGCTACCCTAGCAGTCTTATTTATAGGATTAGGGCAGAAACCCTAATCCCTTCCTAACCCTAATGGGCCGCCAGCCCAGTAGTCCCAATCCACCATGGATTGAGACTACTAATGATCCGGTCCATACTATAGGCGTGTGACCTTGTAGGACCCGGTCCGATTAGCCGTGGCCCAAACCACTGATTAATATTGGTCTCTAGCAAGACATATTAATCCCTAACCGGCTCGAATTAAATTTATTAATCAGGTCCAACACTTAACTAGTTCCTATGCGGATTTGGACCGATGGACATAAATCCTTCAATCTCCCACTTGGCCGAGGGACAAGTCCGCACATTAAGATTTCATGTGTCTCCTGGTCGACCATTTTGAGAACGTGATAACATGGAGCGGTTACTCACTTATAGCTCAAAATCTTTCTTCTTGTCACTGAGATTCTTGAACTGTTTTAAATAAACAAATGATTGTAACAACAATCCATTTGAGCATGGCCATGCATTTCCACAGTTCACTCTACAAGGGGCCCGGGTCACCGTATCCTACTTTGCAGTAAGAGAGACATCTCCAGTCTTGTATCGATCATGCTCCCACTCAAATTATGACTACCCCGAAAACAATGCCTTTATAACTCCCTTATTCAAGTGAGCGTTTGACAGAATCAAAGGTGAGTCACTCATTGAATGAGGTCATACCATACTCATGTCGGAGGAATCCACTAGACGTGTATAACTTTAGAAAGTCTTCGGTTACTTTCCAAAGCAGGTCATGTCCAGTATGCAACACTTATACATACCCATGTATATGGCAGGACAACACTTTGTCTCTATAGTCCGTGAAACTCGCGACTATCACAACCATCATACAAACTAGTCCTTTATGGGAGTTCGTTTATGTTCAGTTTAACAACTCCAGACTAGGGACAAAACATTGCTTGAGAGGTTCAGTTCACTTATGGGGTTTCATGCATCAGCGAATTGTAGTGATGATCCCATTGAACGCTACTCAACTATTGAACATTTCATTCGATTCTAAGCCAAAATCAAATGAGAAGGAAAACTATTTCCTTTTGTTGAAACAATAACTCCAATGTCATACATCTCATGTAATAAACTCTATTACATAATGTATACATCAAATCTAAGCAAGGTCTTCCAAAACAATCTCCAACAACTTGTCCGAGTCCTTTTGCCAAGTTGTGCTACTTTTGCCTAGCACCGCTTAGAGGCTTAGTCAACAGATCGACCAACTTGTCATCTATTGAAGCTTTGCACAATCTGATCAAGTGTTTCTTCACATAGCCTTGAAGTAAAAATCACTTCATATCAATGTGGCTTGACCTAGCCTTTGGGGCTTGGTTCCTTCAAACGAGAAGTGGCTTCATTGTTGTCACAATGAAAACCTACTTACTTTTGACGTGAAGGAACCACATAAAGTTCTGTCAGAAACTTATTGATCCACATAGCTTACATTGTCGCTTCTACTGCAACAATGTACTATGATTTCGTAGCAGATTGAGCCACCAAAATCCATTTGGTGCTCTTCCAGCATACTACTCCTTCATCTCCATGAAGACGTATCTGGATTATGACTACGTGTCATCACGATTAGTCAAATGGTTGGCATCACAATACCATTTATGGTTGATGCGCAAATTAATGCACACTAGTTTTAACTCAATGGATTTCTCCAAAGAGATCGTTTTTCTCTAGGGTCTTTCTTTTTCTATTACTCAACGGCTGTGGAATAAGCAATTCGGGTTTTCGTGTCGGGTTTGAATTGGCTTAAGAATGAACTAAGTAAACGAAGAATGCAAATTGAACAAGCAAACAAGTGAAGCAGATTAGAGATTTGAATATAAACTAAGGCGTTTGTCCAGACTCGAATCCGCTCTAGCTCGATTAAGACGGATAATGCAATGCAATTTCAGTTTATCAGACTTGATGACTCGACACTTCCTTGGGTAATCTCTACTCCATGGTCAGGACGCAGAGAAACTATCCTATCAAACCCACAAGTTCCTATGGTCAAGATAACTCGCAAATCGTCAAGAATGCACGAAGAACAGTGAAATGCCACAAAGATATGCAAAGAGATTAGTTTCACCGGCCCTATGGTCAAGACACCGGCAACCCTAACGACCTCCTAAACTCTAGAATGATCCACGTCCATGGTCAGAACCACAAATCAAAGATGAAGCAAAACCCTACGATATGGTCAATCAACGGATTCTTAGAGCTTCAAATTAGGGTTTAAGAGAAAACTCATCACATGCCTGAATAAACCTCAATTAACATTAACGGGTTAGAAATCCGACATCATCCATATAAAATCTCACTAGAGTTTCATCTAATCTGAACAAACTAGAAGAGTTTAGCTCGACATCATCGCAGAAGCAATCACAGAAACAAAGAAGAGGAAAACTGGAGAAGAAGACATCTTACTCCGAGTAAACCTAATCCTGTCGAATCCTAGAAACTCCTGAGCTAATCCTCGCTTCTCCTCGCTTAATCGTCACTTCAAAGCTTCAAAATCCTCCTCCGAGAGTGTCTGGTTCGTCAAAATCAGAATGAAGAATGAAGTTTCTCCGTCTCTCCCTTGAAAACCCTGTTTTACTCTCCGAAATCCGTCCTGGGAAAAAGTGCGCCCGACGGCACTTCAAAAGTGCGCCGGCGCACTTTTCCATGAAAATGGCGCACTTTTCGTGGCCTATGGAAAATTTACAGGACGCCAAAAATAAAGTGCGCCTGGCAGCACCAGTAAAGTGCGCCGGCGCACTTTTCATGGATTTAGGCGCACTTTTGCCCCTGGAAATGACCTTCAGCTCTTTTGATGATTCCCGCTCCGTTTGAACTCCAAATTGATCCCCGTTTGAAGTGCCGAGCTCGTAGAAAAGTCATTCACAATGTGGTAACCTGAAATCTCAACAAAAACAACTCGAAACAACATCAAATTGCCCAAAAGAGGGCCAACGGGAGATAAAACATATTTTTCATAAAAGTCATTCAAGTTCATCACAATTCGGAGTCAAAATAAGGGGAATGTCGTTCAAATGTGGCGAGATAAACGCGGTAAATTTAACGTCATCAAATCACCCCACACTTAAACGTTTGTTTGTCCTCAAACAAGAACTTTACCACAACAATGCACCAACTTGAATGAGCAAACCGAAAACCTCTTGGTTCCTAGAAAGATGTATACGGTGCTTCTACCAAACAAGAGGATTACCCAACTAACCACACAATTAGGAACAAACTTTTGCCAGAGTGAAAGAGGAACAAGACTTTAACGAACTAGTGAACAACCTGACTTGGTAAAGGCAAGACAACGCTTACTTCCGCTACACTTACTCTAGGACGCAACCAGACACTTGCTAGATAAGGGAACATGACTAGAACAAAATTAAAGAGCATTTCATTTTTTCTCTTTTTTTTCTGTTTTTTTTTTACTTTCGAATGGTCGGTACAGTGTGGATACTACCGGGTACGGAGCAGCCGGAAACCTTTGGAATTCTGCGTTATCCTAGACCCCAACCACGATCGGGAGTAGGTTAGAAAAAGAATGCCACATTGAGACTTCCCTTTGGGACTACAGCAATGGGCAGGCACGTATGCCAGCTCGTGAATCGACCCACAACTTCAATACCAAACCACTCTTTTATTTTATTTTTATTTTATTTTTATTTTATTTTTCCAGATTTTCTCTGATTGGAACATCAACATCAATTTAAAAGCACGAAATTAAAAGATCCCTTATCTAGACTCGATCATGGCTTTGAACTAGAGAATTCGAGCATCAGACAAACCAAGTCGTACACATTAACAAGTCAATTGTTCACTAACACGATAAGGGCAAGTTCCTAGAATACTTCAAGCAAGAAGAGTGGGAGATGGTCATAATTCAGGTTCTCACACACACATTTGGTTAAAGCCAAAGCACCACATCAATCTCACCATATGGAAGACAGTAGGCAACCCAAGAAGTTATTAAGCAATGTGAAAAATTTCTTGCTACCGAGAATGGGAAGGTGTGAAAGAGCGACAAAACAAAGCACAACCACCGCCCATCAAAACATGCAAATAAACACCCCACCCCACACTTAGAATTTGGACATTGTCCTCAATGGACCACACAAAAAGGTGAAGAAAGGTGTAAGGGGTACCGAGAAGTAGATCATGAGGATGCCAGTGGAGGCAAGAGTGAAGTACCGGCGGACAGTCATGGCGGGAGCTGAGGATAGCCTGAAACAGGAGAGAACCTCACAACAAGATTAGATTAATTAGGAACCAACTGGATGTCTGACTCAAAACAAGATAGACTGACTCAAGAACTACAACAGTTCAACACAAACTCAAAATTAAACAACTAATTCAAAAACTCAAAACAGACTCCAGACATGGGTTGCCTCCCATGAAGCGCTCTCCTTTAACGTCCTTGAGCTAGACGATACCTAGTTATGCACCCCAACTCAAAAGTTCCTTGAAGTCAAACAGCTTCTTCAAGGCTGGCGGTTTAGTTCCAAATAGCACGTCAGAAGGAGCAAGATGCAGTCGATGGTGCTCAAGTAGATCCTGGTTCTGCTCGGATGACCTTTTCTTCTCAAACTTTCCTACTGGAGGAGGAAAGAGATAGTATGGTGTGTTATAATCGATGACTGCAGTCTGCTCCACACCAATGTCATCCAAGTTGCTCTGGAAGTTGAGCTCATACACCTCAGAATCATTGCCCTCCTCAGTTTCAGTTGTCTGAATTACCAATGTAGGTGACTCCTCGATATCCATGTGCTCATCTCTATCTAGAACTACAGGCTGGCTCGACGGAAGCATAAATGAGGATAACTCCTCAATATCCAGATGCTCATCTTCAGCTTCAATCAAGAGATGGATAAGCTCCACATCTTCATCTACCACCATTGTCAAAGATTCTTCATCAGATACCTCTAGCTCACAATAGTCATGGGCTAGGTTATCATTTTCTTCTTCGACCAGCTCTCGAGAATCTTCTTCCATCAGTTGATATTGTTGCTCAATCTCGACGTTCACAACATTAGGAGCTCGTAGAGTCGAGAGGATCTTATTCAACATAAAATCTGTATAAGACTCCTGTTGTTGGTACTGGTGCGAATGTAGATATTCCTCTTTGTAATCTCGGTAGTAGTGTGTAGCTTGTGGCTCTGGCCAAGAAGGCAAGGGTGGTGGTTCCTCATTCCAGATTGGCAAAGGTGGCTGCTCTGATATATTCCATCCTTGTTGATATTCGTCGAATGGTACTCCATTATTGCACCATCCTTGGTATTGCCCATAAAACCTGTTATCTTGCATCTCAAAACTCAAGAGCACTACCCAGGTAAATCATGGAAAAAGATGGAGAGAAAAGAGATGATAAGAAAAATGAATGAAAAGCTTAGACGCACAATGCCTTTCCTAGAAAAAGAAAAGGTCCCCGGCAACGGCGCCAAAAACTTGATGCGCAAATTAATGCACACTAGTTTTAACTCAATGGATTTCTCCAAAGAGATCGTTTTTCCCTAGGGTCTGTCTTTTTCTATTACTCAACGGCTGTGGAATAAGCAATTCGGGTTTTCGTGTCGGGTTTGAATTGGCTTAAGAATGAACTAAGTAAACGAAGAATGCAAATTGAACAAGCAAACAAGTGAAGCAGATTAGAGATTTGAATATAAACTAAGGCGTTTGTCCAGACTCGAATCCGCTCTAGCTCGATTAAGACGGATAATGCAATGCAATTTCAGTTTATCAGACTTGATGACTCGACACTTCCTTGGGTAATCTCTACTCCATGGTCAGGACGCAGAGAAACTATCCTATCAAACCTACCAGTTCCTATGGTCAAGATAACTCGCAAATCGTCAAGAATGCACGAAGAACAGTGAAATGCCACAAAGATATGCAAAGAGATTAGTTTCACCGGCCCTAAGGTCAAGACACTGGCAACCCTAACGACCTCCTAAACTCTAGAATGATCCACGTCCATGGTCAGAACCGCAAATCAAAGATGAAGCAAAACCCTACGATATGGTCAATCAACGGATTCTTAGAGCTTCAAATTAGGGTTTAAGAGAAAACTCATCACATGCCTGAATAAACCTCAATTAACATTAACGGGTTAGAAATCCGACATCATCCATATAAAATCTCACTAGAGTTTCATCTAATCTGAACAAACTAGAAGAGTTTAGCTCGACATCATCGCAGAAGCAATCACAGAAACAAAGAAGAGGAAAACTGGAGAAGAAGACATCTTACTCCGAGTAAACCTAATCCTGTCGAATCCTAGAAACTCCTGAGCTAATCCTCGCTTCTCCTCGCTTAATCGTCACTTCAAAGCTTCAAAATCCTCCTCCGAGAGTGTCTGGTTCGTCGAAATCAGAATGAAGAATGAAGTCTCTCCGTCTCTCCCTTGAAAACCCTGTTTTACTCTCCGAAATCCGTCCTGGGAAAAAGTGCGCCGGCGCACTTTTCGTGGCCTATGGAAAATTTACAGGACGCCAAAAATAAAGTGCGCCTGGCAGCACCAGTGAAGTGCGCCGGCGCACTTTTCATGGATTTAGGCGCACTTTTGCCCCTGGAAATGACCTTCAGCTCTTTTGATGATTCCCGCTCCGTTTGAACTCCAAATTGATCCCCGTTTGAAGTGTCGAGCTCGTAGAAAAGTCATCCACAACGTGGTAACCTGAAATCTCAACAAAAACAACTCGAAACAACATCAAATTGCCCAAAAGAGGGCCAACGGGAGATAAAACATATTTTTCATAAAAGTCATTCAAGTTCATCACAATTCGGAGTCAAATAAGGGGAATGTCGTTCAAATGTGGCGAGATAAACGCGGTAAATCTAACGTCATCAATGGTCAACTTCCTTTTCACCTCCAATCACTAGAGAATAATCCTAAGTCTTTAGCAAGATACTTAAGGATACTCTCGAAAATCCAATGAAAAATCACTTGGATCTGATTGGAATCTGTTGCACGTAATGCAACATCTCTTCGAGTACATGTCATGACATACATGATGAGTTTATAGCCAAACCATGTGGAACACTCATCATATCTCATTTTCAGCTTGTGTCTAAGGACATGATTCTTTGCTGAAATGTATGTTGTGGTTCATAAGAAGGTTTCTCCTCTTGGATTCCCTCATATCGAACCTACCAAGGACCTTATCAGTATAAGTCTCTTGACATAGACCAATGAGCTTTCCTGGACTATCTCTATAGATCTTAAAGCCCAATACGTACTCTACCTCACCTAGGTCTTTCATTGAAACACATTTTCAAATGACTAGTATGTCATTTACATACAAGACCAAAAGATTACATTGCTCCCACTGAATTTCTTGTAGACACAAGTTTCCTCTATACATAAGATGAAGTCAATTTCCTTGACATCTTCATCAAGTATGAGGTTTCGACTCCTTAATGCTTACTTAAGTCCATACATGGATCTCTCAAGTTTGCATACCTTCCCAAGATTTTAGGATCTTCAAAACCTATTGGTTGTGTCATGTACACATCCTCTTCCAGAAAGCCATTCAGGAAGACAGTTTTGATATCCAACTGCCATATTCATAATCATGAAATGCAAATCGATGGGATAATCCGAATGGATTAAATCATAGCCTCTTGCCAAGATTAGGAGTCTGAACTCGTCATTGCTCGATTGTAGGTTATTGGTTCTTGACTTTCAAGAAGCAATATGTCTTGAGTTCCATTCATAATGAAGATTACAAATCTTCTTAGATTGAATTCTAGTCCATTCAGACTAACGAATTTGGAGTGAACAACAACAACTTGAGTATATCACCCATCCTTTGGCGTTTCCTCTACATCTTCACTGTTTTGAACAATTTCTTATTCAATCGGGTTCTCATATGTAATTGGATCAGTATCCATTTGTTGCTCATCATCTTGAGTCTCTTCAAGATGAATATTTCTCCCACTTGTTTTCTTGAAAAAAAACTCATTTTCCAAGAAGACACCATCACGAGCAACAAACACTTTGTTCTCTTCAGGATTGTAGAAGTAATATCCCTTCGTCTCTTTAGGATAACCTACAAATAGGCACTTTGTATGATTTTGGTGCTAGTTTATCGAAAAGCATACGTTTAACATAAAGTTCACGACCCCAAACTATTAGAAAAGATATCACTGGTACCATACCAGTCCATATGTGATATGGTGTTTTTTCAACAGACTTAGACGGAGTTCTATTCAGTGTAAACGCAGTAGTTTTCCTGTCCCCAGCAAAAATATTTGGAAGATTAGTGAAGCTCATCATAGACTGAACCATGTATAACAAGGTTCAACTTCTCCTATTAAACATGCCATTCAATTATGGCATTCCAAGAGAATTGAGTTGTGAAATGATTTCATAACTCCTAAGATGATCAGAAAAACTCTTGGCTAAGATATTCACCATCTCGGTCAAACCGAATGGCTTTTATCTTCCTACCAATTGGTTTTGTACTTCATTTTTGGAATCTTTGAACATTTCATAAGATTCAAACTTCTGATTCATTAAGTAGATGTACCCATACCTACTTAAGTCATCAGTAAGAGTGATGAAGTATCTAAACCCTCCACGAGTTATTGAACTCATAGGTCCAAACACATCAGTATGTGTGAGGGCAAAAAGATCACTTACTCTTTCACTTTGGCAGAAGAATGACGACCTAGTCATCTTTCCCATTAGGTAAAGCTTTGCATGTATCAAAACTCTCTTATGAAAATGAGATTGAAACACCAACTGTCTAAAGTTGTTTCATGCGTAGCAAACTAATGTGTCTAAATGCCAAAAGTTTGTGGGTTATGAGTTTGTCTATTGCTTCTTGGTGTTATTAGAACTAAAACTCCCACTGGAATGCATGTCATCCTAGCATCATTGTCAATGCGGATTTTTATTCTACCACTAACTTCTTCCAAGTTACAAGAATGATTCTGTCTGAAATCCATTTTCATTTACGATCTCTTGCTCGTATGGTGCTCTGTGGGTATTACACCTCTCATTCCTTTGTTTAATACTTTAAACGCGGCTACCCTTAACACCATATCCGAAGTGGTTAACACGAATGTGTATAACCAGCCAACTACGGACGAGAGGCAACCATTGCTTCTAGTTCTCCTCCCACTTAATTCATGGAGTCATTGTATGAATTTTGGGAGAGATTTGGTCGTTTGGGGTACCAAGGATAGAGTATGCATTCATAAAGTTCACTCCAAGTGGTTCTATGAATGACAACACGTGGCACATGACAATCAACTATTGTATTTTAAAATTCACTTATAGTCTTCTCTTCCTCATATGAGGTGACTATTTGAATTTTAAAGTACGGATTTCAAGGACATTTCCTTAAGAACACTACTTTGTTCTATGTGTGGTGAGGGCTTCAAAAGTCTTTAGCATTCACAATGCTTTGGATTTCTCCTTCATAAGGATAAATTCATTTGGTGATAGGATAAACAAGTTGACTAACCATAATTCTACGAAAATAAAGTGCAAAAACTATTATTGTTTCAAATATACATAGCTCAACAATTTTCTCTAAAATTAAGAGCATATGTGTACTTCATTCACACAAAAGTGTGTCCCCTTGAATGAAATACTTCCCAAGATCCTAAATCCATCAAAAAGTTAGCCGTACTTTGGCACTGCCACTAAATTTTTCTAATTTAGGTAGACCAACCCATTGGTCAATCACAAACCTTTTGTGACTTTTGGTTGATTATGTGACAATCACAAACCAACTATGCTTCGAACCAAAACTTTGCCTTTTGTATTCGTTGAGTACGACCAAAAACGAACTTATGGACCCCTAAGATCCACCCTTGCTATCCAGTGCAATAATAGCTTGTAGGTGATCGGATCTTGGCCCCCTTTAATCTTGGAAAAGCGCTTCATGTTCATCATCGAAGGATCTCCTATCCTTGAGTCTTTGACTAGCGTCCATCCCTCCTTTGTTGTAATTACATATTTTTGTAAACTAAATACAAGATTCCTAATCTATCTTATTAATTTACAAATAATAAAATTACAACAAAATAAACGGTACGCAGACCGTATTTCCCAAAATAAAATAATAAAAAAATTAAATTGGGGTAGGGCCTTTTCTCCGATCACCAAGAACTTGCACGCTTTGCCACAAAACGCACAATATACACAATAACACATGTATATAACATCCATTCATTCACTACCGCATGAGTGAATGACCTTAAATCTAGCATGCTTGATAGATTTAACCCTAATTAACAAATTTTAATTAAGGTGGTAATTAATTATGAATAAAACTATTTTATTCTAATTAAACCATAATAATAAACTCTTTTATTATAATTGCTTCAACAATAAAATTCATTCAATTATAGGGACTATCGTTAATATTTAAAAGTTTTATGGATATAGATTTCAAAACTTGCCCATAAATTTCATCAATTAATACTCCCACTCAATTTAATAACTCATTATTAAAATTAGATAGGAAATTAATTATGAATTTAAAACTTTTCAATACTTAATCAAACCTATGATTGAAATTGAAAAGTTGCCCAAAAATCGGTTCAATAACAGTTCCTTTTGATGGGAACTTCTAGGGTGACATAAGGGATTCTTATGTCCCCTAGACATAACCAATGAGAATCCTCCACATAACCTATTTTGGTTGTTATGAGATAGAGTAGTTATTAGATAGTTATTGATAATTAATAGGTATCTTTAATAATTATCTAAAATATTTTAATTACCTTATTTACATTCATTCAAATATTCTTCTATTATTTTGAGTGCAGATTTTCCCTTTTTATCGTGGGTTTCCTTAGTCTTGTACAAGTTTTAATAATCTTGTTCAAACTTCACAATTTTTTCTAGGTTTATCAGTTGCATAAACAACATCTAAAACTGATACTAGTATTTCATAACGTATACCATATTAACTTTTCAGCTCAAATAATTAAATTTTGATGTGGGTTGCAATCGTGCTCAGCGGATGGGTAGTTTTGTGTGAGCTTCTTTCCAGGTTGTTTGTGCTGATGATGTCATGCTGAGTGGGTTTTGATTTTTTGGGCTAGAGGAGGGTTTGAGGCTGCTTGGTGGTTTGATAAATGGGGCGCATACCATCAGTTACAACGGTGGCAGTTTAGGGTTGATTTTATATGATTGTTCAGCTTGTTGCTTTATATGATTTTTATTAATATAAAAAAGTACTCATTCATCAAAAGAAAAAACAGTAACCAAAAACATCCACGATATCATATTGTGATATATATCCATAAAATACTAGTATAAACATCAATACTAGTATTCCCAATACTAGTATTACGTTTCCAAATTATCTAACGAAAAATATGCTAAGACTATTTCAAAACCAAAATAAGATCTAAACATCCATGATAACATCCGAGGAACCAGCAAAAGGAAAGTGTGCCCAAAACACATAAGTTACGAGAACATGACTTTCTGAATAGTTATATTGAAGGTTGATTTCTTGTGTTGAAGGTTGACTATCTTTTTGAGTTCGTTTAGTTTCCCCCTTCGAACTTGCTGTTTTAACTTGTCCCTTCTTGGTATTATTTTTGTCCAGCATTTGCTTTAGAAGTAGTCATCCTGCACAATCGATTTAAAACTAGTTATTGTTAAAACTAGTTATTGAACATAATTCGTGAACCATATAACAAGCATGACTAATACTAGTATTGTAGAAAACATAAATACTAGTACCACAAATATTAGTTTATGAACATAATTCCATAAACAATGAGATTACTATAACGAAAATAGTTGCAATTTCTATACATAGCTTCAGTAAACAAAAAAAATCTAATTATGTTCGGTCGACGAGGAAGATTCACGAGACAAAACTACTGCCAAACGTAGGATTGAATGCATTGAATGTGACGTTATACATTGTTGAATACTAGTATTAGAACTATTCTGTAAAAATCAAACCAAAAATCCTAATACTAATCAAACTTATGAGATAATCTGCATTCGTAATCCAAAAGTCGTAATTGTAATACTAATCAAACTTATGATAATCTGCATTCGTTTAATACTAGTACTAGCTAAGGTACTATCTGATTCGACCACACAGTTCAGAAACAAAATCCCCAAAACTGAAACTTCTAATTTCATAAACCAAAAAATCAAAATCAACTCCTAAAACGAAGGGGTTTTCCACATGCAACACCAAAAAATGAAAGATCATATGAAGTTAGATGGGGTTTACCTGACCGGAGCTCCGGCGGGAAACGATTATCCTTCGAAGGCAGAAGATCGAACTTCCTTTTCTTTTTCCGACGAGAAATCCTTGGATGGAACCGACCGTCCGGTGCCTTCTTCGCCGGCGATGAGCAGTGGGTTTGAGTTCACCAAAGTCGGCACCGACACTGTGAGAGGGAGTTGTGGGAGAGAGCTTTTGGGAGAGTGTTTTGGGCGGCTTGATAAATTGAAAGAAGGTGGGGAAGGGGAGTGGTAAAAAAATAGGGTTGTATTTATGGTAAATGTTCATTTAATTAGGGGTAGTAATTAGGGGTTTTTAATATTATTTTAATATTAAACTCCTATACCATTGGATCTGTTTGAAAGTGATCTAAGGGTTATAATTGGTTATGTTATAGGGACATAATCTCCCCTTATGTTAGCCTCTGCCCTCCCCCGTTTGATGGCCAAATGACTTTGTCAAACCTTAGTCAATGCTGGTCAACCCAAGTCAAATCTGGGCAAACAGAAAATTTAAAAAAAAAAAAATTTAACCAAAACTAGTCGGACCTAATTGGTTCAACCAGACCCGATCAAACCGGACTGATCTGACCAAGTCTGGTCCGAGCCAGTGATCTCAGGAATAAATAAAGCCATGGGCCAAACCCAATAGCCTATATATTCAGACAGACTAGTGGGCCACATGGGTGGGTTCAACAACACAAGCCCATTCGACCTCCTTCTGCTGTTGAGGCACACTTTTGTTTGGGCTGATTTTCTGGGCCAACACTTGGACCAAATCAGTAGGCTTGGACGAAGGAAAGAACAAAAGTGGGTTGTGCTGAGTTCCAAACCCAAACCCCCTCTTGCTCCCCTTCTCCTTAGAGTTACTGCCCCGTCGGTCGGCGGCAGCGGCATAGTAAAATAAAACACTTTTTATTTTATTTAATTAGTTTACCCATAAACTCAAATATCCACTAACACTTTGAAAACACGATTTTCAACGAAAATATTAACACGACATAATCCCCTTCTTTAATTGAATAATTTTATTAAGAACGCAATTCGTTTTGTTATGAAAAAATATGCAAAATGAGGGGCTCTGATACCACTCAAGGAAAACGTTAGATGCAAAACCAGAATCGTAGCGGAAATACGATAACATCTAACAACCTAGATCAGCCCGAATGCATATTAATCAATAACGAGAGAGTTATTACGACTCACCTTCTTGAAGCGTGATATTAGCTCGAAAACTAATACCTCCCGTAGCTCCCGTAACCTTCAGATCGATCCAGAGAGCTTCAAATGTAGCTCCTCTACTTAGTCCACGCTAGCTGAGATCCTGATCTTCCTCGCCAAAGCTTGCTAGAACTTCTGGTCGAATAACGGCTTTTAGGTTATGGCGGCTAGGGTTTTCTCCGGAGAGAAAGTGTATTCGGCTTAGGATTGATTGCTACCCTAGCAGTCTTATTTATAGGATTATGGCAGAAACCATATTCCCTTTCTAACCCTAATGGGCCGCCAGCCCAGTAGTCCCAATCCACCATGGATTGGGACTACTAATGATCCGGTCCATACTATAGGCGTGTGACCTTGTAGGACCCAGTCCGATTAGCCGTTGCCCAAACCACTGATTAATATTAGTCTCTAGCAAGACATATTAATCCCTAACCGGCCCGAATTAAATCTATTAATCAGGTCCAACACTTAACTAGTTCTTATGTGGATTTGGACCGATGGACATAAATCCTTCAACTCCCTCCTTGCGGTGCAGCTGCTGAGTTCGTCAGATATTGAATGGCACCCTTTGGAAGCACTTCTGCGAGACATCCAAAAGCTATCTCTCGAAGTGGGGCGTTGCACAATTAGTAGTCACATTAGAAGAGAAGTGAACTTTGCAGCAGATTTCATGGCATAGCTAATTTTTGGTTCTTTCTTTCAGTTTTATTTTCTTTGACATACCAAAAAAAATGAAGTGGAACTGGGTAAAATTTAGTAACAATTGGGCTTATTATTATCATTCGGCCCAGAGAACATAAGAGGAGCCTATGAGGCCTTGATTTGAACCGATTCCTTAATCATCAGTCCCAAAATTAGGGTTGCAAGGGCTAGCGACTCTTGTCATTTCTGTCTAGAGCCTTAGAATTAGTTATATAAAGTTGATTTGAGTAATTTGAGTAAAAATAGTGCATCAGTTAGTTTGAGTAATTTGCAATCAATCTTTTATTATAGAGATAAAGTTGATTTGTGGTGATTAATTTACGAAAGTTTACCAATTCCGAATAAATTGGAGTTACGAAACTTTCGTTTATCTATAAATAAGTAAAGATTTCTACTTTCTTATTACACCATCTCTATATTGAAGCTTTTATGTCTACTTCCTCCATCATCAATCTTAAAACTTTTTTATTTAAGACTTCGCCACTTATTTCGTTGAATGATTTATCTAATCTCAAAGATTTAATAGGAAATGGATGGAAACTAGATTGTATATTTAGGTAAACATATTGCAATTTTTTGTTTCAATAGTATTTGATATTTTACATTAAATGTGGTTTGTTGTTGCCAACAGAAACTAGATTAAAATTTTTGAATTTTAGCTGTGATCCAATTCAATCACTAAAAAAGGGAATGGAAGGCTTCAAAAAGAAACAATTATTCATCAGCAATATAACTCCAGTTGCAAATGTATTAGTGATCCGCCCAGTTGGACCGGTGGATCAATACTGTGGTTCTTTGGAGGTTTAGGAGATGAATCCGTCCTCGGAGTGTCTCGACGGATGGTACCTTGCAGGGCGGACGTGCAAGGAGTTAGTATATGTAAGATGGCAAGTATGTGGATAATGTAGGGAGAATGGGTTACAGAGAAGTACCGGGCGAGAGCCCTTTTGTGTGGGCGGAACCGATAGCCTTTAGCATACAGCGCGTAAGCTTGTAGTATCAGGCGTATGGTCCCAGGTCTGTGTCTCCTCTTCTGAATGGGGGACCCTGTTATTTATAGGTCCCATTGGTCTGGCAGGGTCCACGTGTCCTGCTCTGAGTGGGCCGCAGGGCCCACGTGTCCCGCTCTGAGTGGGCCGCAGCAAGTCACCATCAACAGTAATGGGCGGTGGCCTCCTGTAGATATGACAGGTGATCTTTCGGCTGGGGCGGACAGAAAACCGCCCTAGAGTGACGGACCGCCCTGACCATGTTCGAGGGCGGATTCTGACTCGGGCCCATCAATTGCCCCCAGTATGGTCTCGAGGCCGTAAGAGGCTCGAGGCGATACTATGGAACTGCTTCGAACGCCTTGGAGTGATGGACCGTCCTCATCATGTGCTAGGGCGGATACAACTCAAGGGCCCATCAATTGCCCCCAGTATGGTCTCGAGGCCGTAAGAGGCTCGAGGCGATACTATGGAACTGCTTCGAACGCCTTGGCGATTCTGAGCGTTCCCGCTTTTTTCTCCTTCGGTTATTTATGATGAATTCCTTGAGGTCACCATTCTTTATGGCTCGCTCAATCTCACTGCGGAGCTCCCGGCAGTCCTCCGTGTCGTGCCCCTTCTGCCTATGAAACTCGCAGTACTCATTTGGGTTCCCCCTTTTTATTGCCGCCTTGGGTAGCGGGGCCGGCCACCGCAATCCTCCTTTCTTTTCCTGGAGGACGTACATGAGCCTTCGCCTTGATTCCGACAGGGGGGTGTACCCTTCTTCCGATCTTCCCTCTCCGTGAGGGCGGTTGTCTCTTCTGTCGTTAGGGCGCTTCTCTTTTCGCCCTTGGTATCCTTTGTCCCTGTTCTGATCACTTGAGCGCCTGTACCCGTCCTGTATCATGGCGACATTCTCTTCCACTTCAGCACACTGGAGGATACATGTCTCCAATTCGGTGTGGGTTTTTGGCTTTTTCCGGACCAAGTCTTTCACTAGCTCGGTGCTAAGCGTGGTGGTTTGGATGTGGTGGAGCACAATGTCCAGTGCGAGGTTGGGCACCGCCGCGACCGCCTTGGCCCACTTCTCGTAGTACTGCCGGAGAGTCTCTGACCGACTCTGTCTCAAGTTCCAGAAGGCGGACAAGTTGCGTCCCGCCTCCTTTTGGTTTGAGAACTTATGGAGAAAGAGTTGGTAGAAATCTTCCCAACTCTTTATGATTCCTTCTGCCAAACCTCCGTACCAGGTTAGTGCAGCTCCAGTTAACGTTCCAGGGAACGTACGGCAGTAGGTAGCGTCCGGGGCCGTAAACATCTGCATGGCAATGGTGAATGTTAACAGATGCTGGTCGGGATCCCCAGTTCCGTCGTACGCTTTGATTGCTGGTGGTACGAATCCTTGTGGGGGAGGAACGCTGAGGAGACTCTTGTCCAGAGGCTGCCGCATGGCGAGTTGCCTGGGGCCTGACTGGTGGCGAGGGAGGAACAGTCGGTACATTTCGTCCGAGTCCGCCATGCCGGTTGCCAGTCCGCCGGATGAACCCTCGGTGTGATTTCCGGGGGTTGCCTTGGCCACCAGGAACTTCATCATTGCTGCCATTTCAGCGTTCTGTCTTTGTAGATCGGCTACCTGTGCCGCTAGGTCGCCCACAGCGGGATCAGCCGCCGTTCTATCTTCCAACGGAGAGGGGATGTGGGACTCTCAGAGCAATCCAGGACCTAGAGGGCGGATTGGATGGGGTGTTTGTGTAGCCGTTCCCGAGGGTTGGTCTATGGAAGGACGAGGGTCTCGGGGGACACCCGCCGATACGACTTGTTTGGCCGGGGTGACGAGCGTTTCCATGGGGACATCACTCGTGGGATTTTCCTCCAAATTCTGCATGCTGTTTGTCTTTTGGGAACAAAACGTTTAGCTGTCCCCTATCTGGCGCGCCAATTGATCCGCCCAGTTGGACCGGTGGATCAATACTGTGGTTCTTTGGAGGTTTAGGAGATGAATCCGTCCTCGGAGTGTCTCGGCGGATGGTACCTTGCAGGGCGGACGTGCAAGGAGTTAGTATATGTAAGATGGCAAGTATGTGGATAATGTAGGGAGAATGGGTTACAGAGAAGTACCGGGCGAGAGCCCTTTTGTGTGGGCGGAACCGATAGCCTTTAGCGTACAGCGCGTAAGCTTGTAGTATCAGGCGTATGGTCCCAGGTCTGTGTCTCCTCTTCTGAATGGGGGACCCTGTTATTTATAGGTCCCATTGGTCTGGCAGGGTCCACGTGTCCTGCTCTGAGTGGGCCGCAGGGCCCACGTGTCCCGCTCTGAGTGGGCCGCAGCAAGTCACCATCAACAGTAATGGGCGGTGGCCTCCTGTAGATATGACAGGTGATCTTTCGGCTGGGGCGGACAGAAAACCGCCCTAGAGTGACGGACCGCCCTGACCATGTTCGAGGGCGGATTCTGACTCGGGCCCATCAATTAGGTATAATGATTCTCATACTTCTATCAATAGTATTTACGAATTTTAGCATCCCTATATTTTCTAATTAAAATGCTTATACTAACTACGCTTTTTATATATCCCAAGTTTTACCTACCATTTTTGGGACAAGCTCTTCTTCCCAACCATAGTGGTCACTACAACAAAAAAAATTAACTAAAATTTATGTGTAACATCTATTTGGTATTACTTACTACCCATTTCATCCCAAATTTGCTATAAAAAATTATACATCAGAGTATCAGAGTTTTAGTGGTGAATCAACAAGTTGAGTCATGATTTACTACTACATACGCTAACACAATTTTTCAAATTTTTAATGCAGTAAAATTGGTGTAAGTTAATTTTGTGAATGGTCTTCTGACAGGTTTGCAGATGCTAGAAGGAGATTTACTGGTACAGTCGCAATATTTTTGGAGGGTACCAATCCACTTTTTGGCTCTGGAAACCACACCCGAACTAACCATTAGTTGCATCGTTGCACTTTGGGTCTGTCAAACTTTGTCTATGTTCTCATGACGTTTCATGAAATTGAGTTTTTAAATAACATGACAAATAAGTTGAAAGTGAGAAGGATATCTCAATATACTTTGTAAAGATTATGACTTTGGTTAACCAATTGTTGCAAAAAAATAAATAATTTTGATTGATCGAATATATAGTTATGAATGACAAATGAGTTTAGGGGGTTGGATTATATATCATGTAACTTTGTAAAGATTGTGACTTTGGTTAACCAATTGTTGCAAAAATTAGATAATATTTGATGTATTGAATAATATGTTATAAATGACAAATAAGTTTGGGGCTCGGATGACATATAAAGAGTGTAACTTCGTCGGCCAATAGTAGTAAAAACTTGATAAAACTAGATGAATAGGATAAATATAATATAAAGTGAAAATGAATCCTCAATTCATGTTGATTCAAGTGAGAACAAAACATAATTTTTCAAACGACTTTCACAAAAAAATTAGTATTCACCGGGTCAAAACACAATGTACCTTCTCTTGGGTGTGACTACTCTGAAACCGAAACTTGATTTTCTTGATCCTGAAACCAAAACTTGATTTGCTTGATTCTCACTAAATGAAAATAAACGACCATGAGTGATAAAGAGAACTAGGTAACGACGTCGCCGGGCAGAAAACTCAATGCAATTGTTGAGAGTAAATTCAAGTTTTGGTCAAACCTAAATTGGCCAATTAGTACACTTTGATATTTATTATAATCATAATTAGGAAATTTTAAAAAAATAACGTTAAAAATTTTCTAGTCTTTATCATTTTGTAAACATTTAAACTTTATAAATTAGGGAAAATGGTACTTCCCCCCTCTATTTTGTCAAGTTAACAGTCTCTTATACTATGAATTGATCAATTTACCCCCTCCTATTATGCCAATCTTACAAACAGCCCCTTCCATCCAAAGTTCCATTAAGTGATGACATGTGCAACAATTTCCATCCAAATTCTTCCAGCCAAACATCTCCCTAAATTCTGAGATCCTGATTCCTAACAGATCAAATGCTTTAGCCCGAGCTTTGTTTTAGTCATAATCCAAAATTCAAAGTGCATACATATTTCTTTTGTATTAATCTTGGTAACGCCACTCAACCTGTGCTACAAACGGGTGTGAGAATGGTTTTGATAACCGAACAAAACTATATACCAAATATAATCAGAGTATACTTTAGTTTTTTATTGTATTTATACAAGTGTAAGATGATCTTATCAATGAGAAAAAATTTGTTTAACCATAATCATTAATAAGAGCTGAATCGCTCTATCGAAAAAAGTGTGTATAACACAATTCTAATCTGAATCCAAGTTCAAAATTGGTTACATTGTTGTGATAATTGATCATGGTACTTGTTCCAGCCTGGTCGTCTGGCCCAATAATGGAAGCCCAAGCCTGTTGGTCTTCCGGGGGTGGTGTACCTCGTAAGTAATGAAGGGGTAGTTAGTTCAAGGGAAAGGGAGGCGATTAGTTTAAGGAATGGGAAGGGAAGCGAGTAACGTACCGCGAAGCGTTTTGTCCGCTGGGTAAAAGTGTTGTCCCCCGGTTAATGGGGTGTACGGGAGGTATTTATAGTACCCCTGTCTTGGTCGCCAAGGCTGAATCTCGGCCACTCATTTGTAGCCTCCGTAGGATGTTGACACGTGTTCGCCTTGCCTTGGAACCCTAAGAGCCGCCGAGACTGGGCCGTCGCTTTGGGCCTCCCTTTGCTTCCTGGGCTTGCTTGCTTAGCCCATCTGAGCTGTCGCCTAGGCCCAGCTTCTCAGTACTAGCGGCTGTATCCAGGACGCCGTGTGGGCCGCTATGTGGGCCTTTGGATTTCGCCGAGCTGGGCCCATCAATTGCCCCCAAGCCCTTAGTCGAGCTTTGCTTGGCTGAGGGCTTACTCATAGTTCGGACCGCTTGTCTTGTGATCGCCGCAGGAGAACCCATCAATTGCCCCAAGCCCTTAGTCGAGCTTTGCTTGGCCGAGGGCTTTTGGCCACCTATGCCGTGTCGCTTTGTCGCTTTGGTTTCTTGGCTCTTAACCCTCTATTAAGTCGCCCTTGTGCCCACGCTTTTATCGCCTTATCTCTTTTATCGCTGCTTCCTATCGCCCATTTTTCGTTTCCCCTGCGCCCCTCTACCGCTCAGGGCACTATGATCTTTTACTCCCTAGCTTGCTGGAGAAGTTGGGGAAATCGGGGTATTTCAGTAATTGCCCAAAAAGTCATCATTACCTTATCCTTCCAAACGTCACCTCAGCCGCGCGTGTCCCCAATGAAACGTCGCGACGGTTTCGTTTCCCGCCAGCACGTCCCTTCAGCCGCGTGCTCCCCACTTATTAGCCGCGATGGTTCCACTTCCCGCTCACTGGCCTTCCTATATAAACCCTTATTTTTACTGTCCTCCTTCCTTTTTTACTCCTTCTCTGCCGCCTCGTCTCCCGTTTTTACAGTCCTTTTGCTTCCACTGTTTCCTCCTTCTTCCGACGAGCCTTCAACCGTTTCCTCTTTCTTCCGACGAGTGGAAAACGTTCATTCCTCTTCCTTACTCCTTTTCAGATGTCTGGAATTCCCCGACGCCCACCTGGTACGTGACTCCTCCTTTCTTTCTCACCCTCGTTGCAGTCCTGCTGTGTGTTCCTTTTTCTTCTCTGCTCCTTGTTATTTTTTTTTTGAACCATGGATTCCGATACCGATAGCCAGAACCAAAGCCATTCTTACTCCGCGGGTACCGATCCTTCCCCTCTCCTTCATGCTCTCCCTCATCTTCTAACCAAACCCCTGAACGGGTGCCCCTAAATCCTCCGCCCTTGGCCGAAACTTCCTCTGCCCAGATTTCCGACGTGGCCGAGGAAACTTTTGATGAATCTACCGCCCTTCCTTTCTGGGGCCCTCATCAAAAAGGATTCGAGCTGGCCCGCCATGGGGTTGAGATTGACCCTGAGGCGACCAGGGTCACCGGGTCTTACTCTATCGTCAACTGGCGATCCATGTGGCAAAGAACTGCTTGTGACGAGCGTACGGTCATTGGCCCAGGCTACTTTCCCTCAGGATCAGTAGAGAGAATCACCCGCGTTCTCCCGTTCGCCCTGTTGCCGTCCTCCTGGAGTTTCGCCGTGGCCTCTCGGCTCTCTACCATTGGTAATTGCCCACCTGGGTGGCACGGAATCTGGACTGAGGCCTTCACCAATGGTCTTCGCCTTCCACCCTCGTCATTCGTGATTGATCTGCTTCAGTGTTTTGGTGCTTCTCTTGGCGCCTTCAATGTCGGGTGCTGGGCCTCGGCTTCTGCCTTCGAGTGTAGTTGTGTGGCCAAGAAAATCGCCCCCACTCTTCGGTTGTTTCAATTGATTCACTATGCCAAACATACATCAAATGGCATCAGCTTTGTTCGCCGGACTGATCTTTCTCCAAAGGGCACTTATTCATCTCCGAAACCCCGCCCCACATGGTATCATTCGTTTTTCTACTTCTGCCCCAGCGACACGGATCGCCACTGGGCTTCGCTGCTCCCCTCATCCTGGTCTTCTGGCGACGTGAGCTATTTCAACATCGAGCTTGATCCTACCCCTGAGGAAATACTCCTACGTCGCCAGATCCTTCTTGACTGCCATCACCTATCGTCCACCTCTGGACTGAGAAATGCTCAGGCGGGAATACGAGGAGGTATATTTTATGCCTAGGCAATGCCGATTGTTTTCCTCTTTTAGCTAGAGCTGTCTATCTTGTGCAATTAAGTCGCCGAAGTCAAATCCCGAGGAACACACAAACTTCACATTACCGCCTACCATCTTTCTGCAACTTATATGTGTTTGTACCGTTTTTGTGTTGCGTTTTTGTGTTGCTCTCTTTTTTTTTATATATTAACCCTTGAGTTGTCTTTTTACCAGGCGCTGTAAGCTTTGTTGGATGCCTCCTCACCACTGCCGCCCGCGGGCCTGTTGGTGAGACTCGCCCTAGCCGGCAAGAGTCTACTACTGTCGCCCCTGCCTCAACTCAGCCTTCTCCTCAAAAATCTAAGGGAAGAGGAAGGCGACAGAAACAGATGAAGGCCTTGCTTCCTCAAAAAGGAAGAAAAAGGTCGGGGCTTCTAAGCCGAGGAAGAAGACGGGCGAGAGTTCCAGTCGCCCGCCGCCGCCACCCCAACCGGTGGTAGAAGTCGAGGATGATGACGCTGAAACTGAAACTCCCCTCCGCCGCTCTCGCCGCCAATCATCCCTGGCAGATAATGATTCTCCCGCGAGGGAACCTCTTGACCAGACTGCTGGTGAGGACGCTCTGTTGTACGACGATTCCTATCTCTCCACCGAGCATATCCCTCCTCCTGCAGACCCGGCTGATCCTAAAACAGAGCCTGCCGCGGAGCTTGATCCCCGCCCCACGGAGCCTCTTCGCGACCATTCTCGCCCCCCGGCGGTCAACATCGATCGCGCCCGCCGAGTTAACTGGTCCGAGCGGGCCAATAACGTTTTTTACCGTCCTGCTCCCGCTGGTCGGGAGGGCGAGGGGCGATTTCGTATGCCGTACTTCGCTGTTGTCCATCCGGTGGCATCCCACATATCTCCCCGGATGGCGAGTGATATTGCGGAGGAATTTTCCCGCGGCATCTACGCGGGGGTGACCGCACCCGGCGAAAGCTCGGAGATCCCAGATCTGCACGGGGCGACCTCCTGCCGGCTACTTCAGGTATTTGTGAAATGCCTTTGCTCATTTTTCATTTTTTTTTTACTCATAGCTTGCTTTGTTTCATAGGCCCTCGCCGAGCTCGGCGACCTGTCTTTTGCATGCAAGCACATGCAAGAGGAAAACCAGAGGCTGAAGGAGGAGGCAGAGAACTTACGCTCCCTGCGTATGGATCTTACTCGTTATCACAACGAGGAGAAGGTATTTACTTGTTTGCCTCTCTTCCTCTTTATTTATTTATATTATTATTGTCTTTATTCCCATCCAAACCGTCGCCTCGCGATCCTACTGAGACCTTTACTGTTTATTGATCCTAGCGCCGAGCGGACGCGGCGACCTCTGCTGCCGACTCTTTGAAGGAAAGTCTGGCTGAGGCGAATACCCGGATCGCCCAAATGGAGGGTGTCCAGGAGGACTTGCGATCTGCTAATGAGCACATCGTCGCTCTTGAAGCCGAGTTGGATGAGGCTCGTGGCAAGGTCGCTCAGGTGGAGGAGATAACCGCCGAAAAGGATAGTGCCAAAGAGCTGCTTATCGACTCCCTAGCGACACAATCGGCGGCGGATCGTGACCTCGCAGCTGCCAAGGCTCAGTATGACGAGACTGTGGCCTACTATACTCATGCTCTAGGCGAGAGTATGCGTGTGGTGATGCGCAGTTGTCGTAATGAGTTTTACGAGCTGTTCCCCAACAAGGGTTGGCCTGGGCGAAAAAATGGTTCGTGTTGTCATCCGAGGGCTTAACCGCCATAATCTTGGGGTTCCCGACCTACCCGACGCCGAGGAAGAGGCTTATTTCCGAGACGCTGCTCGCTTGGAGCGTGAGGTAGTGGCGGCAGATGCTGAATATGTGGCGGCCACTCGCCGCAGCCGTGGCCTGCCTGATTTGAATCCCGATGGCTCGGAGGTTCAGCTGCCATCCTCTGATCAAGCTCGCTAGACCAGTGGCAAAGACCTCGACTCCGCCGCTGATCCTTCCAAGGCTGGCGAGAAGGGCTCCAGCGCCAAAGACCCCTGATCCTGCTTCTGACTTGTTGTGATGACTGCTTTCTTTTTAGACAATCAACATCATGTTTTTGCTTATTGTTGCTACTGCTCTCTCTTTCTCTTTCTCTCCTTTTTTTATAAAATATGCCACTTAGCTCCTTTTTGTGCATTTTTAACCTTGGTCATATATCTTGTGATGCCTTTTCTGTCCGCTTTGCTTCTTTCCTTTATACCGATAGTTTCGCTGCCAAGAGGATATACCCGGCGATTTATCCATGCCCGTAAGTCTAGCAATTCAATGCCCTTAGGTCTTACATGATAATTTTGATGCCCTTAGGTCTTACACAACGATTTGTTAATGCCCGTAGGTCTTACATAGCGATCTCAATGCCCTTAGGTCTTACATGATAATTTTGATGCCCTTAGGTCTTACACAGCGATTTGTTAATGCCCGTAGGTCTTACATAGCGATCTCAATGCCCTTAGGTCTTACATGATAATTTTGATGCCCTTAGGTCTTACACAGTGATTTGTTAATGCCCGTAGGTCTTACATAGCGATCTCAATGCCCTTAGGTCTTACATGATAATTTTGATGTCCTTAGGTCTTACACAGCGATTTGTTAATGCCCGTAGGTCTTACATAGCGATCTCAATGCCCTTAGGTCTTGCATGATAATTTTGATGCCCTTAGGTCTTACACAGCGATTTGTTAATGCCCGTAGGTCTTACATAGTGATCTCAATGCCCTTAGGTCTTACATGATAATTTTGATGCCCTTAGGTCTTACACAGCGATTTGTTAATGCCCGTAGGTCTTACATAGCGATCTCAATGCCCTTAGGTCTTACATGATAATTTTGATGCCCTTAAAAAATATTATGGATTTAAACATTAAGGCCCTTGGCTACTTTTAAAACTAGCATCGATTACAAGTGTTAATCATAATATCGCCTGAGATGCATGGAGTTCCACGTTTTGGGAATTTTTTGTTCCATCCAATTCTGCCAGCTTAAAGGTATTGGCCCCAACCACTCGTCGTACTCTATACGGTCCTTCCCATCCAGGATTGAGCTTGGCTGCCACGACCGCCGGCCTGAAAATTTTCCTCAGTACTAAATCATTGAGCGCGATATGATGTGGTCGGAGCTTTAGATTATATCGCCTGGCTAGCTGTTCCTTTTCAGCGATCAGCCGCATCTGCGCTTTTTCTCTTCTTTCCTCAATCATGTCCACGTTAAGCATCAATTCTTGTTCGTTGACCTCGTCCCTGTACTCCTGTATCCGTATAGATGGGATTGGAATCTCCACCGGGAGGACCGCCTCAGTCCCATATGTCAATGTATAGGGAGTCTCACCTGTCGCCGTTTTATAAGCCGTACGATGAGCCCATAGTACGTGATCAAGCTCCTCGACCCATACACCCTTACATCCATCCACTCTTTTCTTTAAACCTTGCAGGATAAGTTTGTTAGCCGCCTCCGCTTGCCCGTTGGCTTGTGGGTAGGCGACTGAGGCGAATCGTAGATTTATCTTTAAATCATCGCAAAATTCTTTAAAGACTTGCGAGTCGAATTAAGTACCATGATCACAGATAATACTTTCTGGTATGCCGAACCTGGTGATGATACTCTTAAACGCGAACTTTTGTATCTGCTTAGCGGTGATACTTGCCACTGCTTCTGCCTCAACCCACTTGGTGAAATAATCAACAGCCACGATGAGGAATTTCCTTTTCCCTGAGGCTTTCGGAAATGGGCCTAGGATATCCATCCCCCACCTCGCGAATGGCCATGGGCTGACATTTGCCTGGAGCGCTGTTGCTGGTAACTTGTGATAACTTGCAAATTCCTGACATTTGTGGCATTTCTTCACCAGGTCGCCAGCCTCCTTTCTCATTGTTGGCCAATAGAAGCCCTGGTAGATTAAGTTCCTTTCCAAACTTCTTGTTCCCAAGTGAGTGCCACACACTCCTGAATGTACTTCCTCCAGGGCCCAAGCTGCATCCTCCTCGCCCAGGCATCGCAAGTATGGACCCATAGCTGACTTTCGATACAGCTCTCCCCCTATTATAGTACACCTTCCTGCTTTTCGCCGGAGCTTGGTCGCCTCTAACGGGTCGCTTGGTACAGTGTCGTTATCCAAGTATTGGATAATAGGTGTTCGCCAGTCGCTTTTCCCAATTCCGTTAATCACGTGGAAACACTGTTTCATCCTTGTTTCCTTCTCCACTGTGACCATTCGCCCTTCTTCAAAATCTGTCGCCGTTGCTAATTTTGATAATGCATCCGCGTGGCAATTTTCCTCCCTAGCAATCTGGGATATAACCACCTTTTTGAATTCCGATATAAGCTGTTTTACCTCATCAAAATAGGGGAGGAGCGACTCCTCATTTACCTCAAAGCTCCCATTAACTTGGTTGACTACTATCGCCGAGTCTGAGAAAACTTTGATGTTAGTAACTCCCATACTCTTAGCGATTCGTAAGCCAGCCTCCAATGCCCCATACTCAGCTGCGTTGTTGGTTCGATTAGTTACGAATCGCAATGCGACCTCGTGGAGGATCCCACCAGGAGACCTTAAGACTATCCCGCGCCTGATCCTCCTTTACTCGAGGCGCCGTCTGTAAATAACGTCCATTCATCACCTTCCTCGTTATCTTCTTGTACTGCCCCTTCGACTACAAAGTCCGCAAGGACTTGGGCCTTGATCGCCGTTCATGGCTGGTATCGAATGTCATACTCACTTAACTCAATCGCCCACTTAGCTAATCGCCCTGCCACGCTCATAGATCTTAACGCATTCTTAATTGGAAGATTCGTGAGCACATGTATTGTGTGTGCCTGAAAATAAGGTCGCAACTTTCTGGCCGCACAAACCACAGCATACGCCATTTTTTCTATCGCCGGATACCTTGTTTCAGCGTCGACTAAGGTTTTACTTGTGTAAAAAACAGGGTGTTCGGCTTTGTCCTCTCTTCGAACTAAAACCGCGCTAACTGCCTTTGGAGAGATAGCGATATAGAGAAATAGATCTTCATTTAACTTTGGAGATGCAAGTACAGGAGGGGTAATTAAAAATTGCTTCAACTCTTCAAAAGCCTTGTTACATTTATCACTCCATGCAAACTTTGATGCATTCTTCAAGGTCGCAAAAAATGGAGCGCATCGATCGGCGATCCTGGGAATGAATCGATTGATTGCCGTCAGTCTTCCTGATAGAACCTGGACCTCCTTCACGGTCTTCGGGGGTGCCATTGCTGTAATCGCCGCGATCTGCGCTGGATTAGCTTCTATCCCTCTCCTGGTTATGAGATATCCCTGAAACTTTCCTGATGTCGCCCCGAACACACACTTCAAAGGGTTCAACCTGAGCGAATACTCCTGCAGTGTATTGAAGGTTTCCCTTAAGTCGCCAAGATGATCATCGGATTTCTTACTTTTGACCAAAAGGTCATCCACATATGCTTCCAAGTTTCGGCCGAGCTGTTTGACAAAGTCTGTGTCGATCATTCTTTGGTAAGTCGCGCCAGCATTCTTGAGCCCAAATGGCATTACCCGGTAGCAGTAGTTCGTCGTGGGTGTCATGAAAGCCGTTTTCTCTTGATCCTGCTTGTTTAAAGGTATTTGATGATATCCTGAGAACATATCCAGGAAGGACAGCATTTCATTATTCGCCGTTGCGTCTACCAGTTGCTCTATGTTGGGCAAGGGGTACGGATCCTTGGGGCAAGCATCATTAAGGTTGGTGAAGTCGACACACATTCGCCATGCTCCTGACGACTTCTTCACAAGAACTACGTTAGCTAACCACTCAGGATACTGCACCTCCTTGATAAACCCTGCCTTCAGGAGCTTTTCTACCACATTCGCCACCGCCTGTTGTCTTTCTCTGCAGATGTTACGCCGCTTTTGCTGGACTGGGCGACTCCCGGACTCAATTGCTAGCGAGTGTTTGATGATGTCTGGAGCGATTCCTGGCATATCACTTGGTGACCATGCGAACAGGTGCGAGAACTCTCGGAGCAACTTGACTAGCTCTTGCTTATTGTCATCGCTTAGGTAGGACGACACTCAAATTGTCTTACTTTCATCTTCTTCGAACAACGGTATTGGGACGTCCGATTCCGCTGGTACGACTCTTTCCCCTTCGTTTTCTGCCTCCAAGCTTATAGTGAGGAAAGTGCTTTTAGTCGCCGCCCTGTAACACCTTCTGGCGATGTCCGGGTGCCCCCAGGCAAAACCTATCCCTTCATTAGTGGCGAACTTCAGCACTTGGTGCACTGGGGAGGAGATTGCTTGGAAGGCGGCGAGCGCCGGTCGCCCTAGGATCATGTTGTACGTGGATTGACAATCCATGACATGGAAGTCGATGGATCGGGTGACCTGCAAGTCTCCGTCCCCAATGGTTACCGCCATCGTGGCTATTCCCTTGATGGGGACTGTGTGCCCTGAAAATCCTGAGATGGTAGTTTTTGTCTGCCTGAGCAAGCTAGCTGGCAGGTTCATCTTTTTGTACAGCTCCCAGAAAATGATGTCCACCGAGCTCCCTTCGTCAACCATCACTCGCTCCACTCGGCTATTGTGTGTGATTACTTGAATCACCATCGCCTCCAAACTTGGGCCTCCTACCCGGGCCATGTCTTCCTCCGAGAATCCCAGCGTTGGGCGACTGACTTGATCTATCATCATTACTTCCTTTGTTTCCTCCTTTTTGACTTTCTTTGTTGGGCAACTTTCCCCACCGAAAATGGTTTGGTAAACTTGATTCACCTCGGGTCGAGGCTTTTTCTTGCTATCTTCATTGTCCAGAGGCTCTTTAAGCCGGGCGAAGACATCACCCTTCTTGTCTTGTGATTCTCCTTTCCCGCGGCGATCATCTTCTTGCGGCTTGTTTTTCAGCTTTGAGCTGACAATGAAATCCCTGAGACGTTCTTCGCTTATCCACCTTTCGATTTCATTTTTCAATTCCCTGCAATCTTCAGTGGTATGCCCATGAGAGTCATGGAAATCGCAGAACTTCTGGCGACTTCGCTGATCCGCTGGGGTGAACATTGGTCCCGGCCAGTTGATGGGATGTCCCTTATGCTGCATATACAGCAGGATCTTTCTTCGCGATTCCGAGAGCGGTGTGTAATCCGCTCTTTCTTCTTGGTATCCCCTCTCCTGGTAACCCCTTTGTTCTACCGGGCGGTATCTCCTGTATGGCGGTGTCTCGGAGGGCTTCCCTTTGGCCTGCTTGTTCCCTGTAACGGGCTTTTCTTCCCTCTTCGCCGCTCCTTGTAAAGGCTCTGCTAACTGCTCCTCAATCAAAATAATTTTATGTACCCTGGTTTCCAAGTCGGACAGCGACTTTGGAGCCACCTGTAGCAGCGACTCTCGCAGTCTGCCATTATGGGTCGACTGAAATAAACTTGCCGCAACAATCTCATGATCTACCCTTTTGATGGATTGGACGACCCCAGTCCATTCGTCAAAGAATTCCTTCAGCGACTGGTTCGGCTTTTGCCTCAGGCTCACCAGTGCTTGCAACGGGACCGTCCTTGTTTTCTTGCACTCATACTTCTGTGAGCAGATCCTAACCCTCCCACGACGTTATGATGCCTTCCGGTAGATTCATGTACCACTCCCTAGCTCGCCCCCCAAGCGTCGCTGGAAAAGCCCTGCAGTATGCGGCGTCGCCAGCCTGCTGCATTTGCATGGCGATCTGGAAGGCTTGAAGGTGCTCGTCCGGGTCGCTTGTACCTACATACCTATCCAGGTTGGGCGGCACCAACCCTTTTGGTAGTGGCTCAGTGAGTATCGCCCTGGACAGAGGTTGGCGAACTGCCAACTGTGCGGGTGAGATTTGAGTAGCCGGGAGGAACTGTTGTAATACCTCGAGATGAGAGTCCTGCGGCGACTACCTGTCCCGAGTGTTGGCCCAGAGGGCTTGAGCTTGCTGAGCGATCACCGTCTTCAACATTTGGGTAAGCTCAGCATTTTGCTGCTCAAGGGACCGGAATCGCTGCTCCAATAGTTCATAGGCATCGCCGGCAGGGATAGTACTTCGAGACTCCGAGTCGCCTTCGAATTCGCTTTCCATGTTTCTAGTGAGATTTGGGTCTGCACGGGAACCTGGGTTGATGTGCTTGACCGGTGTTACTCCATCTCCTCCTTCACCATCCTCGCCCATCAGAGTGGGAATCGCTGATGAAGCCATGTGCCTTGGAAAGTCGCCTGATCGCCCATATCTGGCGCGCCAATTGTTCCAGCCTGGTCGCCTGGCCCAATAATGGAAGCCCAAGCCTGTTGGTCTTCCGGGGGTGGTGTACCTCGTAAGTAATGAAGGGGGTAGTTAGTTCAAGGGAAAGGGAGGCGATCAGTTTAAGGAATGGGAAGGGAAGCGAGTAACGTACCGCGGAGCGTTTTGTCCGCTGGGTAAAAGTGTTGTCCCCCGGTTAATGGGGTGTACGGAGGGTATTTATAGTACCCCTGTCTTGGTCGCCAAGGCTGAATCTCGGCCAATCGTTTGTAGCCTCCGTAGGATGTTGACACGTGTTCGCCTTGCCTTGGAACCCTAAGAGCCGCCGAGACTGGGCCGTCGCTTTGGGCCTCCCTTTGCTTCCTAGGCTTGCTTGCTTAGCCCATCTGAGATGTCGCCTAGGCCCAGCTTCTCAGTACTAGCGGCTGTGTCCAGGACGCCGTGTGGGCCGCTATGTGGGCCTTTGGATTTCGCCGAGCTGGGCCCATCAGTACTATACACTAAATTTAAAGTAAAGTTCATATCATGAATTGGCCCCAAAACTTTACAAAAAGATAAAGCTTAGTAGCGTAACTTATAAAGAAAGGGAAACAAAGCCATAATTCAAAACGCAACAGAGCAGGAGCAGCAGTAGCTTTAGCTATTTATGTCCACTCTGAACAAATTCAATACATACCAACATCACCACCACCATGACCACTATTTCCTTCGTCTTCGTCGTCTTCTTCACCTCCTCCGCCGCCTATTGGCCGTCGGCGACATCAATCTCGCCGTCCAAGGTAATCAAATTTGAACCCATGAGGCTACATTTTTCGCATTTGTAATGTATAATAACAGAGTATGACTATATATAACAGCAAGAGACCATCAATCCCTTCTCCCCCAAGGCAGCATTGATCCGTTACTGGAACAACCGTGTCTCCTCCGGCATCCCCAAATCTCAATTCCTTCTCTCCAAGGCCTCACCGCTCACGGCTTCTGAATCTGCCTTCCTCACCAAACTCGCTTCTCAAAATTCCCTCTCCTCTCATCTCCACTCCTTCTGTTCCTTGGCCCACTTGTTCTGCTCCTTCGACTCCGACGACGACAGCAAAGCGACCTCCGATGACGCAAACTTCGCTCTCTACACATCCGACCGCCGCTTCTCCAACTACGGCGCATCAAGAAAAGGCGGAGGCGGTGTTGACTCTTTCAAGAATTACTCCACTGGGATAAACTCAGCCTCCGATTCTTTCCTCAAATACAGCAGTCGTTCCAATCGCCACAATGAGGTTTTCGCCAATTACGATGTGGATGCCAACGCCGCCAATGCCAGCTTCGGAAACTACGGTTCCGGCGCCACAGCCGGCTTCGGAAAATTTAACAACTACCAGGACCGAGTCAATGTACCTGGGCAACGATTCACCACATATGACTCGGCAAGCAAGGGACACAAGCTGTCTTTCGCAACCTACAGCGAAGATACTAACGCCGGCTCACAGTCCTTCATCAGCTACGCCAAGAAGGGGATTCGATCCCCCAATCAGTTCACCAGCTACGGCAAAGGATCGAACATCATCGACTCGACATTTACAGGGTACGGCGAGCTGAGTCAAGGAGCCAACGACTCGTTCACGGGTTACGGCAACTCGGGCAACAACCCGCATAACGATTTCAAGAGTTACGGAACCGGCGGAGCTTCGGCGGCGGAAACATTTTCAAATTATAGAGACGCTGCCAATGTCGGCGATGATACTTTTCAATCTTACGTCCAGAATTCGAAATCTGGGAAAGTGAGTTTCACCAACTATGGAAGAACGTTCAATCCTGGGAACGACAGTTTTAAAGGCTATGGGAAAGGGTCCAAGGGAATGACGACCGTCGGATTCAAATCCTATAGTTCTGATCGGACGTTCATAGACTACAACAAAAACGGCGTCGTTTTCTCGTCTTACAATAATGCGAGTACTGTTGAAACTCATGGTGGGAGAAAGGTGGAGCCTGGAAGGTTTTTTAGGGAGTCTATGTTGAGAGAAGGGAATGTCATGGTGATTCCCGACATTGTGGATAAAATGCCGGAGAGGTCATTTTTGCCTCGGGCGATCGTGTCAAGATTACCATTTTCTTCATCGCGGCTAGAGGAGGTGAAGGATATTTTTCATGCCGGTGAGAATTTGGCGGCTGCGCTAGTTATCGACAACGCAGTGACTGAGTGTGAGAGAGCTCCTAGTCTTGGCGAGACAAAGAGGTGTGTGGGATCGATAGAGGATATGATTGATTTTGCGGTAGCTGTGTTGGGGTCTAACGTAGTGGTGAGGACAACAGAGAATGTGAATGGGTCAAAGGAGGAGGTGATGATCGGGGTGGTCAGAGGAATCAACGGTGGGCAAGTGACCAAATCTATGTCATGTCATCAAAGTTTGTACCCGTATTTGCTATATTATTGCCACTCTGTCCCTAAAGTGAGGGTATACGAAGCTGACATTGTGGACGTGGAAAGGCGAGAAAAGATTAATGTTGGTGTGGCTATATGTCACTTGGACACGTCAGCTTGGAGCCCGAGTCATGGGGCTTTCGTGGCTTTGGGGTATGGTCCTGGTCAAATCGAGGTTTGCCACTGGATATTTGAGAATGATATGACATGGACGATTGTTGATTGAGTTTCAATTTATGGATGAGTTATTACTTATTATAAATTATATTCCATTCAGTTCTCTTCTTGGTGGTCAATTTGATTTGCTTCAATGTTTGTATGATCAAATGACTTAGTGTCGGATGTCATTCTATAACTAACTCCCTAATCTAATGTACCATCAATTAGTCGAAACTAGAAGGTCGAAATCTCACACATCTATAGAGAAAGGAACCACGTTGCAGACCTCCTTGCACACTTTGGGCATAGTCTCAGTTTCGGTTCTCATTTTAATTTCCCTATTTCTCGTGAGATTGAGCGAGCGATAGCTAGCGACATTGTCAGTGTTTGTTTTTCCCATTTGATTCGTTCTAATGAGTAAGGGTGCTTTACGCCCGCCTTTATACCAAAAAAAAAAAAAACTACCTTCAGTTACTAGGCCATCTTTACTTTGACTATTTCACACGAGATAGTTGTACCAATTTTCATGCTTGTAAGTTGGACTCGACCCGATTTTTTTGGCACTGAGCCTGTCCACATTTGTAATTAGGAGTCAAATTTGGTTAATTCGGTTTTTAATCTAAAAAAATTGGTTAACCTATGAATTGATCCTTAAGAAGCTTTGACTGGTAACTGGCCAGATATTTTAGGGGGAAAAGCCGACCAAAATTTGGTCAACTAAAAATTAATCGTTCTGACTGAAATAATTTGCCCATTTTTTTCCCGACTATGACATTCTTAACATACTTTTAACCAAAAAAAGTGAAAATTCTATGGAAGTTGAATAATATCGTAAATATACATGTAAATAAGCACTATCATTAGAACTCATTATTCCATCATTGATCAAAGTCAATTAACCACAATTTAACATTTTTCTGTAAAATTCTTAACCGCCCTTGAACGAATGAACAATCAGTTAACCAATTTTGATCGGTTAATCATTTTGACCATTAACCTAAAATCAAATTGTGAGCTAGTTTGCAATTGCCAAGCCCAGGTTGGGTCCCTTCTGACCTGCTTGGTTTCCCAGCTTGACGGGCTTTCTTTAAAGGCCCATTTAGTTGTTAATATAAAAGCCCAAGGCTTATTTTTCTGGATTTGCTGCTTCCTTTGACCTTTCTTCTCACTGTAACTACACACAAGTCATAACGACCGAAAAACAAACAAAACCCACAAAACCCTGAAAGCTCACTACCTTCGTTTCCCTCTACCGCCAACGGCAGCCATGGCGGCGAAGACTCAGAACAAAGCTCACAAGAATGGCAGCGACAAGAAGAACAAAAACAAGAAGAAGAGTAAAAAGACCGGTCCAGCTGCTGTCGCGATGAAGCAGAAGGCTACCGTGGCTGATAACCCCTTTGAGACAATTTGGTCCAGCCGCAAGTTCGACGTCCTCGGCAAGAAGCGCAAGGGAGAAGAGCGGAGAGTCGGATTCTCCCGCTCCAAGGGGATCGAGAAGAGGAAGAACACGCTGCTCAAGGATTACCAGCGGAGCGCTAAGTCGTCTGTCTTCGTCGATAACCGGATTGGGGAAGGGAATGCTGAGCTGGGGGAGTTCGATAAGGCAGTTATGCGGTCACAGAAGGAGCATAAGGTTTCGTTTTTGTGTTTTATGATTGTGGATTTTTTTATGCTCTGTTGTGAGAATTTGGATTGGTGTTGCTTACGGATTTGTTTGTTTGATTGGTATTTTTGTTTCAGATGAAATTGGGGAAGAAGAGCAAGTTCAATTTGTCGGATGGGGAGGAGGAGGAGGAGGATGAGTTTGGGAGCTCGTCACTTGGTCCTTTTACTGGAGAGATGATTTCGACAATGAAATGCCGTTTGATGATGAGGACGATGGAGAACAAGATGGAGGGAAAAGTATGTATGGACTAACTCATCATTTATAAGTTTTGGATTCTTGAATTGAGTCACCATAGCAGTGGTGTAGCTTAGTTGCGAGTACGTTTTGTTTGTTTGTTAGTTTGTAATTCATCGAATCCAATCTGTCACTCATGTTGGTTAAATCTCGAAAATGTGCTTCAGGGACTTAGTGAAAGCTTATGCGATGTTGTTTACCTCTGGTTTGTAGTTTGCCTATGGTCCCTCCTTTGTTGTAATTTGTGTAACTTATAACTCTAGCTACTTGGAAAAAACTTGTGAACCATATTGGAATGGGTATAGTTGTTATGTCTTCTTACCATATTATTGAGTTACCTCTTGTCGTTGTAAGAATATCCGATAATTTCGGAGGGTTTCCCATTTTGAAGCAAAAATGTTCCTTTTCGTTGTCTGTCTAGAGTTTGAAGGTCTATAGTTACTTCTCCTGCATGGTTCTGCTGCACAAGACCTTGTTTTTGGCATCTTTATTATTCGGATTTAGATTCTGTTTGATCTTGCATCTTATGTTTCATGCGAGTTTCATATTTGGCTGGTAGTCTGTCTCTTCAAGTTGCTTGACAAAAACTCCCCACATTTTTTCTGGTCTTTTCGTTACATAAAAAGTGTTGTCTATGACTGTTCCCATTCTATTTGTGATTTCTTGTATGTCTTGATATCAAGTTGTTATCTTTGGCAAAACAATGAGTTTTGTTTATGACTAACAATCTACTCTTTTCCCCTTGTACAGGGAAGTCTGGCATCTTAAGGCACCTTAATTCCCCAGACATGGCCGGGACGATTATGATGAAGCACAAGAACATGTAAGACCATTTTCCATGAGTTTCTATGATTAGTTATGCATTCTATCATGAAGGTGTCCATGGTGCTGACGTGTAATCATGCTGAAAGTCATCACTCCTATTGTTATGCCTTATCCACATGTTAAAGCATGAATATACCTTTGCAGGCCCATAAATCCAAGAAGGAAGTTATGCAGGAGATCATAATGAAGAGCAAACATTTTAAGGTATATATCCTCTTTGTTTGTTTAAAATGGGTAATTTTAACTTATTTTCTGATGTTGTATGGGTGTTGCATGTAATTGTTACCAGGCTGAAAAGGCGAAAGAGAAGGAGGAAAATGAGAAGCTTATGGAAGAATTGGATCAGAAGTTTACATCTTTAGAGCAGTCAAAGGTCATATTGTCTTTGATGGAGCCTGCAAACATGGATGCCGCGAAACCTGCCGTGACATTGAACCTTAACAAGAATGAAGTTACGAATGATAAGTTGCCAACTGCTAAGAAATTGGAAACACCTAGTCAGGTATTATTAGATTGCTTCTGGGTCCTTTTAACATGCTTAAACCGGCTTGGAGTTGCAAACATGTAGTGCATGTCAATTGTTTATGTTCATACTGATATATTTATGTTTTCTCATAATAATTCACCTTTTTTCTGTTGGTTAGAGAAACTTTTGTTATTTGTTTACTTGGATGCTGTGGCAATCTCAGCTTGTTCTTTATGCCCAATGTCTAGTAATCTCAGACTGCTATCTATTCCAAATGACTGAAGAACTATATAATCTGACATTATGTTTCCTAACTTTGGGCCTAATAGAAGTGTTTATTTTGCCGTGTTTGTAGGAACAACCTGATTCTTACGAAAAACTTTTATCTGAAATGGTGTTTGATATCCGAGCTCGCCCATCAGAGAGGACTAAAACACCAGAAGAGATTGCCGAGGACGAGAGAGAACGACTTGAACGATTAGAGGTAACTATATGCTTTGCTGAAGTATGTGTAATAACTTGGTACAACATATTGTACGTATGCTGTCATTATATGCTGCACTGCCTCGAAATTAGGACCATAGCTATGTCTTTTGCAGTTTTTTAATATTGCTGAAGTCGAGGAAAAGTTCGTTGCTGCTTAATTTAGACGTACGCATTACACTTTTTTGCTATCGATAAGACAATAACCTTACATTTCTAGTTTTTATTGAAAAAGCAGCATGATTCAGATAATTTGGCATCTTTCCTTAGAAAACTCTTTCTATAATTTTTGTCATGGTTGGAAAAGACAATGGATATCTTACTACCTCTTCTTATGGATATTTTACCTAAAGTCCAGTAACTTGTAAATAGGGTATCCTTATAACTTAATTGACTCATTATTTACTCCAGTTTGTAATTTAGTATCAAGAAGATTTCAGGAACTAAGTGCACTTGACCATTTACTTAAAATGTGAACTACCCTGCAAAGTATGAACTGTGTGGCCACTTGTGATAATATTGCTAACCAAGACCATGGGGTGAATGGGAAAACCATGATGTGTATATGAGGCAGTGTTTGTAATATAAAGTTCTATTACGATTTTCATTGTGTTCAGACTTATACTCTTAAGTCAATGCTTTTTGAGGTAATATATCTGAACTTATTAGCTCGTATTTGCCTGCATCTGACAATGTTAGGAGGGGCGGCAAAAACGAATGGTTGCAGCTAAAGATTCTAGTGATGAAGACGATAGTGACACTGAGAGGCCCTTAAACAAGAGGCACCGCACAGTATCTGGGGATGATCTTGGTGATTCCTTTTCTGTTCCAGAACCCGGAACTAGAAAGGGTTGGGTTGATGAGATTCTTGAACGTGAGGAAGCTGAAGAATCTGAGGATGAGGAGAATGATGATTCGGAGGGTTCAGAGAGTGGTGAAGATGAGGATGAAGGATCAGAGGAAGAAAGTGAGGAAGATATAACAAATGGAAAAGTCCAGTCTTTGAAGGACTGGGAACATAGCGATGATGAGAATCTTGATACAGATTTGGAGGAAGATGATGATGATGATGATGGTGATGAGAAGGAAGTAACTGAATTGATTGACCAGAAAAGGTCGAAGAAAAATGTTGCAACTGAAGTTGGGAAAATGGATAAAGAAACTCAACTTCCTAAAAAAAGCATAACTGTCAGTGATCGGCGATCAATGGAATCAGACCTTCCATTCTTAATTGAAGCCCCAAAGACCATGGAAAAACTATCTGCCTTGGTAGAAACTCGCTCTAATGCTGACATTATTGTCATAATCAATCGAATTCGGGCAAGCAATGCAATAAAGCTTGCCGCAGAAAACAGAAAGAAGATGCAGGTACGGAGGTTTATCTAACAATCTGTCTCGACTGTCCATGAATCTTGAAATGCTTTTACTAAAAGATGTTTTGCTCTTTTCAGATGTTCTATGGTATACTCCTGCAATACTTTGCAGTTTTAGCTAATAAAAAGCCCCTAAATTTCGAGTTACTGAATCTGTTGGTCAAGCCCCTGATGGAGTTGAGCGTTGAGATTCCTTACTTCTCTGCAATCTGTGCTAGGCAGCGTATTTTAAAAACTCGATCACAGTTTTGTGAATCGATGAAGAGTCAAGGTTAGTTGAACTCGGGTGTGCAAATTGCTGATTCCTTCAGCTTTGTTCAGAACTGCCTTTGGTTAACCGAATCATCTTCCTGCAGAAAAAAGCTGTTGGCCCTCTATCAAAACGCTGTCTCTTTTGAGGCTGTGGTCCATGATTTTCCCATGCTCAGACTTCCGCCATGTCGTCATGACCCCTGCCATGCTGCTGATTTGTGAATATCTAATGCGTGCTCCGATTTCATCTGGTCATGATATTGCTGTCGGTTCTTTCTTATGTTCCATGGTTCTCTCCGTAAGTAACTCAATCCCTTGTTGATTCCTCTCGTTTTTAGTCAGACTTTACCACACATCTAGGGTTCATATAATCTGATCACTTCTATTTTTAAAGCCCGACTTCAACAATCTCGTACATCGATTGCATTGTTCCCCAGTTTCCATGCCAATTGGTTTTAAGCTTTTTGTTGACGGATGATTGCAATAATTGTATACAAGACCGGCAACATGGAACCTTGCTTTCGTATTTAAAGCGACATACATGCTGTCACTAGTAATTAACCTATGCATGTCTGCAACAGGTCACTAGAGATACGAAGAAGTTTTGCCCAGAAGCCTTAATATTTCTACGGACTTTGCTTATGGCAGCCAGTCAAAGATTACCAGCTGCCCACGAGGAATCTCAGGTATAAACTGATGTGATGGATCGTGTGATGTGTAGGTTTTCACAAACCGAATAGCCTGTCTTCTGTTTGTTTAACTAGCAATGTTGCATGTTTTTGGCAGTTCCATCCTATCAGAGAGTTGAAGGAACTCAGGCCTCTGATATCTATACGCAATGAAGTGCAGGAGATTAGTCCTCTGAATATCCTGGAAGTGATGGATATGCCCGAAGATGACTCATTTTTCAGCTCAGATTCTTTCAGGTACCGAAAACTATAACCGTTTCTTGGAACTGTAACCTCCTCTTTTTTTCTTTTGGTGTTCCAGACTGCTAATACATGTCGAAAAATCGATTCCCCATGTGCAGGGCAAGTGTGCTGATGATTTCAACAGAAAACCTAAGGGGATTCGTCGAAATGTATGGTAACCTCAGTTCCTTCCCAGAAATATTCCTCCCTATATCGACGCTGTTACTCGGGTTGGCAGAAGAAGCAAATATTCCACCAGAATTACAAGACAAATTCAGAGATGTTGCACTCCTCATCAACCAGAAAGCCGATGAGCACCATCTGCTTCGACGACCATTGCAGATGCGGAAGCAAAAGCCAGTTCCCATCAAACTATACAATCCAAAATTCGAAGAGACGTATTGCCTTTATTCCTTTCAACCTCTTCAAGTCATCTGGTGCTTTTTAAATTTTTACTTATAAGAGTCTTTAACATTGAAAATGTCTTGTGTACAGATTCGTCAAGGGGAGAGATTATGACCCAGATCGTGAGCGTGCTGACAGGAAGAAGATGAAGAAGCTCCTGAAACAGGAAGCTAAAGGTGCAGCTCGAGAACTTCGCAAGGATAACCATTTCTTGCTCGGGGTGAAGGAACAAGAACGGGCTGCAAGGGACGAAGAGAGGAAGGAAGCACACGGACGAGCCAAGGCTTTCCTTCAAGAACAGGAGCACGCTTTCAAATCTGGTCAATTAGGGAAAGGGAAAGGTACCAAGCGCAGAAGATGAAGATTTGATCAATCCATTTTTTCGCAGCAACACGTGATCGTGCCAAGTTGTATCAGTAATTAGATTAAGTTAAACTAATAGTTCGAATTTCGTAGAAAAAACTTGAATGCATTTACGACAAGGTAGATTCTTGTTCATTCTGTTATATTATTCTGTGAAACTATCTGGGAAAGTTGGTAATGTGAGGTGACTTGCAATACAAGCAAGCAAACCACAAACCAATGCTCCTCTCTTTGAAGGATAACACAAAAAATCAAATGACTAAACATTGAAGCAAATTGTACTGCAATTTGTGGCCCGTATCTCTGTATCTTTTTTTGCACTACAAGGCATTAAGAATCACTTGAATACCCTTCTCTGGACGAAGAACCATACCATGGGAAGGTGCATGGATATAGTCACACGAAAGCGTAAAAGTGAAGCGTTGGAGAATCATGGCAATGGTTATTTTTGCTTCGTTCATGGCAAAGTTGAATCCTGCACACATATGAGGTCCCATCCCAAACGGAATGAATGCACTGCTATTGTTGTTTGTGGCCTTGGCAATGCCCTCTGAAAATCTATCTGGCTTGAAAAGATGCATGTCATTTCCCCATATTGTTGGGTCGTGATGACAAACCATGATTGGAATATGTACTTGGACTCCAGTTGGCACGATAAGATTTCCTATTTTAACATCTCTATGGACGTCTCCGAGACGTCGTCTCGAATGAACCCTGCACACACTGAAGGGTACAATCTTAAAGTTTCATTGATGATCTTACCTACCTGCAATTAGAGAGAGAAGAAAAATTAGTCATTACTATCAAGATGAGAGGTTACTTGTGAACATTTAGTCTTGCTTACGATTTTGAGCCTCGCAATGCCATCATCATCAGGACTCTTTTCAACACCGAATTGATTGATAACTTCTTTTCTCGCAACTTGTTGCCACTCCTGATGAGTTGCAAGAAGAAGAATTGTCCAAGAAAGCAAGGAGTTGGTGGTTTCTTGCCCAACAACGTACAAGACTCTGCACTCATCATGGATTTGTCTTCCTCAATGCTTCAAACTCTCTGTTTTTCGCCTTCTCTTCTCTCGTCTTTACCATTTGCATTATCGACTCTCGAATCCCTCTCATCATTCTTTCAGCTTACTTCTCTTCCTTAGTCTTATACATACTACTGCATACAAACCTGAGGATGGGGAGCTTGAGTTTGGAAGTGTTCCTCTCATATAGCTTCACAATTTTGTCAAGCATGTAGAATATATGTCGCCCTTCTTCAAAACTAGTCCCGAAAGCCGTCCTACAGATCACGTCTGACGACATAATCTTGAATTCTTCGTAAACTTCAATCTCTTTACCATCGTAATACTTCCATCTCTCCAACATCATTTCCACACTTGCAATCATATCCAGAACCATACTCTGCAAATTAAATTGTTATTTCTCCATACCATAACCAACTTTTTGTTACAAAGTGTTACTGTTTTACTAGTAGCTCGATAACTTACTTTAAGATTCTCGCCATGTAGCACAAAATTCGCTCAGCTTAATCCATTTCTCACCTTCACTCGTCACAACTCCATCTTCAAAAATCATTCTAAGAAAATTAGTTGGCAGTTTAGCCTTGGGTAAAAAGCCACTTTGTTGCTCAAAACCTCTTTGATCAACCCGGGTTCTCCGAGATTCAATTGGGCTCGCGGTCCGAGCCAAAACACAAAATTCCTTCCTGAAGAGTCCAATTCACAAAAAGGAAAAAAAAAAAAACAATACATATATCATATTTAACAACGATTCTTTTTTTTTTACCAATGTTTAACAAAGCATTATATGTACCGTATTTTTTACACCAAGTGGTGTGATGAGGTACGACTCGATGCAATATGTCATGCGAAACAGCGGGCATAGGTTCGACCGTCACTTCTTTTCTCATTTGGATGAATTCCTTGACATTTCTGAGGAGGAAACGGTAGCCAGGGCCATTGATTCCTTGAGAGCTAAGGAACCTCTGAGTCTGCAATGGCTTCAATATGACATAATGAATGAATTGAATAAGCTTGTAAATGAGGTAGGCAGAGGCGGCAATCATTAGAAGAAAAACACTCATTCTTGTCCTCTTCAAAGTTGTAGCAATTTGGCTAATTGATCATAAGAGACTCTCATTTATATAGAGAGCTTGTACAGTGGTGTTTTCAGACATGATTGTTACTAATTTTTTAGCAGTCCAAATTAGACTGATCTGAAAGAAGCATCTATTTCTTAAGCATCTAATTCCAATGGGGAAAACTGCAACAACTAACTGTTAAAAAGGTTTGGCCATTTAGATTCTATGTTTGCTACTCTCTCAACACATCAACTCTTACAAGTTAGCTACCAAATAATAGTTTACAGACATTATTCTCCATTTTACTCAGTCCACAACTATTTCTATATGTGGAATGTTGAAGTATACATGGCTTCTGCCCATAATTTATATGGTAGTCCTTGATCAGTAATCATCGTTCGTGTCAATGATCAATTTTTACGTTCTGCAACGTCGTTTGGTTGGGGGTGAATATGACACCGTCACTTGTTTCTCGATTCAACACTCTTGACAAAATTGATTGAATTCAGTTGAAGTAAATTCACCGCCACCATCAGATTGTAGCTTTTTAATTCGACATCCCGATTGAGTCTCCCCCATAACTTTCAATTTTTTGAATATTCAGAAAGCTTCACTCTTGTTCTTGAGAAAGTACACCCAACACATGTGAGTGAAATCATTAACGAACAATAAGAAATACCTACTTCCATTGAGTGATGCAGTTTGCATCGGTCCGTAAATGTCGGTATGAACAATCTCAAGTTTCTCCTTCGTTTTTGTTTGAGACTCCTTTGGAAAATGCTTCTTTCGCTTGCTTCCCAAGTTTGCATGCTCCACATATTTCTATGTTTACATGAAACTTTGGTAATCATTTACCATGCTCTTATTTTGCATCCCATTGATGCAATTATGATGAGTATTTGGTGTAAATGTGTTAATTATGCGATTCTCGGTTCCAAGCTTATAAATTATGTACGCAAAGGCGGCAATGATTACAAGGATAACACTCATTCTTGATCTCTTCAAGTTGTAGCAATTTGTCGAGTTTAATTTGAAGGCTAATTGATCACAAGAGACTCATTTATACAGAGAGCTTTGTACAGTGGTGTGTTCTGATATAGTTGTCACTTGTCAGAACTAAACTAATCATCATAACTAATTAAAACTTTAATCTTGTCAAAAATTTAATTTGAAGGCTAATTGAATAAGCATAGCTAACCAGACAATATTGTCAAACCAGCTTACCAAACTTAACAATAGGATGGATTTGTTTGGTTTTAAAAACATGAGACACATATCAGTTGATTTTGACAAGTACCAGGTAGAAGCACAGATGAACTGAATGATTAGAGTATGTAGGTCTTAAAATTGAGCTAGGTACAGCCCAAAGCATCTTTCTAAGCATAATATTCGTAATACCATCGTTTCAAAATCAAAACTAAATTAATCCAACTCAGGAAAAAACTGAAAGTGCATTGAGTCTACTACTCAAGCTGCCTCAACTTCAGTAGCTGCTGGGGCATCAGCCATTGTCTCGTCAGCAGGTCTCTCTACCTTCACTCCAACATCGTCAGAGTAATCGCCATGAACCTGTACATATAGATCAATCCAAAAAATTGCATCAGGAAAGGACTCCTAGGTCTATATTATGTATCCAAAACATGAGCAAGCAATTGGCACAAGAAACATGCCTCCATCAATTTGCCAATGTCAAACTTGGGAGCCTTCAAGATCTTCACTTTACGGATGAAGACATTCTGAAGGGGATAGATGCCTGAAGTTTGCTTCTCAATCTCTTTGCCTATAGCTTCAGGGATAAACTTCTGTACCAACTCCTTGAGATCACAAGATGCTGCCTGTGCAATCATAATTTCCCTCATCTTCCTGCGGATCTGAACCAACACCCCAAAACAAAAGGGGGTTTACAAGCAGGCCAAAAGGATCCTCTACATTGTCTAATGAGAAGTATAAAAGTATCATATCTGCTAATGAGAAATGGTAAAAAACCCACATGTGCCATACCTGTCTGACTTGGCTGGACTGGGCATAGCAGGTCCTCTTGACCTGATTAGGCCTCCTCTTAGTGAAGGCAATGCAGAACAGCCTCAGGGTGTAGTTGTCAGTGGTTTTCACATCAACATGAGCCTCGATCAAAGTCTGCCACTTCCTCACCAAAGACCTCAACTTGTCTGTGGTGAAATCCATTCCCTGCATCCCAAAAAATAAGCGGTAAATACTAGGATAACATTATTTTCACTGTTCACAGTGCATTAAAATTTAAAAAAATGTAACATTAATGATTACCCAGAAATTGGTCAAGACATTCCTGCCTTGAACATCCTCAGCCCTCAGCCTGATCTTCCTGTAGGCCTGATCTTCATCACCTTGAAGCTCACCAAGAGAAACCTCAAAAACTCTGTGCTTGAGGCCTTCAGAAGCAATCTGTTATCGAGAATAAAATGTTGAACATAAGCAACCAAGTTTTCATGCATAACAAATTAAAGCTGACTTGAACAATTCAAGCTACAGAACATTCAAGTTCCTAAGGGTAACTAATTCTACAACAGTCTAGAAAAAAATAAAGCAATGCAATAAAATAAAATTAACAAGGCACCTCCCTGCTCCCTTCACAGTCTTGAGATGAGCAGCGAACGTGCGATGGATTGTTGTGGCTATGGCGATCGAGAACTGTCTCCCTTGGGTTCGATTCTTTTACTGTGTTTTATTATGTTATTCCTGTTTTAGAACAGACCGGGTTCAAAATTAAAACCCGATTGAAAACACTTGTTTCACTCTTTTTACAGAGAAGAGCTGATTTCATATGCTTTCCTGAATTAAATCTCGAACCTTGTTCCCTGGCTGGCTCTACTATAATGATTGGGCTTTGCCAATGGATCTTATTCGTTCGTGGGCATTCTTAAACGGCAGAATTTTCTTCCATCAATAAGACGTCGTTCCAGCCTGGGTATTTTTCAGAGGCCCGTGCTCCGACCAGGATGTAAGGGGGTCCGAGAATTAGACAGTAAAAGAATCAAACCCAAGGGATAGAGTTCTCGATCGCCATAGCCACACAACAATCTATCGCACATTCGCTGCTCATCTCAAGACTAGAATTCTCAAATCTATATACATTATTTTACCAACAGAGAGCATAGCAGCAGGCACTAAACTAAACACAGTGAAAAGCAATGCAATAAAACAAAATGAACAAGGCAGAGTAACTGACCTTGGTACCCTGAGTACGGGTGACAAGGGTCTTGCCGACATTCTTATTAGTGAACATCAAGGGAGCCTTGATGTCATACCAATCCTTCTTCGTGAAGGGATCCGCTCTGTTCAGGAAAAGAATACTAGGAATATGAAATTACATTCAAAAAGTTTAGAGCTAATTAGCTTCCTGTGTTAGGAATACTCACGCCTTCTTCTTGCCTCCCTTTTTACCCTTTGAAATCCTCTTGTTCTTCCTGAAAACCCAAAATTAGCGATCAATGCACAGAGAAGAATGCTCGGAAATGAAATATGAGACGGAGAATAGAGGAGAGGTACCCGACAGCCATGGTTGGATTTGGATCGGAGGAGCTTTGGCCAAGTGAAAGTGAAAATGAAGACGCCGCTTAGCTGCTTCGGACTCTATTCGGCGGTAATCAACGACTCGGGAAAACCCTAGCTTTGGGTGGTGGAAGCTTATTATAAACTAGCATTTTTTTGGGCCGTTATACTTCAATTATTTATTTAGTATAATTAGTAAAAAAATATTTTTATCATGACAAGATTTTATTTTATTTTTAATAATTGTAAACTAACAAAAAATTAAATTGAATGATTAAAATTAAACAAACACTCAATGGGTCAAATTAGTTAACATATTACATAGTTGAGAAATTAAACAATTTAAAATAGAAAATATAGAAATAAACTAAAATTAAAAAGTGGGTTTCACATTATTTTTTTAAATATACTTTGATAATTTTAATTAATCTAACTTCCATGGGGAAGTGTACTTTTTCCTAAATTTCATCATGTATAAAAAATATTTGGAATTTTATTTATTAATTACTTGAAAATTTTAAATTAGTAGAAACAAAATTATGTGATAGGTTAGTATCCTATTATTAAGGAGAGAGTTATAAATTATATCTCTCTAATTTTATATTTTCATATAATAGCCAGATAATACGATACCAAAAAATATATTATATTTAAATTGAATATTGTTATTAATTATAGGATATTTTAGACATTAATTAATTTTAATTACATAATAAAATAAAATAGCTCCATTTATCATCATTGCAAAGGAGAAACAACATTAAAATTATAATTTTTATTTAAACAAACTTTCAAATAAGTGATGTCCTGTAAACCAATATGAATTCAAATACTTTACCAACAAAATCAGTTCAAGATAAATGAAAAAAATTACAACTCTCTTGAAACCTTTAAAAACCAATAAAATTGAGGTTAAAGAAACCATCACTGTAAAAAAAATTGAGGAATAGTTAAACATAAAGAAAATTGGAACCTCAATTGGCCTGTTAAAACTTAAAGGAATTTGTTAATAATGACATGTTATATGAATATATTTCGATTTTATGAATATGCTTAATTCAAACTAATAAACTCGATCAATACTCTAAATTTGTTAATAGTTAATGACATGTAACCCATTTTACGTACGATCTCATGACTCATACTACTCTTAAACAATTGATCTTACTAAGATAACCTTATTTTTTAGTTTTCTCTAGATCAATAAATATATTAATTGAAAAGTAATTCTCTTAAATGTTCATGATTTTTAAAAATTTATGCAGCTTGATCCATGATCAAATTAATTAACGAAAATTTTGAGTCCTTCAAATAATTTACCAACAATACAAAAGCCAGTTCAAGACAAATGAATTTTTTTTTTGCAAATCTCCCGAAGCATTTGCAAACTAATAAAGTCGAGACTAAATAATCTATCATTGTAAAAAAATTAGGAATAGTTGAACATAATGAAAAATGAAACCTCAATTGTCCTTTTCAAACAAATAAAGTCGAGACTAAAGAAATCATCATTGTAAAAAATTTATTTTGATGAATAGTTACACATAATGAAAATGAAACATCGATTATATTAGTCTGTTAAAACATTTAAAAATTTGAAAATAAATATAATGTTATATGAATGTATTTAGGTTTAATGAATATGTCCAATTCAAACTAACTCAACTTGATAAATACTCTCGATTTGTTAATAGTTAATGACATGTAACATGTTTTACTTACGATACACTCTTAACCTCAGTCACCATTGATCTGACTAATGTACAACCTTATTTCTACCGTTTTCTCTAGCCCAATAAATATTAATTGAAAAATAATTCTCTTTAGTGTTCATAAAATTTTAAAATTATACAGTTTAATCCTTGATCAAATTAATTAATGTCTTATCAAATTTGGAGTTCTTCACAAACTTTATGAACAAAAGTTAGTTCAAAAGAAATGGAAAATAAAATTGCAACTTTCTCGAAGCATTTGCAAACAAATAAGTCAAGACTAAAGAAACAATCACTTTAAAAATATTAGTTTGAGAATTAGTTAAACATAATAAAAATGAAACATCAATTGGCCTTTTATAACTTAAAAGAATTTGAAAATAAGGATCATGTTATATGAATGCAGTTAGGTTTAATGAATGTGTCTTATTCAAACTAAGTCAACTCAATCAATACTCTGAATTTGTTAGTAGTTGATGATATGTAACTCGTTTTATTTACGATCTCATTACTCATACTCTTATACACTAATGACCTCACTCACCAATAATGTTTTCTCTATATCAATAAATTAACAGACAAATAATTTTATTAAATATTCATAAATATTAAAATTTAAGCAGTTTGATCCTTGATCAAATGATTTAATGACTTACCAAACTTGGGGTCTTTCAAATAATTTACCAACAAAAGTTCATTCAATACAAATGGTAGACAAAATTGCAACTATCTCAAAACACTTGCAAATAAATAAAGCGGAGACTAAAGAAATCATCACTAAAAACAAATTGAGGAATAGTTAAACATAATAAAAAAATGAAATTTCAATTGGCCCTTTAAAATTTAAAACAATTTGAAAATAAGAATCATGTTATATGAATGTATTTATGTTTAATGAATTCGCCCAATTCAAACTGATCAACTCGATCAATACTCTAAATTTGTTAATACTTAATGACATGTAACTCGTTTTACTTACGTTCTCATAACTCATACTTGTATACACCCATGATTGCACTCACTATTGATGTTAATGAGATACAACTTTATTTCTTGAATTTTTTTGTAGTTCAATAGATATATTAATTGAAAAATACTTCTCTTAAATATTCATAATTTTTTTAACTATATGCAATTTGATATTGACCAATTAATCAATGACTTATTTAAGGGAATTAATCAATGAATTAGTTTTTTCTCCTAGGTTGGTTCACGATCTATAGCTCACTCCCGCCCAGGAGTGCTACGACAAAAAAAAAACCAATGAATTAGTTAGCTTGAATGTTTATTAGAAATTCGAATGAGCAAATACATTATTCAATATAATAATTTAATTATTCTACACAGAGTGTTAGAGCATGATTATTAAAAAACACGGAGCCAATTAAAAAAAAAAGTATAATCATATCAGAATAAACTATATGAATAAATTATTATCATAATTTCATTCACTTTGCTATCTATTCAACTTGTTAGTGTATTTCTACAATAAATTATTGATTATCATACAATTAATGAATGTGCAAACCATTAAGGGTGAAATGTGTTTCAATTTGTACGATAAAATATCAAGGAGCAATGTGGGTTAACATCTTAATGTAATTATAAATAAGTTTGTCTAGCTTTGCTGGTAAATTGTAATACTTTTATCTTTGAGGTTGTGGGTTCGAGTCTCGTAGTGTCTAAGAAATTATCACCTTTATTCAAAATAAATTATATAAATTTTATTGATTTGCTCATTTCCTACAATTAAGAATAAGTAGGGAGAATCCTAGGTGGCAATAGGAAAAAAGCTAAAATGCTTATACATGTTTATAGATAGATGTATCCCGAAAAATAATAGTGTTTGTTTGCGGGTCGGTTACCAAAATGATCACTAGACTTTGACCCAATTAACCCAAAAACGAATGGTTGCAGCTAAAGATTCTAGTGATGAAGACGATAGTGACACTGAGAGGCCCTTAAACAAGAGGCACCGCACAGTATCTAGGGATGATCTTGGTGATTCCTTTTCTTCCAGAACCTGGAACTAGAAAGGGTTGGGTTGATGAGATTCTTGAACGCCAGGAAGCTGAAGAATCTGAAGAATTTTGGTATAATCAATCACAATAATATACCAAAATTGTAGCTTCTTTTGTGTAAGCTAATTAGACCTTAGTTGTGTTTCTTTATACTGCAAGTCACAATTTCTCTAGTAAGACTGCTTCTGTTTCTAGCAAAACCAAAGACTTCTCAACGGGATCTATTATTGTGAGGACTCATTAAGAGTCCTTATCTGAGGACACTCTTTATAGCCGTTGGATAATGATCCTAATCTAACTGCGAGGAACCAGGTATGGGTAAAGAGAGAAAATGGGGTAATTAATTAAAAGTGGAACCAAAACGGGAATTAAAAAAAATCGTACCAATTAAGAAATTTACACTAATACCCATTTCATATCAACCAATGGATCTCTATTTAATAAATTAAAGATGCAGATTATGGGTTTTTCACTTAAATAAATATATTTATATTAACTATTTACTTAAATAAATACCATTCAAAAGTATTGATATTTGTAGGTATAAACGCTCAGACCCCATGCGATATCGCTCCAACCCCAGTTATTTCCGATTCACTCAATTCAAATCTGCCCAACCACCGATTAAATGCTGTCTGGCAGGACCCCAAGCGATCTCGCCCGAGGCCTAGGGATTGGGCAAACTCGCCCCAACCCTTATAAATACCCCATTTTCAACCCCACCATTCCCCCACACCACTCTTTAACCCCCCTAAGGCAAAGTAAGTCCCCTTTCTCCCTATTTTTTTTAAATTACATTATTTAGTAGGTTTTAGGTTAGAGAATTAGTATAGGGTTTTAGGTTAGAGAATTAGTTTAGGGTTATTATAGTAGATAATTTTTTTCAAAGTGATTTATTAACACTGTCATATTGACGTTGTAGGATTTTTATAAAACGGAGATGACCTTTTTTCGCACCGTTACACAAGGTACGTAGTACATACATTATTTATTGTTCTTATGTCATTGTGAACCATGTCATTCTTTATGGATAGGTTAGAGAATTAGGTAAGAGAATTAATATGATTTTGTGGTTAGCGAATTAGTATAATATTGAGGTTAGACAATTAGTATAATTTTGAGGTTAGAGAACTAGTATACTTTTGAGAAAGAGAATTAATATAAAATAGTTTTCCTAACAATTTACTATACAATAGATGTCGAACTATGGATGGGCTGAACCGTTGGTTGATCGGACTCCCGAGGGCGTTAGGCCTCAACCTGGTGACTGTTCTCTATTGTGGGGGGAGAACAAGCATATGGCTACTTTAGTGTGGCGTGACCCTCAGGCGTGCAAGGCGCTGAAGTTGCGACAGCGTAGTTCTTGCTTGGAGTGGAGTTCAGAGTACGAGGCATTCTTGAGAGAGTGTCGACTCCTCTCTGTTGTTCGTTTACTCGGTTCCACACCGTGTAAGGAGCTCGTCACAGCATTGATTGAGAGGTGGCGGCCAGAGACGAACACATTCCACCTGATACAGGGCGAGGCTATGATCACTTTGGAGGACGTTGAGGTACTTACGGGTCTTCCTATCGATGGAGTTCCGGTTACCGTTGCGGTGGACAGACGTGATCCGGGTGTTATATGTGAGGAGTTGTTGGGTGTCCGACCCCCAGCTGGGAGTTGTATGGGACAGTCAATGAAGATCTCGTGGGTGAAGGGAATGTTTGATCGTCTACCGGCTGGTGCTCCAGCAGATGTTGTTATCCGCTACGCACGAGCCTACACTTGGGTTCTTCTTGGCGCCATTCTACTAGCTGACCGGACTGGAGACTTGATACCGGTTCATCTACTCCGACTTATTGGGGACTTTGTGATTGCATCCACGTTCAGTTGGGGTAGTGCGGTACTAGCATGGCTGTATAAGGCCATGGGGAGGGCGGCCTTCTTCACGGCTGGGAGCCAGAGGGGTACTGGTGACTTGGGAGGATTCACCTTGCTTGTCCAGCTTTGGGCCTTGGAGAGATTCCCGATCATAGCCGATTGCTACGTAGTAGGTGGTGACCCACCAGATGCTGACACCGTTCCTCGTGGTGTGCGCTGGATATCTGTCATCCGGCGCCATCAGCATCGCGTGGCTATGAAGCTCGATGAAATACGCTACGCACTTGACCGGTCCACGGAGTTATTGGTTAGGAATCTTAGCCTTCTCTAAATTATCTTTCTCATTTTCATAATTCTTCCATATAACATATTTATTAATTCTCCAGTGGATGCCGTACGCCTTCCGCGAGGAGGATTATCTGTTGGGGGACGATGTGCTGTGGCGTGCTGTTTGCCCCATGATGTGCATAGACTGTGTCGCATGGCACCATCCCGACCGTTGCATGCGTCAGTTCGGACATGGTCAGCGTATCCCACAGGACGTCGAGCCTGCTCATCACGTTGAGGAGTTGTTGGGACTAGACTTCAGAGCGCCAGTACATGATTGGGGTGCTAGGTACCTAGAGTACTTACGTCTCTGAGAGCAGCGGGATCAGCACATTGCCGAGGGCGACGTGAGAGCAGATCCATTGAGCCACCACTTCCATGATGAGTACGACAAGTGGTACAGGAGACGGACACGCCTGGCCTTATCTCACGATGGTGCACAGTTTCAGGGGATGGTTAGTGGCCAAGTACTTGAGTAACTGTACCCAATTTAGTCTTCCCTTAGAGTACACTGACATATTTTTTTTGCCTTTCAGATAGCCTCGTTGGAGCAGGCCACCATTTTTAGTGGTACGGGTGATTCTCACATGAGTCATGTGCTTCGATCTGGATTGGCTATGAGTGGAGCGTATGAGCGACTCCCCGATCGAGGACCACACTGCCCACGTGCAGCGTCACGCCTGCCGACATACCCTCCCTATGATGGCTATCCCATCCCACAGAGAGGTCACAGTACAGGGTTGGATGATGTCGATTACGGCGGTATCCCCCACAGTGTTCAGGGTTAGTATTTTCATCAGTTGTTCTGTTTTAGTGATTTGCACTTTCATGTCATTTTGCTGTTAATGTTTTGCAATGACATTCAAACATTTCGATATATAGTTGGATGGAAAACTATTCCGCCACATTTTATTATAACAAGCATCAATACGAAAATTAATTAAACAAAAGTAGATGAAAACGTTACAAATACTATTACGCTAGATGAAACCGTTACGAAACTTCACGTTTGATTACTAGAAGACGCCCCAGCACTGTCCCTTCTCCTTGCACATGTCCTTGCATTATGCCCCGCGCGATCGCATGTCCTGCACTTACTTGGTCGACCCTCCTCACGCCAATCCATCTCGTTTCTGATTCGAGAGTGTCGTGGACGACCCTGTCCACGAAGAAGATGAGGTTGCCGGATCACTGGTAGACCCGTGTGTGGGATCCAGTCTTTAGGACCCAATATTGGTTGGAAAGACTGGGCATACACTAGCTGGGTCTTGGATACCAGGTAGAAGGGGCTGACGTAGTTTCGCCAGTTCGCACCAGCGAATGTGCAACAAGCTACAACATGGGAGCACGGTACCTTGTAGCCCTGGAACTTTCCGCACGTGCACGTCCCCTTACGATTCGACTACCTATCAAACCGAACAACGTAGCTGTTATTACCACTACGGTTAGCCGCATCGTAGTGTCTGACGGAACTTAACGTAGATTTTTTGGTTAGTTTCTGACAGTACTTGGTATACGCGTTCCCTTCTGCCAACATCCCCTGATATTCCCCACGTCGCCTATGCCAATACTTCACCATACGGTGGAATGTGTGCTCGATCACAGAAGACATCGGCAAACGTCGCACGCCCTTAAGTACTCCGTTGACGCATTCTTGCACGTTGGTCGTCATGGTTCCCCACTGAGCACCGCCTCCCTCAGTGTTGTCGTAGGCCAAGCTCCATAAGGGCAGTTCCTCATTCACCCATTTTGGATCTCGTACGTTTTGTTCATCATGGATCTCCAACCATTCTGCCTTCTTCGCCTCAAACTTCCGCACATTCCCTTCTATTCCTACGGGTAGCCATGAAGACTTGTATGAATATCCAGTTTGCTTGATAATATTGTAGTAGTTAAGTTCACATATACACCGTAAAGAATTTGCCAAATACCTAAGTTCCAAAGGCGAGATTTCAGAGTTTGGTTGCGGTGTTTCTTGTCGAAGTTGCTTACGTAATGGCGTAGGCACCACCTCCATACCCACCCTCGATCAATGTTGCGCATTGTCGCTGCTATCCCCTTGTGTCGATCACTGATAATTGTGATGTTGGCCCGATTGGTCACATGTCTCTGTAGATTCTCCATGAACCACTTCCAATTATCGTGATCCTCTTGGTCAACTATGGCGTACGCCAATTGAACAATCCGATGTTGCCCATCGAATGTACTAGCCATCAACCACTTGCTTGTATTTGCCCGTGAATAATGTGCCGTCAATGATCATGACCCCAGCGCAGTGCTTGAAGGCTTCTATGCATGGGTCAAACGCCCAAAACACACTCTTGAACATCCTACAGTTACCCGCCGGGTTGGTTCTGATCTCGTACCGTGACCCGGGGTTTGTGAGACGAATAGCATTCAAGATTGTCTCAATGTTGTTGTATGATGCCACCCAGTCTCCGTACAGCTTCTCGACAGCACGTTGCTTGCCAAACCACGCCTTCCTGTACGAAATATTGCGGTGGTACTTCTCCAGAATGCAATCAATAATTGTCTCCACCTTCAACCCCGGCTCTCTGCAGACAATGTGTATGATTGCATCTGAGATCAGCGTGACATCGAGCTGTGGGTGGGGCCCTAGTATCGTTGACCGGTCACAAATGTGGCCGTTGTTGAGTTGTCGTATTATCCAGAAGCCATATCTGTTGCTAAGTGTAGAACGCATCCTCCAAGGACACGTCGGGTCGATGCACTTGATGGACCATTCCTTCGGGTTGGAAGTGATTACCCTGTACTTATAGTTCCAGAGGACTGCTTGGCTCTTCGTTAGGGACACTAGTTGACCTTTTGTAGAGAATGTCTGACCCAAGTAGAATTCCATCTCCACCGACCAGTACGACTTTGCTGGGATCTGGAACCGCCTGTCCATAGAGTAGGTGTTGGAGATTGTCATGATGTCGTCACAGTCGTCACCCACGCTCGTGGCATGTTCCATTGGCACATAAACTTCCACGCTATTTGCTGTGGCTCCCCCTTCTTCATCGTCGTCTTCCTCGTCGGTTTGGTCAAAGTCATCGTCGACGTTAGGATTCCCTTCGTCCGCCGAGCAACGGCTCCTTTCGTCACCAGAATCGTCGGTGGTGACATATTCATCTCGCGCCAACCCCTTTTGATCAACCTCCTCCTCCTCCGAACCGACATGACTGGTCGCCATGTATTCCCCATCATACGTTTGGCTCTGCTCCGCCATCTGAGTTGGAATGACCCCCGAGAAATTGGAGAAGTGAGACGGCTCCTCTTCCATCAAGGCGTACAACTCGACAACTTCGAAAAATGGGTTGACGCGAACTAAGTCGTATATGACTTGTACACCGTTGTCGTCCGATATCGGCCTAGAAACAAAATGCGACAAATTTCCCTCACAACTGTATATCGGCATTCTCCAGACAAATGACTGGATTATCTGATCCGCTCCAAGACCCATTTTCCGCCGAAACACGGTAACCACACTATCATAGGTCGCTCGCTTGGTCATCTTCAGACGGACATTATTTCCCCCTTCGTAGGATAAGCCGGTCCAATCCTGGACGATACGCCCCCCAGAAAACTTGGATCCGGAATTCTCGTGACAAAGTGTGGTCGGCCATTTTAGAATTGTAATACTTTTGGTTTGGTGACTCTCCCCCGAAACTAACAAGGATTTAAAGGCTCGTTAGTTGCCCAGGCTTTAGGCGATATCGCCCAGACCATAGGCGAGATCGCCCAGGTCCTAGGCGAGATCGCCCAGGTCCTAGGCGAGATCGCCTAAAGCTTAGCTATTTTCGGACCCGTGACTCTGACACTGATCGGGAATCTAATCACGGGTGGCTTTTACAGGGGTTGGGGTGATATCGCCTAGGCTTGGGGCGTTTATATTTACAAAAATCAATAGTTTTAAATGGTATTTATTTAGGTTAATAGTTAATTTTTTTTATTTATTTTAGTGAAAAAACCTGCAGATTAGTGTTCTTATATAAGGACACTTAAAGGGTCCTCACATTAGTAATTACACTTTTCTACTATTCTACCAAAAAAAAGATTTCTATTAGACCATAAAATGATAACTAATTACTACTTCTATCTAATTATGTTATGTTTTAGGACTTCAAAATGAATCTATGAAGAGGAAGACAAGTTCAAATCCATGGGAGGACTCGGTTTACAATTCATCATACTCAGACGTGACCTTTACATAGTCACGAATCATGAAAATGGAAATCTTTTGTACACGTTGGTCTTTTACTTTAGCAAACTCATCATAGAATTTCCATCTAAATCAATGACATACTCTCACTCAAAGAAAATAGTTAAGTAATCTTCGAGAAATCCATCACTCATTTTGTTGTGTAGGTCTGTCTTCACAAATTTCTTTTATGAAAAAGCTTCTTTCTGTGGTAGCTATTGAAACATGCAACGTTAATACAAGACACATCAACCTGCTTATCATTTTGTAATGTAAGTTCATTTTTGTTTCCACTAGCTTCTCCAGTAACTTCGTAGGAGAAAGAACTATGTACTCTTGATTCTGAACCACACGATTTTTATAAAATCGCAACTCACTCCTCATAATCTTCAAAATCTTGAGGATAAAACTCTTCTGTAAGTTTGTAAATATCTTCTTCGTTAAGTGAGCAGAAAGAGTTTTTGGGATTTTTTTAATGAACCATTATATAGTTTCTTGGGTTTTAAGAACGATATTGGATAATAAAATATTATATGTTTGTTTGTATGGGCTCGATTTGCATTATACTGGACCAATTTACATTATTTTTAAATAAATTTTGTATTAAAATTAAAATTTTTATTGTATCATGGATCAAATTAAAATATGTACTGAGCTAAATCTAAAAAATCACCGCGCCAGTCTACCTACAAACAATTGATCTGTTACAATCATGTACCTACTATGAAAAAATTGGTTTCTAAAATAAAAAAAAAATCATGTTCCTATTATGAAAATTTCATACTTGCAAATTCAAATCAAGTATTTAATATGAAAAAATTAGTACCCTATTTCTAATCGTGGACCTATTTATTTCTCTCATGTTATTCACTCATAGGAGGTTGTCCGTTAAATTGAAAACTAGAATTCAATGATCGTAACCAATTTCAAATTGAATAAATAAAAACTAATTATCGATTGAATACGGTCAGTTATTCGCTCAAACCGAACAACTAAAACCTAATTTTGCTTTGAGTGGGGCATCATGAGTCATGACTCATGAGGTCGGTACAGGGGCTAGACAGTAATTTCGTTCAATTTTAAGTAAGAAAGTGGGAGAATCTTTGTTCCCCCTTGTCAAAATCAGTCCTTTAGTCGTTTGGGGCTTTGTTTATTGTTCCAGACTAGTCACTTGACCCAATAGACGTCGAAGGCCCACGTATGATGGTCCTTAGCTTGTCGGTGTACCTCGTAGTGAATGAGGGAAAGTAGTATTCAGTTCAATGAGGTATGCGTAGGCGATTGGAATGGTGAGGGTGAGGGAATAGGATTACGTACCGTGGAGGGTTTGGTCCGCTGTGTGAAAGTGTCGTCCCGAGCCTTGTGAGAGTAGAGGGGTATTTATAGTCCATGTCTTGACCTCCAAGGCTGAATCTTGGCCGCCCATCAGAGTCCCTAGGATGTTGACACGTGGCCTCGTAACCCTAGGCCTTGTTGGGCTGCTGTAGAAGCTGTTCGTGGGCTTGGCTATATTCGCTGAGTCGCCAGGCCCGCTGTTGTTGTTACCTGCGTTTGGGGCGACTAGGTCGTGGGCTGCCGCGAGGCCCAATCGCTGGGGCTGGGCCTATCAATTGCCCCCAAGTCCTTTAGCTAAGCCGGTGCTTAGGTAAAGGGCTTAAGGTCGCCTGGTATGGATGTTGATAATCGCCCAAGTGTTTCCCGTGGGACTCTGTATTCCCGAATCGCCGGGGCTGAGTCTATCAATTTTTTTTATTATTGGTGGTAGGTCATGAAATCACATTTCTTAACCAAAGGCTTGATTCGTGATCAATTAAGTGTATGAATATGTGTTGGATAAATCGGGTAGAGTTGAGAATCGTTTTGATACATCTTTTAATAGTTTGAGAGAAATGGTATTGGAAAATACAAGTGCAGCTCGACTTTCAATATGCAGTTAATTTAATATGTCGTAAATGGAAAACGGTTCTCCAACACTCTGTTCATCATACAATTTCTAAACAATAAAGAATAGATTATAACTTATAAGCATAAGTGTAATCTTTTCGATGTCTCTCATTCTCACAATAACTACCTTCGTAATACCCTTCTTTTTCTTCTGTATTAGGTCCGCTCCTGACGAGTTTGTCATCATTCGTCTTTTACCTCTTGTCTCTCTGTTTTAAGACTTATTCCATGGTCATTCTGTCTGTGAGCTACTGCAAGGATAAGTCATAATATCTCATGATAAATCTTTCCAAAGCCTTCCATTCCAAAGTCTCTAATCACAACCACCATCATGAATCGTCGCACTGCAGAACAAACCAAACACCCGAATCTAACATGAAAATCAATTATTTAGTGAATTACCATGAGAAGATTGATGTCTGCATCCACGAACATGATAGATATATCTTTATTCGCATTGACACCAATTATATACAATCATTATCCAGAAAAGTTAGATAATTTAGGCTAGCATCCAAGTGCGTTTGGGGCATAAAAGTACCGCAATGATGTATAATGTCATCATCCTTTTTCACTTGTCATCGTCTGTGACGTTGAACAAGTGCCATTGTACATCATTTTGAGAAACCATCTCCTTTGCTTTTTCCCGTGTTTGAACTCATGTACTGTGATACCTTTCGACATTGTCTCTAGGTAATACATACGCGTTCGAGAAGTCTCCTACTTTATAATACTCATCCCACCGTCATACTTTCATCTGTGAAGTACTGCAAGATTCAATCACCAAATTTGATGGTATATCTTTCCGAAACCTCCCATTCCATAAGTCCCTCGTCACAACCACCATCTCGAATCATCGCACTGCAGAACAGAGCAATGAATCTTAGCAAATAGAGAAACTGCAGATTCAAATCTATGTAGGTTTCGATCTCAGAAATCTCAAAACCATGGTAAAAAGAAATCGTTAAATATACCTAGTTGAGATTGGGATTCCCATCCATTAGGGTTTCGGAAGATGAGTTCTTCAATTGCAGCAGCTAGGGTTTGCGTTGTAGAGGCTGCTTTGAGTCTAGTTTTAGGGGTTTGCCCCTGTGTATATATACACAAGCTTGGGCTATTACTTTAGGGTGAATTACAAATTGGTCATCTAGTTTCAGTATACAGAATGATCATTTAAGTTTAGTAGTTATAACAACTTGATTCTTTCATCAACTTTCGTTATTTTTCCGTAATTTTGTTGCCGATTGAGACATATTACTACTCACAATGAACTCGACTCGATAGCAGTGGTTTAATCAAGATTGATACATGGGGAGCCGAATTTTGGTTATTTGTTGTTTAGCCAAAAAAATAATTATATGTGTACCCAATAATTTTTTTGTTCAAATTCGGATGATTTAGAATCAAATTTTGGAGGTGCGAGGGAGCCATTTTTGTTGTGTGTGTGTGATTGAGAGGGTTCATATAAAGGGAATGGGGTTTAGGTTTAGGTGTGTATGGTCGATAATGCCCTTGTTTATGGAGGGTGGTTTTGTTGTGTTTGGTGTGGATGAGATGAGGGTAGTTTTGTCTTTTCACAGTGAAGTGGTAGTGTGTTTGAAAAGGAGTGAAATTCAGATAGTTTCGGTCGAATTTGGCCAGAAATCATTGACTGTGGTCGTGCTCGAATTCAATTTGATAAACAGGATTAGACTAAATTTAATCTATTTCTATCAAATTTATTACATAATTTCTAACATTTAGTAGTATGTATGAACATTCAATTTGTTGGTAAACAACTAGCAATTTTGATGGTGACAACATTTTTGTTGTTGCAATAAATTTAGTATCTAAAATTAACAAATTCGGATCATATACCTACTATGAAAAATTTGATGCCTAAAATAAACAAATCAAGTACCTGTTATGAAAATTCATACTTGTGAATTCTGTTCCTGCCTGGTCGCCTGGTCCAATAAAGAAGGCCCAAGCTTGTTGATCCTTGCAGAGTGTTGTACCTCGTAAGTAGTGTGAGAGGTAGTTAGTTCAAGGAGGAGGGGAGGCGATCAGTTTAAGGAATGGGATAGGAAGGAGAGTAACGTACCGCGGAGCGTTTGTCCGCTGGGTAAAAGTGTTGTCCTCCAGTTAATAGGGTGTACGGGGGTATTTATAGTACCCCTGCCTTGGTCGCCAAGGCTGAATCTTAGCCACTCGTTTGTAGCTCCCATAGGATGTTGACACGTGTTCGCTCTGTCTTGGAAACCTAAGTGTCGCCGAGTAACCCTAGGAGGCCGCCGAGCTGGGCCGTCGCTTTGGGCCTCACCCCACTTTCTGGGCCTGTCTGTTCGGCCCATCTGATTTACCGCCTGGGTCCGGACCCCCTGCCCTGGCCACTGTGTTCGGGCCGCCATGTGGGTCGCCTCATGGGCCGTCGCGTGGGCCTTAGGTCTTTGTCGGGCTGGGCCCATCAATTGCCCCCAAGCCCTTAGTCGAGCTTTGCTTGGCTGAGGGCTTACTTGTAACTTGGATCGCTCGTGTTGTGTCGCTTTATCGTATTGCTATCCTATCGCCTTATTGTCCTGTCATTTTGTCGCTTTGGTGCTTGATTCTTATCGCCTTGTCTCATTTTGTCGCTTTGGTGTCTTGGTTCTTATCGCCTTGTCTCATTTTGTCGCTTTGGTGTCTTGGTTCTTATCGCCTTGTCTCATTTTGTCGCTTTGGTGTCTTGGTTCTTATCGCCTTGTCTCATTTTGTCGCCACTTTCTATTGCGCCCCTTCTTTCCGGTCTTTCTCGCACCTCTCCACCGCTCAGGGCATCATGGTCTTTTACTCCCTACCTTGCTGGAGAAGCTGGGGAAATCGGGGTATTTTGGTAATTGCCCAGAAAGCCATCATTACCTTATCCCTTCAGACGTCATCTCAGCCGCGCGTGCCCCCAATGAGATGCCGCGACGATTCGCCTTCCCGCCAACACGCCTTTTTTAACCGCGCGTGTGACCAATGAAATGCCGCGACGATTCGCCTTCCCGCCAACGCGCCTTTTTAACCGCGCGTGTGACCCACTCATTCACCGCGACGGTTCCATTCCCGCTCATTGCACTCCTATATAAACCCCCTTCTTACCGTCCTCCTCCTTTTTTTACTCCCTCTCTGCCACCTTGACTCCTTGCTTTTACTGTCCTCTTGCCTCCACTGCTTCCTTGTTCTTTCCGGCGAGTCCTCCACTATCTTCTCCTTCTCCGTCGATCGGGAAACGTTCGTTTCTCCTTCTTCCAATCACTAGAAAACGCTCGCCTCTTCCTACCATTTTTCAGATGTCTGGAGTCCCCCGACGTCCACCTGGTACGTGACTCTTCCCCTCTTACTCCCATTGCCGTCCTGCCGTGTGTTTCCCTCTCTTTTCTACTTCTTGTTGTTTTTTAACCATGGATTCCGCCTCCGATAGCCAGAACCAAAGTCATTCTTATTCTGCTGGTACCGATTCTTCACCCTCTCCTTCATCCTCCTCTTCATCCTCTCCTTCTTCTTCCAGTCATTCTCCTGAACGGGCACCCTTAAACCCTCCATCTGCAGCCGAAACCTCGTCTGCCCATATTTCCGACGTAGCAGAGGAGAACTTTGATGAATCTCCCACCCTGCCTTTTTGGGGTCCCCACCAAAAAGGATTCGAGCGGGCCCGTCATGGTGTCGAGATTGATCCTGAGGCGACTAGAGTCACCGGCGCCTACTCCATTGGCAACTGGCGATCTATGTGGGGAGGAGCCGCCTGTGACGAGCGCACGGTTATCGGCCCGGGATACTTCCCTTCAGGGTCGGTGGAGAAGATCGCCCGCGTCCTTCCGTTCGCCATGCTGCCGTCTACCTGGAAATTCGCCGTGGCCTCGCGGCTTTCTACTATCGGCAATTGCCCGCCAGGGTGGCACGGTATCTGGACCGAGGCCTTCACCAATGGCCTTCGCCTTCCGCCTTCCCCTTTCATGGTCGCCCTGCTTGAGTGCTTTGGCGCCTCTCTTGGCGCCTTCAACGTCGGTTGTTGGGCTACAGCCTCTGCTTTTGAATGCAGCTGCAAGGCCAAGAAGATCGCCCCCACTTTGAGGTTGTTTCAATTAATTCACTATGCCAAACACACCTCCAACGGCATTAGCTTCGTTCGCCGAGCCGATCTCACTCAAAAGGGCACTTACTCATCTCCGAAGCCTCGCCCTACATGGTACCATTCGTTTTTCTACTTCCGTCCCAGCGACGCGGACCATCATTGGGCTTCGCTGCTCCCTTCGTCCTGGTCCTCTGGTGACGTGAGCTCCTTCAATGCCGAGCTTGATCCTACTCCTGACGAGATACTCCTACGTCGCCAGATCCTTCTTGATTGCCATCACTTATCGACCGCTTCTGGCCTGCGGACTGCCCAGTCGGGAATACAAGGAGGTATACTTTATGTCTTAGGCGGTGCTGATTGTTTTCCTAGCCGCCGTCGTTCGTCTTGCGTAATTGAGTCGCCGTAGCCAATCCCTTAGGAACGTATAACCTTTGTATTATCGTCTTATATTATTGCCTTTGTATTATCGCCTTTGTATTATCGCCTTATATTATCGCCTTTTTATGTACTTTCTCTAGGTGCCGTAAGCCTCGCTGGGTGCCTCCTTAGCACCACTGCGCGTGGTCCTGTCGCCGAGACTCGTCCCGGCCGCTCTGAGACCGCCTCCGTCGCTCCTGCTTCTGCCCAACCTTCGCCTGACAAATCTAAGGGGAAGAGGAAGGCAGCTGAGACAGATGAAAGCCTCCTTTCAAAGAGGAAGAAAAAGGCTGGGGTTTCTAAGCCGAGGAGGAAGGCCGGTGAGGGCTCCAGCAATCCGTTGCCGCCGCCCCCACCAGTGATAGAGGTGGAGGATGTCGATGTTGAGCCTGAAACTCCCCTTCGCCGCTCTCGCCGCCAATCGCCCCTAGAACGCGACAATCCTCCTGCGAGGGAGCCCTTGGAGCATCTTACTGACGAGAACGCCATCTCGTATGATGACTCCTATCTTCCTGATGAACCCATTCCTCTTCCCCGGGATCCGGAGCACCCGGAGTCTGTGCCGGCTGCGGAGCTTGACCTTCGCCCTACCGAGCCTGCTCGCGACCATTCTCGGCCGCCTCCTGTCAACACCGATCGTGCTCGCCGGGCCAGCTGGACAGAGCGGGCTAACACTCTTTTCAACCGCCCTGCTCCCGCTGGTCGCGAGGGCGAGGGTCCCTTTCGCCTTCCCTACTTCGCTGTCGTTCATCCGGTGGCATCCCACATATCGCCCCGGATGGCGAGTGATATCGCCGAGGAGTTCTCTCGAGGTATCTACGAAGGGGTGACCGCTCCTGGCGAGGGCTCTGAGATTGCGGACCTCCACGGGGCGACTTCCTGTCGCCTTCTCCAGGTACTTATGGAATGTATCAGTTATTTGCTTTGTCCTGTTACTTTAGCTCTGCTCGCTGCTTCATACCCTTTACACTTGTTTTTGCTGCCTAGGCCGTGGCCGAGCTTGGCGATCTTTCCTTTGCATGTAAACACATGCAGGAGGAGAATCAGAAGCTGAGGGAGGATGTCGAGAATCTGCGCTCTTTGCGCATGGATCTTACTCGTTATCATAACGAGGAGAAGGTATTTACTCGTTTGTCCCTTCTTTCATCACTTCTCAGCCTGGTCGCCCTACGGTCCTTGCTAAACCCGCGGGTTGTTGTATGTTTTCTTTATCTTAGCGACGAGCGGATGCAGCGACCTCTGCTGCTGAGTCTCTGAAGGAAAGCCTGGCTGAGGCGACTGGGCGAATCTCCCAGATGGAGGGTGTCCAGGAGGACTTGGAATCTGCCAATAGGCATATTGTCGCCCTTGAAGCCGAGTTGGACGAGGCTCGTGCCAAGGTTGCTCAGGTGGAGGAGATAGCCGCCGAAAGGGACAGAGCCAAGGAGCTGCTGAATGACTCACTGGCGGCTGAATCGGCGGCGGATCGTGACCTTGCTGCTGCCAAAGCTCAGCACGACGAGACTGTGGCTTATTACACTCATGCTCTTGGCGAGAGTATGCGTGTAGTAATGCGCAGCTGTCGTAATGAGTTCTACGAGCTGTTTCCCAACAAGGGCTGGCCGGGCGAAAGATGGTTCGAGCTGTCCTCCGAGGTCTTAACCGCTATAACTTTGGGGTTCCCGACCTTCCTGACTCCGAGGAGGAGGCCTACTTTCGGGATGCTGCTCGCCTGGAGCGGGAGGTAGTGGCGGCGGATGCAGAGTACGTGGCGGCCACTCGCCGCAGCCGGGGCCTGCCTGATCTGAATCTCGATGGATCAGAGGTTCAGCCGCCATCATCCGACCAAGCCCCCTCGACCAGCGGCAGGGACTTCAATTCCGCCGCTTCTCCTTCCAAGGCTGGCAAGAAGAGCTCCGGCGCTAAAGACCCATGATCTCGCTTTCAACCCGTTGCTATTGTTGCTATCTGTTTAGACAATCCTCATGTACTGTTTGTTGGTTTCCTCTTTTTTTGTAAAAACTGCTTATTAAACTCTTCTTCGCGAGTTTCAATCTTTGGTGTGTTTCTCTCTTGGTCGCTTTGCTTCTTTTCGCCATTAACTAGATGTTATACTGATAACTTTGATGTCCTTAGGCCTTACGTAACGATCCCAATGCCCTTAGGTCTTACATGATAAATTTGATGCCCTTAGGTCTTACACAGCGATTCCAATGCCCTTAGGTCTTACATGATAAATTCGATGCCCTTAGGTCTTACACAGCGATTTGTTAATGCCCGTAGGTCTTACATAGCGATCCCAATGCCCTTAGGTCTTACATGATAAATTTGATGCCCTTAGGTCTTACACAGCGATTCCAATGCCCTTAGGTCTTACATGATAAATTCGATGCCCTTAGGTCTTACACAGCGATTTGTTAATGCCCGTAGGTCTTACATAGCGATCCCAATGCCCTTAGGTCTTACATGATAAATTTGATGCCCTTAGGTCTTACACAGCGATTCCAATGCCCTTAGGTCTTACATGATAAATTCGATGCCCTTAGGTCTTACACAGCGATTTGTTAATGCCCGTAGGTCTTACATAGCGATCCCAATGCCCTTAGGTCTTACATGATAAATTTGATGCCCTTAGGTCTTACACAGCGATTTGTTAATGCCCGTAGGTCTTACATAGCGATCCCAATGCCCTTAGGTCTTACATGATAAATTTGATGGCGCGAAGACATACATTGGATTCAATCCTTAGGGTCCTTAATTGTCTTAAAAACTGGACTCGGTTACAAGTGTCTTTTCAATCATAGTATCGCCTGAGATGCATGGAGTTCCAAGTTTTGGGGATCTTTGCTCCATCCAGCTCTGCTAGCTTGAAGGTATTGGCCCCTACCACTCGCCGTACTCTGTATGGGCCTTCCCACCCGGGGTTGAGCTTGGCCGCTCCGACCGCCGGCTTGAAGATCTTTCGCAGCACTAAATCATTGAGCGCGATGTGATGTGGTCGGAGCTTTAGATTATATCGCCTGGCTAGCTGTTCCTTTTCGGCGATCAACCGCATCTGCGCCTTCTCTCTTCTTTCCTCAATCATGTCCACGTTAAGCATCAATTCTTGTTCGTTGACCTCGTCCCTGTACTCCTGTATCCGTATAGATGGGATTGAAATCTCCACCGGGAGGACCGCCTCAGTCCCCGTATGTTAACGTATAGGGAGTCTCGCCTGTCGCCGTTTTATAAGCCGTACGATGAGCCCATAATACATGATCAAGCTCCTCGACCCATACGCCCTTACATCCATCTACTCTTTTCTTTAATCCTTGCAGGATAAGCTTGTTAGCCGCCTCCGCTTGCCCATTGGCCTGTGGGTAAGCGACTGAGGCGAATCGTAGATTTATCTTTAAATCATCGCAAAATTCTTGAAGACTTGTGAATCAAATTGAGTACCATGATCACAGATAATACTTTCTGGTATGCCAAACCTGGTGACGATATTCTTAAATGCAAACTTTTGTATCTGTTTAGCGTGATACTCGCCACTGCTTCTGCTTCAACCCACTTGGTGAAATAATCAACAGCCACGATGAGGAATTTCCTTTTCCTGAGGCTTCCGGAAATGGACCCAGGATATCCATCCCCCACCTCGCGAATGGCCATGGACTGACATTCGCCTGGAGCGCTGTTGCTGGTAACCTGTGGTAACTTGCAAATTCTTGACATTTGTGGCATTTCTTCACCAGGTCGCCAGCCTCCTTTCTCATTGTTGGCCAATAGAAGCCCTGGTAGATTAAGTTCTTTTCCAAACTCCTTGTTCCCAAGTGAGTGCCACACACTCCTGAATGTACTTCCTCCAGGGCCCAGGCTGCATCCTCCTCTCCCAGGCATCGCAAGTATGGACCCATGGCTGACTTTCGATATAGCTCTCCCCCTATTATAGTACACCTTCCCGCCTTTCGCCGGAGCTTAGTCGCCTCCAACGGATCGCTTGGTACAGTGTCGTCATCCAAATATTGAATGATAGGCGTTCGCCAGTCGCTTTTCCCAATTCCGTTAATCATGTGAAAACACTGCTTCACCCTTGCTTCCTTTTTCCACTGTAACCATTCGCCCCTCTTCAAAGTCTGTCGCTGTTGCCAGTTTTGATAATGCATCGCGTGGCAATTCTCCTCCCTAGCGATCTGGGATATATCCACCTTTTTGAATTCCGATATAAGCAGTTTTACCTCATCAAAATAAGGGAGGAGTGACTCCTCCTTTACCTCAAAGCTTCCATTAACTTGGTTGACTACTATCGCCGAGTCTGAGAAGACTTTGATGTTAGTAACCCCCATACTCTTGGCGATTCGTAGACCAGCCTCTAATGCCCCATATTCAGCTGCATTGTTGGTTCGATTAGTTGCGAATCGCAACGCAACCTCGTGGAGGATCCCACTAGGAGACCTTAGGACTATCCCTGCGCCTGATCCTCCTTTACTCGAGGCCCCATCTGTAAATAACGTCCACTCATCGCCTTCCTCATTATCTTCTTGTACCGCCCCTTCGACGACAAAGTCCGCAAGGACTTGAGCCTTGATCGCCGTTCGCGGTTGGTACCGAATGTCATACTCGCTTAGCTCGATCGCCCACTTAGCTAATCGCCCTGCCATGCTCATAGATCTTAGCGCATTCTTAATCGGGAGATTCGTGAGCACATGTATTGTGTGTGCTTGAAAATATGGTCGCAACTTTCTGGCCGCACAGACCACAGCGTATGCCATTTTTTCTATCGCCGGGTATCTTGTTTCAGCATCGACCAAGGTTTTACTTGTATAAAAAAACAGGGTGTTCGGCTTTGTCTTCTCTTCGAACTAAAACCGCACTTACTGCCTTTGGAGAGATCGCAATATAGAGAAATAAATCTTCATTCAACTTTGGGGATGCAAGTACAGGTGGTGTAATTAAAAACTGCTTCAGCTCTTCAAAAGCTTTGTTACATTTGTCATTCCATGCAAACTTTGATGCATTCTTTAAAGTTGCAAAGAACGAGCGCAACGATCGGCGATTCTGGGAATGAATCGGTTGATTTTCCGTCAGTCTTCCAGATAGAACCTGAACCTCCTTCACAGTCTTTGGAGGGGCCATCGCTGTAATCGCCGCGATCTGCGCTGGATTAGCTTCAATTCCTCTTCTGGTTATGAGATATCCCAGGAACTTTCCTGATGTCGCCCCGAACACACACTTCAAAGGGTTCAACCTGAGCGAATACTCCTGCAGTGTAATGAAAGTTTCCCTTAAGTCGCCGAGATGGTCATCAGATCTCTTACTTTTGACCAGCAGGTCGTCCACATATGCCTCCAAGTTTCGACCGAGCTGCTTGACAAAGACTTTGTCGATCATTCTCTGGTAAGTCGCGCCAGCGTTCTTGAGCCGAATGGCATCACTCGATAGCAGTAGTTCGCCGTGGGCGTCATGAAAGCCGTTTTCTCCTGATCTTGCTTGCTCAAAGGTATTTGATGATATCCCGAGAACATGTCTAGAAAGGACAGCATTTCATTGTTCGCCGTTGCGTCTACCAGCTGCTCTATATTGGGCAAGGGGTACGGATCCTTGGGACAAGCGTCGTTAAGGTTGGTGAAGTCAACGCACATTCGCCATGCTCCTGACGATTTCTTGACAAGAACTACATTAGCCAACCATTCAGGATATTGTACCTCTTTGATAAACCTTGCCTTCAGAAGTTTGTCCACTTCATTTGCTACCGCCTGCTGCCTTTCTCTGCAGATGTTCCGTCGCTTTTGCTGGACTGGGCGACTCCCGGGCTCGATCGCTAGAGAATGCTTGATGATGTCTGGAGCAATTCCTGGCATGTCGCTTGGCGACCATGCGAACAGGTGCGAGAATTCTCGGATCAACTTGACCAGCTCCTGTTTCTTGTTATCGCTCAGGTAGGACGAAACTCGAACTGTCTTGCTTTCATCTTCTTCAAACAGCGGTATTGGGACGTCCGATTCTGCTGGTACGACTCTTTTCTCTCATTCTCCGCCTCCAAGCTTATGGTGAGGCACGTGCTTTTAGTCGCCGCCCTATAACACCTTCTGGCGATGTCCGGGTGTCCCCAGGCAAAACCTATCCCTTCGTTAGTGGCGAATTTTAGCACTTGGTGTACTGGGGAGGAGATTGCTTGAAAGGCGGCGAGTGCAGGCCCGCCCTAGGATCATGTTGTACGTGGACTGACAATCCATAACATGGAAGTCGATGGATCGGGTGACCTGCACGTCTCCATCCCCAATGGTTATCGCCATCGTGGCTATACCCTTGATGGGAACTGTGTGTCCTGAAAATCCTGATATGGTAGTTTTTGTCTGCCTGAGCAAGCTAGCTGGCAGGTTCATCTTTTTGTACAGCTCCCAGAAAATAATGTCCGCAGAGCTCCCTTCGTCAACCATCACTCGCTCCACTCGGCTATTGTGTGTGAATACTTGAATCACCATCGCTTCCAAACTCGGGCCTCCTACCCTGGCCATGTCTTCTTCCGAGAATCCCAACGTTGGGCGACCGACTTGGTCTATCATCATCACCTCCTTTGTTTTTTCCTTTTTGACTTTCTTTGTCGGGCAACTCTCCCCACCGAAAATGGTTTGATAAACGTTTTACCTCAGGTCGAAGCTTTTTGTTGCTATTTTCATTGCCCATGGGCTCCTTAAGTCGGGCGAAGACGTCACCCTTCTTGTCTTGTGATTCTCCTTGTTCACGGCGATTATCTTCTTGCGGCTTGTTTTTCCGCTTTGAGTTGACAATGAAATCCCTGAGACGTCCTTCGTTTATCCACCTTTCAATTTCATTTTTCAACTCCCTGCAGTCTTCAGTGGTATGCCCATGCGAGTCAGGGGAAATCGCAAAACTTTTGGCGACTTCGCTGATCCGGCGAGGTGAACATTGGCCCCGGCCAGTTAATGGGATGCCCCTTATGCTGCATATACAGCAGGATCTTTCTTCGCGATTCTGAGAGGGGTGTATAGTCAGCCCTTTCTTCTTGGTATCCTTTCTCCTGATAACCTCTTTGCTCCCCCGGGTATCCTTCTCTTGGTAACGCCTTTGCTCCCCTGGGCGATATCTCCCGTATGGCCGTGTCTCGGAGGGCTGCCCTTTGGCTGCTTGTTCCTGTGACGGGCTTTTCTTCCATCTTTGCCGCTCCGTATAAAGGTTCTGCTAACTGCTCCTCAATCAAAATAATTTTGTGTACTCTGGTTTCCAAGTCGGACAGCGGACTTCGGAGCCACCTGTAGCAGCGACTCTCTCAGCCTGCCGTTGTGAGTCGACTGGAACAAACTTGCCGCAACGATTTCATGATCTACCCTTTTGATGGATTGGACGACCCCAGTCCACTCATCAAAGAACTCCTTCAGCGACTGGTTCGGCTTTTGCCTCAGGCTCACCAGCGCTTGCAACGGGACCGTCCTTGTTTTCTTGCACTCATACTTCTGTGAGAAGACCCTGGCAAAGCCCTCCACGACGTTATGATGCCCTCCGGTAGGTTCATGTACCACTCCCTGGCCCGCCCTCCCAGTGTCGCTGGAAAAGCTCTGCAATATGCGGCGTCGCCAGCCTGCTGCATTTGCATAGCGATCTGGAAGGCTTGCAAGTGCTCGTCCGGGTCGCCAGTACCTACATACCTATCTAGGTTGGGAGGAACCAACCCCTTAGGTAGCGGCTCAGCGAGTATCGCCCTGGACAGAGGTTGGCGAACCGCCATCTGTGCAGGGGAGATTTGAGTAGCAGGGAGGAATTGCTGCAATGCTTCCAAATGGGAGTCCTGTGGCGACTGCCTGTCCTGAGTGTTGGTCCTGAGGGCTTGAGCTTGCTGAGCGATTACCGTTTTCAGCATCTGTGTGAGCTCAGCATTCTGTTGCTCGAGGGACCGAAATCGCTGCTCCAACAGTTCATAGGCGTCGCCAGCCGGGATAGTACTCTGGGATTCTGAGTCGCCTTGGAATTCGCGCTCCATGTTTCTGATGAGGTTTGGGCTTGCTCGCGAACCTGGGTTGACCTGCTTGACAGGTGTTACTTCACCTCCTCTTTCGCCATCCTCGCCAACTGAAGGGGGAATCGCTGATGAAGCCATTCGCCTTAAAAGTCGCCTGACCGTCCCTATCTGGTGCGCCAATTGTTCCTGCCTGGTCGCCTGGTCCAATAAAGAAGGCCCAAGCTTGTTGATCCTTGCAGAGTGTTGTACCTCGTAAGTAGTGTGAGAGGTAGTTAGTTCAAGGAGGAGGGGAGGCGATCAGTTTAAGGAATGGGATAGGAAGGAGAGTAACGTACCGCGGAGCGTTTGTCCGCTGGGTAAAAGTGTTGTCCTCCAGTTAATAGGGTGTACGGGGGTATTTATAGTACCCCTGCCTTGGTCGCCAAGGCTGAATCTTAGCCACTCGTTTGTAGCTCCCATAGGATGTTGACACGTGTTCGCTCTGTCTTGGAAACCTAAGTGTCGCCGAGTAACCCTAGGAGGCCGCCGAGCTGGGCCGTCGCTTTGGGCCTCACCCCACTTTCTGGGCCTGTCTGTTCGGCCCATCTGATTTACCGCCTGGGTCCGGACCCCCTGCCCTGGCCACTGTGTTCGGGCCGCCATGTGGGTCGCCTCATGGGCCGTCGCGTGGGCCTTAGGTCTTTGTCGGGCTGGGCCCATCAAATTCAAACCAGCTAGCTACTACGAAAAATTGGTACCGAGAATTACAAAATAGCACCTAATAGTGTTGTTATGACCATAATGTCACTATAGTAGATTTATTTATTTATTTCCTATTATGACATGTTTTTACTCATGAGTGATCGTGAGTTAAATGAACACAAAATCAATTACCGCAACCAATTTCAAATTGAAACTGATTAAATATGGTCAGATATTCGCTCAAACCGAACAACTAAAACTGATTTTTGCTTTGAGTGTGTGCATCATGACTCATGAGTCATGAGGTCGGTACAGGGGCTAAACAGTAATTGTCTTTCAATTTTAAGAGATAAGTGATTTTAAATAAACTTTCAACATATTTTTCATTGTAACCTTTCCACATATCGATAAGAAAAATACAATTCTCCCGCTCTTTCTCTTGTTGTTTCTAGTTCTTCGTTTCATAACAGATAATAGATTGTCTTTGAAGGGAATTAAGTAGCTAACCCAAAATAATAAAATCACTAAACAATGAAGCATATAATTGCGTTGTAATTTGTAACCCATCTCCCCGACTCTTTGTTTGTTCTACAAGGCATTAAGAATTACTTGAATACCCTTCTCTGGACGAAGAACCATACCATGAGAAGGCGAATGAATATAGTCACGCGAAAGCGTAAAAGTGAAACGTTGAAGAATCATTGCAATGGTTATCTTTGCTTCGTTCATGGCAAAGTTGAATCCTACACACATATGAGGTCCCATCCCAAACGGCATGAATGCACTGTTGTTGTTGTTTGTAGCCTTGGCAATGCCCTCTGAAAATCTATCCGGCTTGAAAAGATGCACGTCATTTCCCCATATTTCACGGTCATGATGACAAGCCATGATTGGAACATGGACTTGGACTCCAGCTGGCACGATGAGCTTTCCTAATTTAACATCTCTGTGAACGTCTCGAATGAACCCTGCAAACACTGGAGAGTATAGTCTTAAAGTTTCATGGATGATCATACCTACCTGCAACCAGAGAAAAATAGGGAAAAAAAAAAAATGAAGATTAGTTAAGTTTTCCTTATCACTTGCTACTTAGATGAAAGGTTACTAATGGAGCTTATGGTATATGTTAAGGTACATTTCATCAACCTCTCCATTTCTATCAGGGTCACAACAAAGAACAAAATGAACATGTAATATTGCTTACGATTTTGAGTTTTGCAATGCCATCATCATCAAGACTCTTTTTCACACCGAATTGATTGATAACTTCTTCTCTCGCAGCTTCTTGCCACTCCTGATGGATTGCAAGAAGAAGAATTGTCCTAGAAAGCAATGAGTTGGTAGTTTCCTGCCCAGTGACGTACAAGATTCTGCACTCAATAATGAGTTCCTCCATAGAGATCTTCATGGATTTGTTCTCCTCACGATTTGCCTTTATTAGCAGACCGAGATAATCGTTCCTCAACGCTTCAAACTCTTCGTTTTTCATCTTCTCTTCTCTTGCCTTCACCATTTGCAGTATCGACTCTTGAATCCCCTTGATCATCCTTTCAGCTTCCTTCACGTCCTTCGTCTTATACATACTACTGCATGCACGAAAGGAATCAAACGATCATATAGGTAAAAATACTTCAAGGCAAGTAATTGCTATCGAAAATATTGAATAAATAAATATTAAAAAAATATTATTTTTAATTTATAAAAAATTATTATTTTTTGTTTTTTATTTAGTGCCTTTTGCTTTTCAAATTTTTTTATGGTTGAGTCACAAAAAAAATATGGATGATGTGGCAAGGTACTACCATTAATTATGGATGAGTCATCACTTAACAAAATCTTGGATGGAAGAATTAGATTGTTAGGTTAGTTATAATAGGAGAGGTAAATAGATCATTTTGTAATATAGGGAGCTGTCTGTTAACTCGCCAAAGTAGAGGGGGCAAAGTAACATTTTACCTTTATCTTTTTATCCAATGATTGATCTTACCTGGGGAGCTTGAGTTTGAAAATGTTTCTCTCAGATAGCTGCACAATTTTGTTGATCATGTAGAATATATGTCGTCCTTCCTCAAAAGTACTCCCAAAAGCCGTTCTACAGATCACGTCCGACGACATAATCTTGAATTCTCCATGAACTTCGATCTCTTTTCCATCATAATCCTTCCATCTCTCCAACATCATTTCCACACTGGCAATCATATCTGGAATCATACTCTGCAAAATCAAATTTATTTTCATTAAGTAATTCCGTGCTTGGATACGAACTCACAGCCACCTCTTCTTTTAGAAGTGTAACTATTTTACTAATAGCTCGATTCTTACTTTGAGATTCTCGCCGTGTAGAAAGAAATTTGCCAACTTTTTCAGCTTAATCCATTTCTCACCTTCGATCGTCACAACCCCATCTCTAAAATCATCCGAAGAAAATTAGATGGCACCTTAGCCTTGAGTAATACGCCCTCTTTGTTGCTCATAACCTCTTTGATCAACTCGGGTTCTCCCAGAACCAATTGGGCTCGCGGTCCGACCCAAAACACAAAATTTCTACTTGCGAGTCCAAATATAAAAACAATATATACTATCTCTCAAGTCAAGTTGTGGTTAACCTTTCAGTTTATGCTGATTATTTTTTTTACTCCTATCTTTCGGTCTCCTATGAGAGCAATCTACGTTAAAAAAAGACTTTCACTAACAATTTTCTCTTACCGTATTGTTTAGACCAAGTGGAGAGGTGAGGCGCAGCTCGATGCAGTACATCGTGCGAAATGGTGGGCATGGGTTTGGCCATGGCTTCTTTTTTCAGTTGGATGAATTTCTTGACATTTCCGAGGAGGAAATGGTAGCCAGGGCCATTGATTCCTTGAGATCTAAGGAACCTCTGAGTCTGCAATGGCTTCCATATAACATAATGAATGAATTGAGTAAGCTTGTAAATTATGTAGGCAGAGGGGGCAATCATTAGAAGTAAAACACTCATTCTTGTTATCTTCAAAGTTGTAGCAATTTGGCTAACTGATCAGAAGAGACTCTCATTTATATAAAGTGTTTGTACAGTGGTTTGTTCAGAGTTCTGACATAGTTTGTCATTGAATTACAACTAATTAAAAATTAAATCTTGATTGAATTATGAGGCAAGAAGTTTAGTTGCCTCAAATTCAGAAATTCATTCATGGGAGATAGCTATTAACTGTGGGAATCTGTTTACCTTAAAAAAAAAAAAAAACTAAACTCCCAAAGAGAACAGTGAAAGGAGGTCTTTTGCTGGAGAATCGATCTGGTTGGGAAACTGTCATACTGTCTCTGACGAGTAAAATACATGAGATATCATCAAATTTTTATTTTCTTTCACAATCACCACTTAACTAATTTTCTTACACCTTATACCATTGAATTACACTTTCACAATCACCACTCAGACTCACTTACGACAAAAGCGGGATTTGTGTTTGTGTGCATTAATAACTGTAATAATAAATTAACCAATTAGATGATACCAAATTGCAAGATAACAGTCACTCTTTTCACTTAATGATGAAGTTAGAAGAGGTCATACTCCAAAACTGAAAGAAGACGGCAGCTGAGGATGAACTGAGTGTTTCGCTTTAGGGTTTCAGAGGGTTCAACTCGCGAGATGCCACCCAGCCAGCGTCTCGTTGGCTGGTTTCTCTGAAACCCTAAAGCAGCTCCAACTCCTTTAGTCCAACCACTAACAGTGGCCATACAAACGAGGCGGGCGTCATGCTAGCTGCGTGTCATTTGCCTAAATTTGAATTTTTATGAACAATATACAACTCACTTGA